>CM068308.1:23779251-23804251 GCA_034768735.1 Schistosoma mekongi
GTGTAAAAGGCTAATGAATGAAATTGTCCTGACTTTGTGAAAACTGTCTTCAAAATAAACAGGACTGGAGAAGCATGAAACAAATTTTTTCAAAATATTAAGAAACTCTTTAAAAATAAAAAATATAGTATATTAACAACATTATTCAGAATGAAGTTATATTTTGTAAATACCAAACATTTTGGTGACTTTCGGTTTAAATTACTACGAGTGAAAACTGTTTAGATTATATTAATATTTTGTTAACTGCAAATTCAATTCTATTGTCCTGAAAAGTTGATTGTCTTTAGAGCCTAACCAGCTACACAAGCACTTACTGTGCTAATCAGTCATTCAGTGTAACTAAGGATAAATTCAAAAAAATTGGTGGAGTAATAGATAACTAATTAAAAATAAAGTGAAGTAAATTGGAAAAGAAGTCAGAAGTTTCACCTATCATGAGGGTGATAACTTGATATGTCTTTTACTGTATATGTAAGCTGAATTTGACATTTTTGACAAAAATTGTTATGAAAAAAGGATATAAAATTACAACTTTAAAACATTGGTAGCTCCAGCAAAATGTCATAAGATAGTACTTTGGCATATTTCAGTTGAATGTTACTTAATACAAATAGCATTGTCTCGGTTTTTACAGTATATATCCTTTGGTAAATTTACAGTTAGCTTGTAAATGCTCATGATACTAACATGAGTTAAAAATTTGTCGAATCGTAGGGGCTTTGAAAATCAGATAATTTACAAGATATTCAAAACCTCATATAAAAATAAAACATACAACTGTCTTAATGTGACCGACAGAAGAACAAGCGATTAGCTTGCTGATTTTTAATGTTTTCCCTCTAGTTTCAATGCATAAATAACATGTGAAACGAAATTAAATACTTTCATGTTATTGAATGTAGAGAACGATACAGATATTTTATTTTCAAAAAGATTATACCAGTGCGCTATTTGCATTTAGTGAACGCAGTTAACTACGTAACACATTCTAATGTATACTATAATTGTAATTCGAAATTGCCCTTCCTCCCCCCAAATGTTTTCGAATTCAACAATATTAAGTATCTGGCTAGAAATTGCCTTAATTCACTTGTTTTCAAATACAGATCATGATAATCAATTCGCAGCGTAGTTACATGTCGAAAGACAGTTTATATATATATAGTTTCTGGCAGTGTCGACTTGATTAACTAAAAGCAAACTAACTGCGATTATAATAACTAATGAACCGTGTTTACAGTTGATTTTGTAAAAATTAATCTGAACAGTTGGTTGATAATTCTGACCACTAATTTGTGTCATACAAAAATCTGTTGAATATGACAACGAGTTTGTTGTTACTTTTCACTTTAGTTGCTTGTGTAACAAATAACGCAGTCATCACAAAGAACTTCATAACGCTAATGTTTATCATGACCTCTAAGTAGAATAACCTAAAAGATAATTATGCTTCGTTGTGTTTTGAGTCCTGTTATAAGAACATTTGACGTGATTTCTTGTTATATTAAAAAATCAGCAATAATCGTAAGGCCTTCTAGAATTGAACATCTCTGGACAAGTATTTTATCCTAGTTTCATTTGTAATTAGCGTATAGGATAGACACTTCGTTTAGAGGATTTTTAGTCTCGAAGTAGGCATATCAATATTCAGGCACCTGGTCATGTCTGAGTGATAAGTATTTTCCAACATCAGTCAACTCTGTATTAGAAAACTACTTACTAGTGTCATTCAAGATTATTAGCACATTTTTGACTTGATAGATCAAAGTGGTTGAATCTCCATAACATTTGCATGGTGTACTGGTTAACCTGAAAATTAGATTGCCTTTTCTAAGTATCTTTGAGTAGATACTGTCAGTTCTCATACTGTTTGTTGATCAATTATGTACAAAATATTTGTTATATTGTAAACATGATTAAATTCATTTAAAACATCAGTGACCATCAGGTATTAGTCTTTTAAGTCATTTCACGGAAATACATCAAGCTAAGACCTATCTTTCGAGTTTACTAATTATCTGCCACATAATCATAACTTTTAGAAGTATGTGATTTAACAAATAACTTTATGATCTATATATTAATTTTCTTCGTATGACCTAAAATCTAACTAAAGCCATTTATTTAACTAATATGCAACGAGTAAAATTAGATAAAAGTTTTCAAAATGTATAGTGATTATATGGAAGTATTCTGTTAAGGATGTCTGTCTGTCGACAAAGAAGGATCAAAAGTCGGTTCTTGATATTAACAACTGGAATTTACAAACCCTCACTAATATTAATACAAGCATCATGTCCATTCAAAAAGTTGGCTACTACTTGAATTCAATTTCTTTGTAGATAATGCGTTCTATATTTGGCACGAAATAAATTGAGTTTGGGTTTAGGTGTTAAAATTTGATTGTGCAAGTGTATCCACTTGACAATACCAAATAAGATAAATTCGTATCTTTAATCACACAGTCCACCTATTCGTAGAATTATATTTTTTTTAGTTTTGTTTAATTTCTGAATTCATTAATCAAACAGTTAATTTGACGAGACTAAGTTATAATCTGCAATTACACTACAAACTAAAGCATAGTATTTAATATTGTCTTTCAAGTCCATAGGTTTATTTTTTACATTAATTACGAGGCTAACTATAAGCAATGGGTATAAAAACTTTCCTGGCTTGGTTACTATTGGATAAGAACTAAAGACCTCAACGAACATGACAATAGACACCACTACCAGTTAAGTGAGATAAATGTTAAGTCTGTATATGTAAAAGAATTTTCAGTAGGACTGTATTTAGATGGACACAGAAACTAGAAGCAAATTATTGATATTATCTTGATTTACTAGTTTATTTAACCCATACGCTAAATATGAAATAAACGAAATGAGAATATTTTTGTTTCGTGCAGACAGTATATTGTTATGAAAACTTAACAATATTGCTAATTTAAACGAACTAATGTAGTCTATAAACCTGTATGTTTACCAAAATATGGCTATGGTTTGACGACAATAAACCTTAAATATTCTTTACTTAATTTATTTATTTGCTGGATGGACAGTTCCAACTCACTAAGGCCAACAATCATGTACGCTTACACCGATTGGCTAGGCAATTGTTTTGAGTGTGCCATGATAGACCATTTGTATACATCTTGTCATTTTCTCAAATATATTCTATCTCGGTTAGGATGTGTCATGTACAGCGCATAGTAAAGCAACAAAATAAAAGCCTGGTCACCGTGATCAAAGCGGGCCAGGCCACAAATCCATCAGATGATATTGCAGTAACATGAGGCTGTGTATTTAGGCAGTCACACCATCTCAATTGGAATGGGTTGGATTATTAGTGGATATTGTTCAGATAACTACAAACTGATAGAGAAATAAATGTATGTTGAGTGGAAAGATGAGGTAATCATGTATTCTCAACTGAAAAAGTGTGTAAAGCAAACTCTAATTGAAATAAATATACAATGAGGTAAATGTGAAAGATATGGTTGACTGATCATTCATTACGTGAAATCAGGCAAAAGAAACAATATGTTTATGGGGTAGAAAAATTAAGATATCCTGATTTGAAACTAAGATCTTTGCTACATAGACTACGCCGAGTAAAAGTTGTTCTATTCTAAAGAATTATGTAAACAACAATTTGGTTTTCTGATCAGAATACACTTGTCGAAGTGTTTAGTTTTAAGTAGCCAAAAAATCTCAGTGAATATTCTATATTCCACATTATTTATTGCTTCAAAGTAAGTGAATAGCATTGAAGGTCAATATGACACTAAATATTTGTCAACATTCAGGTGATAGATAAGAATACCTTGAATTCGGTTCATATCGATATGCAACACTTTTCTGACAATTTTCTTTTTTTGAGTTGGTGTGGTTTCGGTTTTTTCTGCTTTTTAGTCTGGTTGTAGAGAGACACTATTGGGTAGTTTCATCCTAGGATAAAACATCTGTTTAATTCTCCCTGGTTCTCTATGAGATCCTACTGGAATTGATTTGTGACTAATAAAAGGCAGAAAGTTCCCTTATTTATGGCAGTATCCATTAAAAATTACCTATGTATCAATTATATTTATCTCTTGAGTTATCAGCTGTCTCACTACTTTGACTCGCAATGAAATTTTCGACGAAATTTTATACATATTTCTCGACCTGTAAAACACCTCCTAAGCGAATTTCTAAAATAAATTATTAAAGCTTCAATATGATTGAATATTATTTCCTTCTACACATGAATTGATTAACTACATTTAATTCAAAACTTTAAGTTGATACTTTACCTATGGTTATTAGACTTATGAATTTTATTAAATAGATAATTACCATTAAATATCTAGTTCTCTTAATAAAGTCAAACATCAGATATTTTTAGAACTAAGTTTCATAACCATCGGTCACATATAAACATTGTATCACCTTATATTTATATTCTTTTAAAAAAGTTTATATCTTCAGCTATTGGCTCATATGTAGAACATATTTATGTGCTGACAGTATATTAGAACTAAATGGACAACCTGAGCCAGGATATATAGACCAGATATTTACAACTCATCCAATCCTAGACGATAGACACACCTACCATTCGCCGACGAAGTGGTATTCATTGACTTGAAGTCAGCTTTCGACTCTGTTAAACCAGACCTTCAATGACAATGTTTGTTTTTAAAAGACATACATCTAAGGTACATAAACGTCATAAAAAATCTCAATTTGAACACCACTAGTCAAATTATAGCTTATTGAGAACTGTCACGAGTATTGTCAACTCGAAGTAGTGTTCATCAGGGTCGCCCTCACTCACTTATTATCATAAATGCTTTCCTATAAGTCATATTTTCTTCATCTTACCTGACAAGGATTGTTCTCTTACCATGAAGCCCGTTTGTTGACTAATTATATACAGACGATATGGTGCTAATCGGTGGAGATCCTGACAGTGTGCAGAGTCTGCTGGGCGAGAACCTTGAGTAACAAGGCAAAAGTATTTAGAATGTATTTCTCCTCTCCTGAATCCAGAATGTTTCTTGAGGATTGGCCTGGACCATTGATTAGATTGGTCATCGGGAGTGAAGTAGTTGAGTGTATAGACCACTTCACTTATCTCGGAAGTCTCATCAAGTAGTAGTGGTGTGTCGGTGTCTGGCGGAATCCCTTGTAGTATTGAGTAAGCTCGTTTGGAGTTTGCTAACTTGAGCCATTTGTTGAGTAGGCGAGATATGTATCTGTCAACGAAGGGCTGATTGTACTACTCGGTAGTTCATCCTGTTTTAACCTATGGATGCGAAACAAGTATGTATGAATGTACGCATGATCAAAATCGAACTTGGCACATACGTGGATCGGTTTGATTTACCATGGAAATAGGAGGCATGTGTAGATTTCAAATAATTGGTTATGGAAGTCTTTGTAATATAGCGTAGACGTCATGGAATGAACGAATAACAATATTGATTTCAGACGTAGAATACTAGGAAATTACTGCATATATATTGGAAAGGACGTAAGCCTTCATCATCTAAAGTGTTTGGAGCTTGAAGCACGAAAAAGATGGTAGCTGGAAAATGTAGTAAACCAGAACTTCCAGTCAAGAACAAGGATGACTTAAGAAAAGCAAAAGAAGGTGGGTAAAGCACATTAAAGAATTCGTGAATAGACCAGCCCAACTCAACTCACCACTCATCGAAACAGCACCTACTAATATTCTTATAAATGTTACCCCATCAACAATCTAAGAAATTAACATGATCATCTGACATATCATGAGTGGTAAGGTATCGTGTAAAGGCAGCACCATCAACCATAAATCAGACGTAGAAGCGACTGCAAAGATGCTCTACGTCCTCTTATGGAAGATTTGTAAGAGAGAACAAGTGACAGCCGATTGGAAAGAAGGATGCATAATTAAGATACCAAAGAAGGGAGAAAACACAAGTATTACCCTTTTTTCAGTGTCAGGAAAAGTCTACAACCGAGTATTGTTAAACCAAATGAAAAGTTCTGTGAACGTTCGATTTTGAAATCAACAGGTCGGATTCCGTAGTGACTGATCATGTACCAACCAAATCGTGGCACTACAGACTGTTATTGAACAGTCAGTCGAATGTAACTGACTACTTTGCATCACCTTCCTTGAGTATGAGAAAGCACTTAACAGAGTGAACGGATGAATATTATGAAGTCATCTTCGACACTGAAATGTCCTGAGAAGATGGTCAATATCATACGGAATCCTTACGACAGATTACACTTCAAACTCATGTATGGAGGGTAGCCCACGGATGCATTCCAAGTGAGGATCGGAGTCAGATAAGCCTGATTAATCTAGCCCTTCCTCTTTCTTCTGGTGGATGGCTGGATAGTGTAAACCTAAACATCTCAGGGGGAGAACGGAATGAAGTGGACAGCTTGATTACAGCCAGACGATCTGAGCTTCGCAGATGGCCTTGCTCTTCTATCCCACATACACCAACAAATGCAACTGAAGATGAGCAGTGTAACAGCAGACTCTGAAGCCAGCAGTAAGCTTTAGCATATACATAAGAAAAAACAAGACCTTTCTTTACAAAACAACTAGCTCAAACCCAATTACACTTGACAGAGAGGCTCTGGATGTTGTGGGAACCTTGACATACCTGAGGAGTGTCATTGATAAGCGAAGGGGATCTGATGCAGATATGGAAACATTGACTGACAAGGCGAGGCAAGGGCAGTATTTCTAATAATTAAAGAACATCTACAACCAAAGCCAGCTATTCGGCAACACCAAGTTTAGAAATTTCAATACACATTTGAACACAATTCCATTGTATGGGAATGAACTACGATAAGCATCCTTCAATCATGCAGGTATTTATGAACAGTCGTCTAAGTAAGATACTCTATACTCGTTGGTTAGACACTGCCAACAATGGCTTACTGTGTTAGAGAACAGCTCAGGAAGAAATTAGAGAGTGGCGCTGGAGGTGTATATGACATATGTTAAGGAAGTAGTCAAATCGCGTCACAAATCAGGTACTAACTCGGGATCCTTGAAGCCAAAGGAAAAGAGAATGACCAAAGAACACAATATGCCGGTAATTGGAGGCAGACATGAAAATAATGAATAGTAAATGGGATGAAATGGAAAAGAGAGCCCATGACAGAGATTTGGTTTGAGAATCCTGATAATTTAATTCACAGGTTATTTACCTACCTATTAAATTAAGGCCTGTAAAGCTTACTTATCACTACTCGTATCAATGTACAGAGATAGTGGTGCAGATTGTAGAGATTATGAACGAAGTGGACAGTTACGGGTAATGCTTGGATAACATTCAGCCGATTTTCTTCATTTCCAGTATGGTAATCTGTAGATGTGACTATAGTTTGGTAGTACATCAATATCTGTGGAATTAATTTCGAATTCTTAGCAATGAAGGCAATCATTCTTCTGTCATGTTATTTATGCAATGCTTTCCAGCTTTCGACTGTAGTTTGACTGACACTGGTTTATTGTAACTACACAATCATACTCTAATTTTTATAATAAGGCTAGTGAGTAAGCAAACTTGCAGTTATTAATAATTGTCAATAAATATGTTACTACTTTGATAAATTTAAATAGTTTCTTATGATAAATAATTGGCATGTAAATTCTTATCTGATTGGAAGGAATGATATGCATCCAATTCTCTTCAGTATAGTGCTCATCTCACCATGAATAAGATTCAGGATATTTTTATCTTGCAAGAAGTGTTTAACATTAAGACCACTGAGTTTGTATCCAACAGACTGCATTTCTGACTTCTTTCAATTTAGGACAACTTATAGCGACAGTGATCTTTTGTCATTTATAATATTTATCTGACGCACAATATAGTGGAGAACTGTCTTTAAAACATAACCAGTCAGGCTTTATTTTTAGCAAATTTCATAAATGCTACCGTACTTCGTCAAAGATGTCTGCAACTAGAAGTTTACTTAAGCAGTGTGGTACAATTAGGAGTTTCATCTAGTTTGATGTGAAGAAGTGAAAGCAAATAAGATACTCGATCGAAAACTAGTTTTACAGAATCAATTACATAAAATGAAAGAATAAGTAAATGCAGAAGGAACAGATCATATAATTTTCTTTCAAAAGTCTAGAAAATGATTTTGAGCTGATGGATAAGTACACTGTCTTATATATTTTCGCTTTACTACTGTATTACTACAGTAATTATAAGAATAATGAATCATTAAGTCAAATTATGGTGAAGCCGAATTTATTTGAAGTAGCCTGGAACTTATTATTTTTATTGTCAAGAATTAAGTGAGGGATATATCTTGATATTTTCGTCCGCTGGTTAACATCCGTGGGACTGATTATTTCTATTACATGAATTTATTTTTACAAGGGTGAATGAAATACATTAGATTACTTTCATTTAAACGTATTTATAAATTCTACAGGTCCTACGACATTGATTAAATTGAACATTTTCTTCTACTTTTGTTTCATAACTGCTAAGAATTTCTGCAGATAGATGCTCATGCTCCCTGATCCCCGAGAAGTAACCACTGCTGTAATTACTCAATCCCAAGGATGCTTGTGGTGGTACAAATGCCATAATAGTAAGATCTATAATTGTAAAACTAGTTAAAGTAGGGGTGAATAGGCTGTCTGGAGAATACATATTTACGAATAGAACTCATAACGCACCCACTGTTCAGAGTTTTCCATTTAAATGCCTACGGCTACCTGAAATCTCAACATAGTTCATGAAAAATCCAGTCATTTTAGCTACAGTGCACAAAACAACTTGATTCATGGAATCCATTTAGCACTAAACAGTAGACAAAGTAGGAATTGATTTTTACTCAGCAATCACTTAGTACACAAGTAAGTAACCACACTTTTATTGTCGTATTTGTTCTCGGTAACCCTCTAAATCTTGTTATATTCAAAATACCATAATACATGCAGGAATTCTGAAGTAAACTCAAAAAGACTGAGTTTATTTAGCCAAAACAAATAAGTACATTGATGTTATTTACTTTGAATTAGATATCTCTTATTACCGTTATCTTTCAATCTGACTTTGATTAGACACAACATTTTTAATGAGTCTGTTATCACATTTACCCCTTATTTCAAACAAATACACAAAGAATTTTTAACAACATGAATTGTTCAAACAACGTTTAACTTCATACTAATATAATTATAAAACAATCTGCTTTGATCACCATTAGTAATACTTTCATCTTAATTAATGACACTAATGGAAACATTTTTGATATATAATGTCTTCACTTGCGAAAAAATAAGAATTCTTACACCTTAATCTATGGTTGTACAACTTCATTTATTCAGTTTCATTTACTATAACAAATTTTAATGGGATAGATTCCCGCTGAGGGGAAATGTTTGTCGAAAAAGTACTCTTTGTGTTTCATTTATTGCTTTACGATAAATTTACAGAACTATTGGCATATCTGCCCTACTTTATAATTGTCGTGTAAGTGATCGTTAAGCATTTTTATGACTGACTGTAGAAATAGTTGGATAGTTTGTTTAAATCTGAAGATGGTTATCATCATGGACTGATATCAGTTAGTTGGTGAACGATATTTAACTACTAGACACTAAAAGGATTCCTTTCTCCTAACTTTTGAATCTTTTGATTAAATACTTTTTTTATCATAAGCCTGTTAGAAACTTCATTTTCGTACTTGATAGCAAACGACTAAACTGATATTCATTATGCATTTTAACTTATATCGACAATATGAAACAAATAAACCTTCCCACATATTTTATTATTTGTAGTGCACTTGAAATAAGAAATACGGGTATTAGGATAGTGCAAAGAATAACATGGTTGTAATTTATGCATAGGTGATTGGAACTAGTAAGAATATTTAAAAATATGACTAAAGATAAACAATGTCACATGACCGTTTATGTATATCAGGGTTAATTATTTGATCATTCTCTAGTTTATTTATTTGCATAGCCTAAATATGATTTCATTTTATACACACAAACGAGTAGTATAATTTTATTTTAATTATTGTTCCATCTGTGATTCATTTAGCTGTCATATACTGAAACCTGTCTGAATATAGTTTATCAAGATTAAAAATGAAAGATGAATGATACACATAATCTATCGAAATTGTTACTAGGGTACAAAATTTGGATTGGTTACTTAAAAATACCATCATATACTTGAAAACTGATTTTATACTTTCCAGTAAACGTTCGAATGATCTCACTTGAAACGCTGATATTCTGAAAAACTAATATATATATATATATATATTCAAGCATTTTGCATCAATCCATTCTATTTGATTGATTTTTTTAAGTTTAGTCCATACGGGATTCATATGTATAACTAACGTACACATTTCAGAGAAACTTAATTATGTCATTTAATAGTCTTAATGTAAGATTTTTCGAATAAAGTGTATTTGAACAAGCAACTGACTTTAGCATCATCCAGAGGCTTTACAGCCTGATGCGATATTTCGAGGCTGATGATAGAGTTACTTATTTGTTGGAAGCACTCGACAGGAAGATATATTATGCAGAGTAGAGACAAGAAGCAAAGTTCACACTCTAACGAAGGCCTCAAAATCGCGTGATCAAGTATGTTACATCAAATATATCTGTTGGCTGTTATGTGCAGCCTAAAAATCTTTGTGCATAAACTATTGCAGCGGTACATTCAAATATGCTATGGCCCTTATGATTAGGAAATGTAGGTCATTCGTTTTTCTGAAACAATCATTTCTCTCTATTAATCTAATATGATAATCATTAATTATTTTAATTCAAATTCTTTCACTGCTATGTACACTCGAATTCTAATAATTGGTATTATCATTGTTTATTCAGCACTTTTGCTCTGCTTCATTCTTATGTAACATGTCTTGACAAGTAAATTAAGATCTGGTTAATTCCGTATTTTAATGACATTAGATAAAGTACTATGTTTATTAAAAGTTTGACGATTGTAGATTCAGTTATGAAGGAGATAATGATAATGTCTACATGATTGTCGTAATAAAATTACAAAAACTCATTTTGTTTTGGTTTTATTGCAATTATTAATTTGTTGATAAGTATTTTGTTTGATACGCTTCTTGAATCGATCATTTATAATCGATTCAGATTTCTGTACAAATGTGCTCTGGTTCAAGCTTCTGTATACCATCAATACGACGAAATTAACAGTGTGAATTTGGAAGAAAATATAATAATTGTAATGGGAAACACCAAACATTTAAAATGTGGAATAAAAATGTGTGTTTGAGAGTATACTAGAGCTAAAGATTCAAGAAAAGTTAGAGTGAAATACGTCTGCAATACTGTGACAGATTCCAAGGCGTATTAACAAACACATTAAAATATCCGTCTCTAATATTATAAGGACTTTATACAGTCATGAAAAAGTGTACTCAGAACTTTGCAAGCTTACAGCTAGGAATATTCATTCAACATTTGACTAAAAGGGGTTAATGTAAATGACTTATAAATAAAAATGACTAAAGGCGATGTTATGGTGTTATAAAGCAAGTTGACTGTATGTAATTACGAGAAAATTACAATGAAAACTTTCAAGTAAATAGGTTTTGAATTTTCAGAGTAGATAATTTGTTCAGTCAAAGGAATTTAATTAACAAATAGTCATAAATAATTGAAATATAACTAGTTGGGTACATATATTTTTAGACAGTAAATGAATTTGTAGAGAATGAACTCATCTTTTTTTGGCGATCGTCAAAAATTTGATTTTTCTGATATGACGTAGCTAGCTTTTTGGAAAATTAAAGCATTTTCTAGTAGTCTATTAATATTTTAAGTGTATGGTGCATGAAATGCTAAATATTGATGTCAATAGTTGACCTACATTATTTGGCATAGTCATGAATTATGTACACATTTTCTAGAATTTTGCAAATAATTTACTACTTAAGTGATATGATGAGCAATAATTAGGACTAACAGTCAATTTTTGGTGAATGACAAGTTATTGCCCTACATTATGTATACTATCCAATCATTCGTGTCATTTAATCGTTTGTTTTACTGTTGATAATTTGCAAATAAGCGTGATATTCTTTTAAATAGAAGCATATTGTTTTTCTCCTAATGAATTTATTATTGATATCACTTCATTCGGTGGTTCGAGTTAATAACCCGGTCTCATGAGTAACTATTAGTAAGCTACCACATATTGTTACATTTCATCTATCGATTAATATTGCTTTGCTTTATTCAATAATTCGTAAATGCATTTTTGCTACAAATAATCAAACTTTTGAAAAACAGAACATTGTTGTGGTTAAAATGTTTTTATTTTTATAAACTCTCAAATACTGTGTACTTCAAAATATCAGAGTAGTAGATAATTAATCAAAAAAGCAATTTTAAAAAATACGCTAGTAAAAATTATCAAACGTCATACACATCATCTTTCGCACTGATGAAGATGTACTGAGATCATGATGTAACCAGTATGGTGTCAAGTTTATATAGGAATAACTATATGCAACTGAATAACTTAGCACACCAATAAGGGATATAGGTAACGTCGCTTAGCCTAACAGTCGATATGGCTACTAAGTCTGATATTATATCAATGATTCTTAGAGAGTCCTGAGATGCATACTTGATAAAACAAATTTTCTTTCAACTATTGTACTAAAGGATAAGAATTCAAATGTTTAAAGAAGTACACTACAAGAGTAATAATTGGGGTGAATCTCATTTGAGTGCCTACAAAATATATCATTTGCCAACAAGCGCCAACCATACTGCTAATTGGAGTATACTGTTAAATAAATATCTGTAAATCTGTAACAAGAAATAAAAGAACAAATGTGATTTGCCAACCATGTTAAAAATGATCAGCATACGAAGAGTTTGTTGTCGTGACGACTAATTTACTCAAGAACAGATCTGTTAGATAAGACTAGTAACCCAATTTTAAGCGTAATATTTAGCAGTTAATACAAAACGAGAAGACCAATACAGTGGAATAATCACATGTTGAAATTGACTAGTTTATGTAATGAAATAATTAAGTTTTTCTATGGGATCACTTCACTTAAATAAAGTTTTCTAAAGTAAATTAAATTTAATATTTAAATTCAAATTTTATTACTGATAAGCATGATTGTTATTTTCATCATTTCCTGGTTCATATTAATAGGCAGAGACGAACATTTAATTGTATCTAATGAATCACTGAAATTCAAGTAGGATAAGTGTCTACACAACAAAGCACATATGTTGAAAATACTGAAGGAAGGGTTATTATATACATCATCGATCATACTTCACAAAAAGTGAGAATACAGTGATAGGAGATTTTAGAAGGATTGGTTGTGGACGCAAGGTTGGTATTAAAAATAGCATTAAAGATAATCATTAAACACATAATTCCATATCTATTTCGCTTTGCTGAAGTCATTACTAACAAAGTATTTAAATTACATTTATTAACCTGTAGCATCATTTTAAAGTGTTAATTTTATATAACATTATTCTTAATACTCCTTTTATAAGTTGTATTTCTCATTTTCCTCCTTTCCTATCAGCGGTTTACTCAACTAATCTGTTTTTGTATGTAAGGTTACGTACATACTGTCATACGTGACATACTGTCTACATTTTCCGAAATCTGTCTCTTTCTACTTTCATCTTCTTGAATATAAATTTAATTAAAAAATAAATTAAACAATAAATATTAAGCGGTATCTATTGTACTGAATCTGTTTAGCTACATTTATGTTAGCCCCAACCCGTATGAAAACTTTTTTAAAAATCCTATCTGTAATATTAATATATACCGTTCATGAATTGATATGATTACTGTGGAGTATTCTTTAGGTCATATTAGCCTGGCATAGTTATTCTTTTTACTTTACTAAAACAACTATTTGATATGAATTTCAAATAGGATTGAATATTAAATTTTGATACATACTGAATTACTTCTGTGTCAAGTATAGATTTCTGCAGTCAGGTTTAAGTTACACTATACTTATAGGAGAGCAAGTTATACGACCTGATTACCCATACTAATAGAGCAGTGGGAGTGGGTTTTGAACATGCAACTTAGTAATTAAAAGTCGAACGCCTTAATCAATGAGTCATCAATTAAGATTAATTGAAAAGCACATAATCATTCTACTATTGTAGAATTGTTTAGTGTCGGATATCGTAAGATTTTCGATTAATAATATTGCATGCTATTTTAGGTTAGTGAAACTCAGTATTTAACATTTCTAATTTAAATCACGTACTCCAAAATTATGTTGACAGTAATTCGAATATGATTATTGTCTATTTTCAAGTTGATTGATTATACTAACCGTATTTAATTATGTTAATACTATCAATCTTGGTTGATGTTAAACTCTTCTTCAAATTTCCATAATTATTCACTAAAAGTACAGTCACACTGTTACTGTTACCAGTAATATTAAAATATCATTAGACACAGTTTAAATGCAACAAATACCTCCCCTCAACTTGTTGAAAAATTCACATAAGATAACTTCATCATCAAGTGTAGCGAAAAACTTTCGACTGGTGTCCCTATTGATTTCTAATTCAATTTAGATGATTGAATTTGAGAAGAAAACGGAAGTATTATAAGACTTGAATTTATCGACAGTACATTAATAAAATATTTTTTGATTGAGTTGAATGGAATAACTGTTAACAAAAGTTTTAGTTCCATTCATTTGTTTGTTTGTTTGACTTTCATTCTGTTGTACGATAGGTGGCTAACTGTTTATGAAATACACCTGGATTTTCTTTCTTTTTATCACAATAATTAAAATAATCACAGTAAACGAAATAGCCTGTTAATTAATGCTATTCTGTAAATTCTGTTTAATAAAAAATATATATCTAAAGATATTTATTTACTAGGTCATTATATAAAGATAATTAGATACCCATTATACTGATGCGTGCACAGAAGTTTACATTTAAACATGAAAAAATACTTTTTCGTATCTCGTGATCTAAAATTCTACGATGATGATGGTAGATAAATTTGACTTTTCATTCGAACAGTCTGACTACTGATTTTAATAAAACTAAATAAAAACTTTTGATAATTAGTTTAATTTATAAAAGTTTCTGTTTAGAGAAGAATATATTTATGTGTACGATAAAATTGGGGTGAATAAACACTAATAAGTCCAGGTACGTTTGCATATTAATCAGTGATGTCTTTTGGATATTTAGTGGATTATTCAGTCTTCCTCCTAGTGGTCGACTGGATCATGAAGACCTCCACATCTGAGGGAATGTACGGGATTCAATGGACAAGTAGGATGCAACTCGATGATTTGGACTTCGCAGATGATCTAGCTCTTTTAGCACATACACACCAACAAATGCAAGCGAAGACAATCAGTGTAGCAACAACTTCAGCAGCAGTAGGCTTGAACATACATAAGGGTAAGAGCAAGATTCTCAAATACAACACAGGGAGCACCAACCCAATTCAACTTGATGGGGAAACTCTGGAAGAGGTGGATACCTTCACATATCTGGGGAGCATCATCGATGAAAAAGGAGGGTCTGATGCAGATGTAAAGACAAGGGTTGGCAAGGCAAGGGCAGCATTCCTGCAGTTGAAAAACATCTGGAACTCAAAACAAATATCAACTAACCTCAAAGTCAGACTCTTCAATTCGAACGTGAAGACAGTCCTGCTGTATGGAGCTGAAACCTGGAGAATTACTGCAAACATCCTCAGACGGATACAGGTATTTATAAACAACTGCCTACGCAAGATACTGAATGTCCGTTGGCCGGAAACCATCAGCAACAACTTACTATGGGAGAGGATAAACCAACTTCCAGCCGAAGAGGAAATTAGGAAAAGACGGTGGAAATGGATAAGACATACACTACGCAAACCATCAGACTGCATCACAAGACAAGCATTGACATGGAATCCTGCTGGGAAACGGAAATGAGGAAGGCCAAAGAACACGCTGCGTCGAGAATTGGAAGCAGACATTAAAAGGATGAGCAGCAACTGGAAACAACTGGAAAGGATTGCTCAGGACAGAGTTAAATGGAGAACACTGGTGAGCGGCCTATGCTCCTCAGCGAGGAGTAACGGGCAGTAAGTAAAGTAAAGTAAGTAAGTTTAACGAGCATTAATGATAATTACATGCCAAGATTTACATATTGTCTTGAGAAAACTGTCACCATAAATTGGGTAAGAACCTAAAATACGTATACATATACCTTATGTAATAATAGCTCTATATTTAAAGTCCTTGAATTCCTTATACCTCACCCTCCCCCCCCCCCTTATTGCGCTTTTTGGTAGCATAAAATGTTCGGTTGTTGTCAACTAGGTGAGTTATCTATGCTAATAAAATTTTGCGCATAAAAAGTTATATTACATGTATTACATTTGTTTTATTTCGAAGTATGAATGATGACGGAAATGATCTATATGATCATTAAAGACCCATCGCTTAACCTTTTAGATTTAGGTTAGGTATAGTTTTATTAAATAAGTTTTTAAGATTTTAATTAAGTAGTTTCCAACCGCGTATTGACATTTATGAGAGAATATTTATTTTTAATGGATAGTCAGTTTCTACAGGACTTCAGATACGCCATACTAATGAGTGTTACAGAAAACGAAACCATGGTTTTTCACAAGCTAATTCCAATGATTTAGCATTTATTCATTTAGTTTAAGAAACTTGTGCGAATTTCCTGCAGATTATAGGATTATGGCATTCATTCTGAAAAGACGGACATGCTAAATATATTGTTTTATTCCAATGTTTTTCTTCTTATGGAGTTTACCGACCATCATTTTTAATAATCATGATTATATTTACACCATAATTATTATAATTATTATATTCAATTCTTATTTTCACTATATTACCCATATTTTAACAGTTAGTTACCATTTTCAATCATTTTATTATCTAATCTTTATACGTCTACGCCTATTCCTGCACTTTGTGTACACCCTACCCCCCCCCACCCAAGTACATGAATTATATGATTATATATGCATGTATTAAATAACTACTTATGAAAGCTATATAATTGTGTGAATAATTTAGGTATCGTAACTTCACCACTATCATTATTTCTCAGCGTAAAAATACTTGAATTGTGACTTGTTAATTGTAATAATATAAGTGATAAAAGAAACGAAAGAATTGTCAGAAACACCTAGTGATATTAATACTGTCCTCCAAATTAACATAAAGGTTATATTTCATTATTGTGCTAACATTTAAACAAGAAAACAATTATCATTACTTACGAACAACCGGATTAGTAAGATATAAATACTCTCATACAAATTCCAGAATTATTTGTAACAGCCGCATAACATTAATCAATGAGTCGTTGAAAGTTCCTAGACACTAGACAAGTGATTTACTCTAGCTGTTTTCGCATCATGTTATAGTACTAAACGTAGACTTTCAGATCCTACAACGAGCAGATAATCATACAGACGCTAAACTAGAACTTTGAAACTCTTTATTGTAAGTTGAAACTGGAGAGCCAAGCAGTACCGATACAATTTATTTTAGCCATCTCAAATAGTTTAAAATCTTAGGTCATAATATTCGGACTAACCAGAATTGTTGAAAAACTTCCGTTGCTGATAAAAATGAATTTAAGTGAAAAAATTTAAACCAGATCCTCAAGGCCAGAAATCTAATTGTAAGATTTTATTACTAATCAGAACTCAGTATTACTATAATCAGATAATGCTATTCTATTTTACTAATGAAATGTGAAATGTAAATATGTGTATTTTACCATCTGACTCTGACCTTATGCTTGACAGTGTAGATAAAATGCTCCGCATAAGAACATTGAAACAGTGTTTTAGTTGTTATAAAGTTAAAAGATGTTGTCAGGTATATATTAGCCTAGGTTTAAAGCATATAGTTGCAATTCACCAACGGATATACGTTAAAGCATATCAAAGCGAATTATAATTCGGCATCAATCAGTGCAGTCATTATATTAATTACCACCAAGTTATTCATACTTCAGTCAATACTTATTACCAATATTTGCATCAAATATTTTCGAGGTGGTGACGATTGAAATGTTTAAATTCTAAGTTATTATAGAATTCTAAGGTTATATTGTAGGTAACTTTGCTTAACGAACTAGTAACTCAAAGGTCTTTAACATTTTCTTTACTTTTATGACCAATACAGACGTCAACAGCTAATACGTCACATTTAAAATAGAAAATTCCCTGTGATTTAGGAAATCATTTTTAAATTGGAAAAATTTTAAGGTATAAAATATTTTACATTCGTATTGTAGTCCTGGTGGCAATTTTATGCGTTCTGTAAATACCTTAAAAGTATTATTTTGAATAAGCGGAGTGATTTATGTATAAAGTCCACATTACTATTCTCGACTAGTATTTTAGGCTAGTAATGCAGTTAAAATTAAAATCCCTAATTGGAAAATCCGGTACACACTAAGCGATAAAAATGGATTCATTTAAACCATAAATATTTGTTCATTATTCTAAAGATAGATATATTGTCACTATTTTAACCTTTATGACTTTACATTAGATGATATGAACTTAAAATTCATTTTGACGATGTAATAAGTGGCAAATAATTTTATAGTTTACTTGTCTTATAGTCATACAGGCAGATAATTATCTTCAACTGAATCATGTGTACTTCATACTAATGCAAATACGTGTAATTATCTATTTGTAGTCAGTTAATTAAAGTCTTAATTTATTTAAACTTATTTCACACGTTTTAGATTGAACTAGCAATTACTTCCTAATTATAATCTGTATATAGGTCAGGTATAACATAACATGTCTACAGAATTAAATTAACCTAAATAATCATGTCTTAGAAAGCATTTTGATTACTGAATCTTTTCGTGTTATGAAAAAATAATGAAAGAAGGCTAAATAGTGTGCAATTTAGAGATAAGCCGTAATTAACTTCGGAAGATGGTCATTGCAAACCTTATGGTCACTATGAATTTTAAACAAATGTATCGGTTTGAAACTTAATGCTGACGTTATTCAGTAGATAAACAGTGCATCAAATACGTTCATAATAGGATAACTGTAATTCCATTATTGTTTTATGTAGGTACTTTATTGTGTGATCTGAGTGTTTTAGGCGATATTTTGAAGAAATTTCAAAGAAACACTATAGTTGTTAAAATTTCACTGGGTACATAACAATGTCTATGAGTTATGCAGTTAATGTGGATGCGCTTTATTCTTAATCTAAGTATTATTATAAAAACTCAAGCAACAAAACTATACACATATTATGTTAACGTTGTAAACTACTGAAGAAAATCTATGAATTAATAATGATGTAGTAGATTGACCAGTTGAATTAAAATGACAAATACTGTATAAATAAAATATTTTGCTGTCTGATAATGCATGCACATATATCAGTTACATAATTTGTATTTGACTTCAGTCATTTTCAGATTATTGTCAGTTCGTCAAAAAAACTGTCCTAAAACACTTTGACATTCGATGTAGGCCAACATTTATGAAAAAGTTCCATAATATTAAACGAATAAGTGAGCTATAAATGACACTTTAAATACTTGAATAATGAGAGGAAAATTGGTCCTACTATAGCCGAAATTTCCTCATCAAATTAAAAGATATTTGAAATAGGTTATCATAAAGCAGTATATACTCTGCCTTCACCTATGCGATACGCCCGACTAAAGTTTCATAGTAGTTTACTGCGTTGCATTAATAAAATTTATGAACACATTGTAATATCTATTAATTTCTGACTTGCGGTAGGGATATTATGTTGCACTGATTGATCACTAAGTAGTATGTTATTTAACGAATACTGATTAGTACTGATTATTTTCCATCGATCATGCTTTAATGTAGACACTAGCGTAAGTGCCTTGACATTTCAAGCATTATGTAAACATAGAAAGTGGTTAGGTAGTATCCCTCAAAAATCCATTGATGGTATTGGTTACAGATTGTGAAACTATATGACTTGACATCAAACAAGTTAAAACTCAACAGTTCCCGAGATTATAAGTACACTTTGTTGACAATCATCAACTAGTAAGAAACCTAAATACAGGATTTCTTCTTGATTATATCACTATGACTTTTTTATTACATACAATCATTGACAGGTGAAAATAGAGTATAACAAGCAAAATAAATCTTCACTATAAATATTTCAATTTCTTTTCTAATGTACTGTTCAATTTTAAAGTTGGCAAAGTTTGATTTACTATAATTTTTCGACAAGGTAATTTTCATCAGCATTTTTGTCATTGTTTTCAAAAATAACCTTGTTATATTTAATAGTTTGTTTAAAAATCATTTAATCATCAAACATAAATTATATTCTACTATTAATTTATAATAAACAACCAGATGTTGTCATTAGTTGAATAGTTAAACATTTATTTCCTAAGTTGAATAAATTATAAAGAATCTGTCAAATATACATAAAAATCTAGTTCAAATGCATAACAAGAACCTACTTAAACCAGCTGGTTATTATGTTATACTTTTAAAGTTTTTTTTTCTTTTTGCATATTTTATTATTAATAATAATGTTTAACTATTCACATTCTGACTCATATAATTAACATTTTTCTATAGATACAATTTATTCATTTATTTTAAATGTTGAAATTATTTTTATCATTTGACAGATGGATAAAATATTTTTCTCGGTTTGTTTTTTGTTTTTCAATTCATTTTCACTTGTGAAAGTCTTTGTTTTCTTACTGTATGCATTTGTTTCAGTTGTTTTAATTCAGTGCATTCAAATGAATTATTATTCTGGTGAAAAGATAGTACATTTTGATAAAATGAGTGTTTTATTTTTGTTTTAAGATAAAAAGATAGTACTGGAAATGTAATGAATTCATTTTAGCTATTATTTATTATCATGTATTTTGTATATGATGATCTGTTAAACTGAAGATGAATCTTACATGAGTTGGATTGTGACTGGCAAGTGGAAGCCAGGACGCGCGTTCCGTTCTATTTGGGACTCATCGGCTGGATGTACCTGCATCCCAATGTTGGTGATCACACTGGGATTCGAAGATGAATCTTTTTCAACTATTTCAATGATTTTAGATAATTAGTCGATTCTTGTAAAGAATTTTAATGTAATTAGAAAATGAAGTTCGTCTAAAAAGTGTGATGTATTTACGCTATATATTTCGAACAATCTTGTCATATACATACTTGTCAAGGCATTTATATATAAACGTAGTTAAATAATAAAAATTAATTGCACTGAGGTGGTTTGTGGAGGTTGCTGTTGAGTTTTAGTTGGTTAAATTATGCACAATATGATGTTAGTAGGGTATACTGAAAACTGGGTGGAGGGGGGGCATTGAACAGCTGTTACGTTCCAGCATGGAACTCCTCAGCAGTGCGCAAACTAAATTCTACCATTCGATCAAACAAAACTTAATATCAGTCTTCACAAACCACTTTAATTTAATTGCAATAATCAGTTAACTGGTGAGTAACTCCAAGATGTTCCTAAATCTCTAGCGAGAAACGGTGACTGGTGGAGCTCAGACTTGTTAAAAGTGAGACAGTTATCACTGATAACAACGGATAATAGTCGAGCCATATCACAAATTGATGGGAGTGGAAATCCTACCATTGAATGCTGGTCCAATGGTGCCGAAGGTTGGGCGTTCGCTGACCTGAAATCCCTACAGAGGAACCTAGGGGGCTGTACACTGCTGAGAAGTCCCACACTTTGACAACGCATCTGTTCACTACTCTCCGGTTTTCAGTGTTACCATAACAGCATCAATCTTTGACGAATTCAATCAATTAATAAAGGTCAAGTTAAATAATGAGTTAAATGACTATCATTTGATAATTGAGTGGTAAATTGTCATGCCATCAAAAAAGTAATTAATGGTTGTTCATGAAGATTCATGATTTTGGCGTTGTGTTTCTGTACACACGAAGGAAGCTTAAATTTTTTAATGGGTTAGGCTTCTTTAAATTCATAGATACCTTTGCGATGACTTCTATGCAAAGCATTAAAAGCCGTCGGGAGGTTGAACTCACAGCCTGCACAGTTTGAAAAGTATGGCACAAATAAATCACATTTTTCAGGTCAGCCTCATCTAATTGCATTACAAAAGAATAATTATATATTTGGGGTTTGGTTGTTTCACTTTTAATTTGTCAGCCTGATGTATTTTCATCTTAATATTGATGCCTATGCCAAAACCTGAACCCACTAATTGTTTCTTGTTAACTGAATACAACTTGTTATTCTGAAAAAAAGCTAAGGATTTGTCAGAAGTTAGGTAGAAATTTTCTACTGTCCTTAGCTTGTTTTACAACACACACTGAAGTCAATGACTGTTAATAAAAATAAACTTTAGTCACCGGCTTTGTAATGCTACTTAGTCCTTATTAGGTAATACTGTTAGAACTCTTTTGACCTAATGCTTATTAATCAGATGAAATCTGGCTTAATGAATACTTCCACTTTCTTATACGTCCTAGATACAGCAAGTATTTACATCTAAATTCCAGATTGTTTAACAGAATGCCTTAAAAAATGAAATAACTCTATGCAAGTATATGAAAACATAAGGCACTTAGTAGGGAAGAATACGTTTATTTTACTGCAGCAATGTAGGATTATTAATATATCACTGTTCTTTAATTATTGATATACATCTATTTCTGTTAAATATGACTAAAAGCATTTAATTTCACATAGTTATTTAAAGTAGTATTAAACACATGTAATTCATGGGAATTGAATGTGTCACTGAAAAATACCTTGGCGGTAGTGTAAGAAAATAAGTGTGTTATTACTTGTTATGAAGTAGTTGTCATTATTAAACTAATATCACTTTGAGAGCTGTTTTGAAGCATCAGAAGTAAATAGCTATTTCCTACAATCCCACAGTAGTAAAATCCAAAGCAAGTACAGAAGAGAATTCTCTATCACAAGATAATATTCAGAGAATTGCCATTTTTCTTGTCTAATACCACCTAATAATATTGCAAAACGATCATTCGAGTTTGAAGTAATATTTATTTCGTGACATTTGACAGGTTCACCAATTTGGTGTACTGTATTAAAACAAGCGGCTAGCAGGAATTAAGATTGACTGAAGTTGAAAATGCTTAGCTTTTACAATAGAACACAGCACTAACCAAATTATAAGCTTTTATTTACTTCCAATTTGTTTTTCTTGTAAGTTATATAGTAACTATGTATTAGCTAGTGATAAAATTTTAACACCGCCTGGACCCCCCCAGGGTTGCTGCCGGTCCCAAGCCCGGATAAAGGAGGCGGGTTGGGCAAGGGGTTAGCAACCCCATCCCGTAAAAAAACAGCCTTGCTAAAAAACGGTAACCAGTAAAACCTTTATAACCATTTTCACTCCGCACTGGGAGTTGGAAGGTGTGTTATGACGCCTCATGGTGAAAGCCGAGTTTCTTCGGAAGCCACAACGCCGATGTCTCTTCTGACGACCAGAGCAACAATTAATATAGGTACATGGAATGTCCGCACTATGTGAGAGACAGGGAGAACAACGCAAATAGCTAAAGAAATGAGAAGATACAACCTGAAGTTACTTGGAATAAGTGAAACGCATTGGTTTCAAGCTGGACAGCAACGGTTATCCTCAGGAAATGTGCTTTTATACTCCAGCTACGAAGAAGAAAACGCCCCACACACAAGGAGTAGCATTAGTGTTATCCTAAGAAGCATGGAAGGCTCTTGTAGGACGGGAGCCTCATGGACCTAGGATCATCGCAGCATCCTTCAAGACGAAGGAAGGGATTGCAATGAATGTCGTTCAGTGCTACGCACCCACCAACGACAGCCACGAAGACGACAAAGACCAGTTCTATATGAGGCTGCAGCCAATCACCGAGAAATGTTCAGCCAAGGACCTGATCATTCTGATGTGGGACTTCAACGCCAAGGTTGGAGTGGACAACACCGGGTATGAAGACATCATGGGAAAAAATGGACTGGGAGAAAGTAATGATAATGGTGAGAGATTTGCGAATTTGTGACTTCAACAAAATGATTATAGGTGGCACCATATTCTCCCACAAACGTATGCACAAAACTACATGGGTTTCACCGGACCACATTACGGAGAACCAAATCGACCACATCTGCATCAATAAGGAGTTTAGAAGGACCATGGAAGATGTAAGAGCAAGGAGAGGAGCTGACATAGCTTCCGATCACCATCTGGCGGTGGTTAAAATGAAACTGAAGCTGAGGAAGCAATGGACAACTGGAGCAGCAGTATTACACAAATTTAATACAGCCCTTCTCCGGGATACTAACAAACGCAACGAATTCAAAATAACTCTCGACAATAAGTTCCAGGCATTCCATGATCTACTAGACACAGGTGGAACTAATATGGAAGACAACTGGAAAGAGATTAAGCAAACAATAACTTCAACATGTCAGGTTTTGGGTCCCACAAAATAACACCAAAAATAATTGATTTCTGTTGGTATTATGGACAAGATCCAAGAAAGGAGGAACAGAAAGACAGCGATCAATAACAGCCGGACAAGAGCCGAGAAAGCCAAGGAACAGGCCGAATACAGAGAATTCAACAAGCAAGTGAAAAGGGGCATCAAGTCGGATAAACGGAAATTTGTTGGGGGCCTAGCAATGACAGCGGAAAAGGCTGCAAGAGAATTAAACATGAGGCTCTTATACGGTATAACGAAGAAGCTAGCTGGAAAATTTAATAAGCCAGAACGGCCAATCATGAACAAGGCTGGCAAACCAATCACTGAAGTGCATGAACAACTGAACAGGTAGTTAGAACACTACCAAAAACTCTTGAATAGACCAGCC
The DNA here is from genome assembly GCA_034768735.1 of Schistosoma mekongi. Taxonomy (NCBI): domain Eukaryota; kingdom Metazoa; phylum Platyhelminthes; class Trematoda; order Strigeidida; family Schistosomatidae; genus Schistosoma; species Schistosoma mekongi. The sequence continues at coordinate 23,804,172 of CM068308.1, forward strand.
CCACTAAACCCACCAGTCATCGAAGCAGCAGCCACGGATCTCCCTATAAGCACAGACCCACTAACAGTCGAAGAAATCAA
>CM068308.1:23809251-24271981 GCA_034768735.1 Schistosoma mekongi
GATTTTCCATTTATTGTTGGTTAACCTGTCGATGAGCAATTCATTAGGGCGTTGATTAAAAATGATAACTCAAACACAAGGATTATATAATAGTGAAAATTTCCGAGACTGTATTGTTGACTTCTGAATAATCAAATGATCAAATCCTAGAATAGGTGGCTGCTGTTTTAAGAATAGTCTGTGTATATATATAGTGACATAGGTTTTTAAAAGCAACAGTGGTTACGCTCGTCAGTTTGATGATTTTTTTAGTTTACCAGCTTATATATATTTCTAACCAATATTTTAAATAATCTCTCCAACTTAATACTTATGATTTATTGCTGTGTCGAGGGAAACTGCCTAGGCTGCACATATAACAACCGAGACTGACCAGTTTCAGTTTTTAACAAGTCAACGGGGAGATACAAGCTCGTTGTAATCTCTTCGAAAGCTTGTAATACAGTGTGTAATAAAGCATAAAACTATTTATTATGTAATATATTTATTTACAGTAATAAAGTTTCATTATACATGTAACTTTTTGTTAGATTAACAAACACTAGCTTATCAATATTTGACTGGTATTGGTATGTTTATTAAGCATCATATAAATTATTAGAAGTAAATCAACGGAAAACTTTCCTAAACATTGTTTCCTATGATAAGCACATTATAGTCAGTACACACATGTAAACCCAATTGTTTTCACTCCGAAAAATTTCATATGTTCAATTTGCTTACAAAATATTCACAGTTGAGCATAGATTAATAAAAGAAAAAAAACATTTCATTGATTATTTTAGTGATCAATATGTTTAATGAAACATGTTTAATAAAATTAGAGTCATAATTTCCTTATTTATTTCCTTTTTTTCTGATTACATTATTACTTTTAGTAAGTTTAAAATAGTTGAATATTATGACATTTGGCGATTTTGTTTTTGAACTAAGAGATCAATTTCGTTTATTTATAGGTTGCATTACTTTGTATAAACAAAACTTGATTATTTCTGTGCTGTTTATTTTTAAAGCATAGAATTTAAAACATTTTTCTAGACGCTACAGACAAAAGAGTTTCGTGACATGAAATAAGTAGTAAATGCTGAACAATAATGGTCATTCCAGTACAAATCTTTGGTGCTCTTAGATATTACACAATCAACCCACTGAAGGTATCACATAAAATAACCAAAACTCAAGAAAATTTACAATATAATTCTATATGTCTAGGAATATCAAATGAAGTAAATATTGTAATATTTTAGGATGATCAGTTGACTGTTGGTGAAACTGTTTATATTCATTGTCTATGACGCAGAAATCGTTATTTGATGGTTTGTTGTGAAGTAATAAAGTAATCAAATGTTTTCATTACCAAAACTATAAATTTTAAGACCATGCTGATCACTCGACAAGTATTATTACCACTTGTCTGTATCATAACTCAAGTGGTACATCATTAATATGTTATCTTAAAAGGTTTTCATAATACTGTGGATAGGCCTTCACTTCCCACACATTTTGATTAAATACAACATTTAATCCAAAACGTGTGAATTATAGTCATATTACAACTGCACAGAATAATCAAAAAAACAATTATTATAAAGACAAAGTAGTAGTAGGAGCACAGGACTGGCAGTAACAAAAACACTTTAAAGAATTTGGTTCAGAATATCTGCATGAATTGTATATCAGCATTAAGTGAATTTACCATTTATGAATGTAAAAACTGTTCACTGTTAAAAATCTCATGCTAAAACAAAACGGCTATCCAGTGTTTCCTGTCTTTCAAAAGTTGCTGAACTCAGACCAGTTCGTGACATCAAATTCAAAGTAGTTTTTAACTAGACTATTAATGGTAAACTTTTGTTTCAAAATATCTAAAACTGTGAATTAATCAAACGAACAATAAAAAAGTCACAATAATTTTCAGTATACTGTAGGATAAAAAGCAATGAAGATATATGTGATAGTCAATTTCTTCAACATAAATCTACTTTAAGTTGAATTTCTCGGTGCACAATGCTTGTACCTAGTTCAAAATAAGTAGGTCAAAGTATAGACGTATATTTAAAATGAACTTTGAACCTACTTACCTCTATGCAATTGGGTAGTTAAATAGATCAGAAACTTATTTAGAAATTATATTAATGAAAACTGGGTGTTACTTAACCGTATGAATTCTATTAATGTGTACACCTCAAATAAATTTTATTACGGAGTAAATGGTATTGATTTCGTTCAAAATAACTGATAAAGGGTGTAACGTCTTATTTTTTTTTTATTTTACGTTTAATCAATGAAGCTAACTTCAGTGAGACAAATCTCCATGAGTAACCCTATATAATAACAAATTAGAGAATAATTTTCAATATGATTTTGTTTTATTTTTTCATTGTCTAAGACGTGAGTATAGATGTAAAGTTGCAGTAAATGCAGTACCTAAAATACAACGAATTCACCACAATTTAGAAAAAATCGATTTCGAAATGAAGCACATAGGTGAATATAAACAGCGTATTGAATAGTACAAGTAATATTAATTAGACCGTTAGAATTTTAAAAGCGTATAAGCGAACCATATCTAAAGCAATGTAAAATATGATGAAAGTTGTTTCCTTTACGTAACGAAATAAATTAAACGTAGATGAAACATGAATTTCACACTGATTTAAATGTGGAAGCACATTAAATGTGTTAAATACTCAAACGCAAATTATCATTAATAATCAAATGACTTGTGTTATCACTTAAAATTAAACCTAAACCAATGAGTGCCACATCAAAACATCATAATCTATTTCCAAACTCACATTGTGACACGGATACTAGCCTCAAATCAATAAATTTGAATTATCATGGAAGTACTTAAAAATAGTGTATATTTAAGAATTCATTTCAATGCAGTTAAACATTTCATACTGTTCAATTTAATCTAAGTATAAATTATATTTAGAAAATCAATTTGTCTTATACTACAATTGGAGTCACTAAAATATACATAAATTAGTAGTAATCATGTGTAACAATGTAGTGTTTCAATTAGTTTCACTAATTGATCATTAATAAACAACAATTTATTTACGCTGAACTTTAAATCATCTCCTCTTTTGTTCCTTGAAGAATTTATTTGTTATAATTACAAAATGATAAAAGCAGCTTTCACCATACTTGCAAGAAAAGTGATGTGAAAATAAATAATGTCAATGACTTTGTCAGAATACTTTACAGTCTCATTAAAATAAAACATATTTTGTATATAGTTAGATGAATAGAAAATGAAGCACTTAATTGTACATAATTTATGAACTGCAACTTTGGAACAATAGTAATTTTAGTTAGTGTATGGTTTTTCCTATCTGCTTTATTGGTTTTTTTTAAAGTTTATATATACATTATCACTTTTCGCAGGATAAGATACCATGGATTTGGATTCACGCATATAAGAAGGGATATTCATTTCTAGTAGACAAATAATTTTGATGTCAAAATTGCCAATGAAAATCATAATAACCAGTTAATGATCTTCTTGAGGATAAGAAATCAACATGAACTAAACACATAAAAAAATGGTAAATATAGCATGTGTAACAGAACTTCATTAAAATAAAACATTAAATTGATTTTGTTAAAAAATATGAACAATAACTATCTGTACGCCAGTACCTATAAGTATTAGAAATCATTTCAGTTAGGAATGATTTAAATCACCTTGATGTCTTGTTATTGTTTTTAATAATGGAAACAATTTTATTTTGTTCTTTAACTGAATTTAATGATGCGAATCAGTATTTGAATCAGTAATCTCATACTTAAAATTAAAACTACTAATGATCGAAACACTCTTACTTATAACACTCTTACTTATAACGTACGTGTTTTTATTTACTCATATAAATTAAGCGTTTTTCCAATTACATGTGTAGTCCTAAATGATTAATTCATCTAATAGTTATAAATTGCCCTACTGCATTACTCGAATAGTCTCACACTTGATTAATAGTACAGTGGCTCGGTAGGTGCTAAAGAGATGAATATATCTCTAAACATTTGAATATTCTACGTTCTTACCACAAATGTACTGATGCCTTGACTTTCTTAATAATGTGATCACTGTTAATGAGTACATTTATGTAATATAATGTTTTGTAATATATTTGTAAGCTTTCGACTAAATTGTAACAGTTTACAATTCAAAACAGGTAGTCTGTCATTTTACAATGGCCGAATTCGATTAATTATAATTAAGAATTATATATTGTGGGAGGTAACACCATTTAGTAGATAGGTTTTGTTTTTGTATAAACATGGATTAAAACAGCTAGTTATATATGATTAATGCATACCGGATTACACAGATTCTAGTGTTGACCAGATGTACCTTTGCCACAACAAATTCTGTCTCTGGTTTACAGTTTCGTCACAAATCAAGTTAACATATTTAGCAAATTGTATTTAGCTTGGTGCTTTTCGGGAAAAACAATTTCGTTAGTAAGGAGATCACTAGCTGACAATGAATTTTATAATGACAACGACAGAGAAGGATTCCACACTCCTCTGAAGACTCGTTACATCATCATGTATATATGATTATCATAGGGGGAGGAGCACCGTATACACTAGCAAGATACTTTAAAATAATTGCTAATTGTTGAAATAAAAATTTGTAGAGACCGTTTATTTTGAACTTTGCTTTTATTACAAGCCTGGCATCAAGCGGAGAGTCATTGAGCATCAGGTAACTGCTACACAGTACCTACCAAGTAATGTGGTTCATATTAAGAATACGAGGTGTATTAGTCTTGCGCATTTCTTTCGAAGTGATGGTTGTTGGTTAGAGAAACTGTGGAGTCGTATGTCTTTATTACCTTCCAGCAATTTTAACAAATATCGAAAATTAAACGGACTGGATATTTCATTTTTTTATCAACACAATAGAACCCCTCCAAAATCAACGGATATGTCAACAGAGTTTGTGATATGTTGACAAATTATAAAAAGATGATTGTTATTATTTCTCCGCCCAATTTTTCCTCTATAGTGAAGTACTCGTACAAACCGTAGAAAATTTTACATTTTGTTTTTTCACCAACTTCCTTCTCTTGGCATCATATAAATCAAATGAGGTGATTTTGAAAATGGTGGTAAGTCACTAGATAAATTCCCTTAGAAATTTGCTAGTATACATTTTTATCTGGTCTACAATGTGCAACGATTGGTATATCTGGAGTAAAAATTACATCATGAAAAGAATTTGACGAACAAAATAATGAAAACCAACGATAGCTGAATAGATACTTTTTTCTAAGTTAGGACTACTCAACAGTAAAAAATCAGATCTAGACCAGGGATAGGGACTTAACGAGAATCAGGATTCGTTGCATGTTAATTGTTTATAGTATTATATTTTCGAGTTAAGTTAACCTACCATATTAATAAACCAGTATACATCAGTGGTAACTATTTCACTGACAATATATTTAAACTAGAGTGATCACTGCTTTGCACATTAGCTTTAATAATCTTCATAATTATGCGTTGTTAAGCGCTTGGTTACTAAATTGAAAAAGTTGCCCAATGAACCTTAATTTTTAATAGTTGTGTGTGGATGCACACAACTATAGAGCCCACACTCCGACAAAACAGGCATCTAGTGCTTCGTAGTGGTCAGAAGTTGTCTAATTCAGACCGGTCTGAGATAACAAAGTGACACTTAACAAATATATCATGTTTAATCCTTTCGCATTAACATTTAACTAATATGAGATATACATTTAATTTATAGCACGACGTATATACATGTGCTTTTTCCAGTGTTTGAAAGAACAAAGCATTTTGTTTTAAGTAGATAAGTCAAATTTTAGCTAAACTGAGCACATGATCGGTAAAAGCAAATAAGACGTGAATTCATATTAGATTTATATTAATAGATAATTCATCAAGACTGAATATTTTGTTATCTTTTCTATACTACTATTAATGACAACTTTGCATTAAATCGCTCTTAGATAATACTAGAACAGGTATAATTGGAGTTATAAAACATATTTTCTTGTTCTCATAATAGAATTATGCACACTAAACGGTGATTTTGAAAAATATGACTGCTTGAGCTTCAGTATTACTATCTCTTGATTTTAACTATTCAATATAAACAGTTGAGGTAACAGTGTTATCCGAAGATAAACAATGTGTTGCATGCGTCACACTGATGGCGATCAAAGCTATTCATGTATACGCATATGTACCAGGATTTTATCCTTTATGGATGTGGATCAATGTTTATCCCGTATCTGAATAGTTTAGTATCCCTTTATGTATAGGATTCATATATTATAATTATCAGTTCCAATGTCCTTATCACTAGGTCATTCTACACAAATGTCTTAAGATAATCTTTTAAATTCAAAGCGTGTAGTTTCAATATAATGAAGACTAATTCCATCAGCTTATAAAGGATTATAATGATAGAAATCTGCACTATTTGTTCATCTGTTAAAGGTTACATTTGTTATATAATTCTACACTGTATGCATATTTTTGCTTAATAAAACATTTATGAAATTTTACGAAGTGAAATTATAGAAAAATTTAAGTTACGAGTTTCCACATCATTGACTTTCTACTAATATGAATATATAAAGGCTACTAATTTGTCATTAAGCGAAACTATATAACTGTATTTTATCACGTAAACTTTAGTGAATTAAGTAATACCTGTCCATGAAAATGATATTTTTTTCTTTAAATTCAATATATGTCTATTGTAAAGTATACTGAAGAAAAATAACAAGTTTGTTCATCGGTTTTCCCAAAAGAACCAAACATAGCTTCAAAGCGTTATAAAACAGAAGAGAATAAATGATTAATTTTCTTTATATTTCATATGGAAAGAAATATACGTTGGTAAAAGTAAATCGGCTCGTTTTGAATTTGTTTACAAATAATTTGTATTTTAATGGATTCTTATATTTACTCCTAAAACATGACCAAATTATGAAAGAAAGGCTGTCATTCATTTTTGATATATTGACATAATTGGTTGTTTTTTCTCCTTAAAATAAATTTCGATCATAGCTGTGATTGGCTGATACTTATAAATAATTTTGTTTAGTTATCCCTATGATTATCCATTGGAATAATGATTGGTTATCAGTCAGTTTGATCATACATATTTTACACAATTTGGCCCAAAGCCAAACTTTGATATGCAAATTATTTATTGTATTTGACGTAAACAGGTAAGTTAAATGGAAAAAATAACCTGTTCAGTATGATTCGACACGTTTTTATCTACAATAATAGTTTCTTTAGTGTTTCATTCTTATTCTTATGAGAATTTTCTAGTTCTTCCAAAACTATTCATTTGATATAGACAACACAAAGTAAAATAAACGAAGGCAGATAACTAGAACAAAAGATGAATAGCATTATCTAAACTACTCTCATTAGTAGTGAAGGTATTTTTCGGTCAAAATATTTGTATGAAAATGAAAATAATGAATCCAAAATAAATCATCACAAAGGTCTTAAACTTTGAAACGTTAACTACGAATTTTAACGTATTCGTACAACTATTGTGTTAAAGTGATAGTTTGTTTTTAAAAATTAATAGCGATCCGTCGTTGGCGAAAGTTGTATATTTAAACGTTGGATGAGATTATGGTCTATTTTTAAGTGATTTTCAACATATACAAACTACAAGTGAAGTTCATTTAACAATTTCAAGTTTATATTTCATAATTTATAGTATCCGTACATAAAGAAGAGTTCACTTGATTAAATTGTATATTAAGATTGCTTGTTTATTTATTGATTATTACAGCTCACAACATTTACAACGATTCGAATATGCTTAATAAAATTGATGAAGATTGAGTAGTTGAACATCGTCAGCTACTAATTTCACAATTCGGTTCCTAAATAAAACAAATTATATTGACCTTCACTTGAAGTGATTGTTTTTTGAAAGCCTTTTCTTATTACAGTATTATATTCGGACTTCCTAATATCTAGTTATATAATAATGTGATGAACTACTGATTATATACATATATACTACTCTCCTAAACAACATTTTGCAAGCCTGCTGAATAAAACATTGAACTATTTGTTCTTCTGAAATGATCTGTTTTTCACACTTTGTGTATACACATCCACAAGACCTAATAAAATAGTGAAGAATAAATATTAGAATGAGTACAGAAACAGAATGATAATCATTTTTGATATATTGACATAATTGGTTGTTTTTTCTCCTTAAAATAAATTTCGATCATAGCTGTGATTGGCTGATACTTATAAATAATTTTGTTTAGTTATCCCTATGATTATCCATTGGAATAATGATTGGTTATCAGTCAGTTTGATCATACATATTTTACACAATTTGGCCCAAAGCCAAACTTTGATATGCAAATTATTTATTGTATTTGACGTAAACAGGTAAGTTAAATGGAAAAAATAACCTGTTCAGTATGATTCGACACGTTTTTATCTACAATAATAGTTTCTTTAGTGTTTCATTCTTATTCTTATGAGAATTTTCTAGTTCTTCCAAAACTATTCATTTGATATAGACAACACAAAGTAAAATAAACGAAGGCAGATAACTAGAACAAAAGATGAATAGCATTATCTAAACTACTCTCATTAGTAGTGAAGGTATTTTTCGGTCAAAATATTTGTATGAAAATGAAAATAATGAATCCAAAATAAATCATCACAAAGGTCTTAAACTTTGAAACGTTAACTACGAATTTTAACGTATTCGTACAACTATTGTGTTAAAGTGATAGTTTGTTTTTAAAATTAATAGCGATCCGTCGTTGGCGAAAGTTGTATATTTAAACGTTGGATGAGATTATGGTCTATTTTTAAGTGATTTTCAACATATACAAACTACAAGTGAAGTTCATTTAACAATTTCAAGTTTATATTTCATAATTTATAGTATCCGTACATAAAGAAGAGTTCACTTGATTAAATTGTATATTAAGATTGCTTGTTTATTTATTGATTATTACAGCTCACAACATTTACAACGATTCGAATATGCTTAATAAAATTGATGAAGATTGAGTAGTTGAACATCGTCAGCTACTAATTTCACAATTCGGTTCCTAAATAAAACAAATTATATTGACCTTCACTTGAAGTGATTGTTTTTTGAAAGCCTTTTCTTATTACAGTATTATATTCGGACTTCCTAATATCTAGTTATATAATAATGTGATGAACTACTGATTATATACATATATACTACTCTCCTAAACAACATTTTGCAAGCCTGCTGAATAAAACATTGAACTATTTGTTCTTCTGAAATGATCTGTTTTTCACACTTTGTGTATACACATCCACAAGACCTAATAAAATAGTGAAGAATAAATATTAGAATGAGTACAGAAACAGAATGATAATCATTTTTGATTTTGAAGTTTTTATTGTTTATGTTCTGTGAAGAAAGATAAAATTTCAGCAACCTATTTATTCGGAATATTTAGAAGCATTCTATTTTGATAAATAATTAGTGAAAATCTGGTAGAGCAAGGGGGAGAGAAGCCAGTATTGAATTTTGCATCAGTCCACCTTTTTGGGAATGAAAGATTTGATTTAACGAAAAATACATTATTAAGTATGGACAAAGTAAACATTTTATTGAGATTTGATAAAGAGAAACTAAAGAAACTTATGAGTATTATTAACCTCTATTGACATGACTTGAGCCATAGTTAGCAACAACGTGAAGAAAACAATAACCTTGCCAGAAAACATCAACTCGAAGCAAAGTGACAGCGTGCTGACTGAATAACACGAGATAAGTGAGGCAATAGCGGGATAGAGACAAATTAATAATTTATATATACATTCAAAACCTGACCACGGAGCAGACCAATAAGGAAAGTGGTATTCATACAAAACAGGTAAATTAGTAACTGGAAACTGAGGAGCGGGGGGGTTTTAATACATAGTTAATTAGTTGCAATTCCTGGACGGAAAATCCTAAGGCAACATTTCATGGATGCAGTGAGAAGTTACAGCTAGGAAATATGAATTAATGGGGATAAAATAATCAATTTACACTGGTTCAAAATAAGTGGAATAATCTTCTAGAAAGGAGTTTATAAAGTTGAGTGTTCTTTTGAATCTTGTGATATAAAATTTATACAAAAAATTAACTTCAATTGAAAACGAAGAGGATGTCTCTAACTTTTGTTTTCATTCACCAGTTTCTCAATTTAAATCGTTTTACTGCTGATATTGACCTTTAGGGGAGACTAGCTTTAAATCATCTTGAGTTTTATGTGTGGTAAACTATCTGTCCCAACTACATAGTTTCGTCAAAAACTATTCAAGCAAATTGACGCTTGGTTACAATCATACTTGATCTTACTATTTAAAGCAGACTAGGACAATCCATTAATTTGAAATCCTTACATATTTTTTGGTGTGGGGGTTGTGTTCTTACTACTTGAAATGACTCCGTTTCTGGGTGTAGGTAGCTTGAAGTTGTATGAAGATTTCAAAATAGTAACAAACGACAGCACATGTAGAAGACTAATTTTAACAGGAGTACTGATTGGAACTATAATCGATTTACTTTTAAATACGATTGAAGATATTTTTAGATTGACACCTATTCGCCTGTTTGGAACGGTACGAAAGTTTAGTTAAATTGATCACGTGTATCTGGAAGGTGATATTTTGCGATCTTGACTAAGTGGCTTTTATTTAGCGGATTCGCATTTGCCAATTAACGATGGCACACGATGTCTATTTATAGAGTACTATGTTTTACTCATTAAGTTACTGCTCACACTCTTGTCATATCAACTGTGTATACAGTAGAGTCATAAAATATTGTTCTTCAGTGTTTTTAGTGATTGATTTCGAACACCCAAATGATTAAATTTCAAATTTGCAGAACAACTGTATTTTTGTATGAAGATTTCAAAATAAGTGGAATAATCTTCTAGAAAGGAGTTTATAAAGTTGAGTGTTCTTTTGAATCTTGTGATATAAAATTTATACAAAAAATTAACTTCAATTGAAAACGAAGAGGATGTCTCTAACTTTTGTTTTCATTCACCAGTTTCTCAATTTAAATCGTTTTACTGCTGATATTGACCTTTAGGGGAGACTAGCTTTAAATCATCTTGAGTTTTATGTGTGGTAAACTATCTGTCCCAACTACATAGTTTCGTCAAAAACTATTCAAGCAAATTGACGCTTGGTTACAATCATACTTGATCTTACTATTTAAAGCAGACTAGGACAATCCATTAATTTGAAATCCTTACATATTTTTTGGTGTGGGGGTTGTGTTCTTACTACTTGAAATGACTCCGTTTCTGGGTGTAGGTAGCTTGAAGTTGTATGAAGATTTCAAAATAGTAACAAACGACAGCACATGTAGAAGACTAATTTTAACAGGAGTACTGATTGGAACTATAATCGATTTACTTTTAAATACGATTGAAGATATTTTTAGATTGACACCTATTCGCCTGTTTGGAACGGTACGAAAGTTTAGTTAAATTGATCACGTGTATCTGGAAGGTGATATTTTGCGATCTTGACTAAGTGGCTTTTATTTAGCGGATTCGCATTTGCCAATTAACGATGGCACACGATGTCTATTTATAGAGTACTATGTTTTACTCATTAAGTTACTGCTCACACTCTTGTCATATCAACTGTGTATACAGTAGAGTCATAAAATATTGTTCTTCAGTGTTTTTAGTGATTGATTTCGAACACCCAAATGATTAAATTTCAAAATTTTGCAGAACAACTGTATTTTTTGAATTAAATTTTAAAAGTTAATGAAAATATTAAATGACATTTAGGGATAATTTACACTTGTGATCTAACTATACTACATCAACTGAACATTTGAGGCACTCAATAACATTTTTAAGAATTATGAATTATATGAATACCCAATTTCATACATAAACTTAATCACGTAGAGATTAATTAAAAAGTACACTACTAATATGTACTCTTGAATAAATAAAATACTTTTGAAATATGTGAATGAATAACATGTAAAATAATTTTTATAAAAATTTAATAGGAGAATTTACTAGGTATAATTTAAAATAGTGCAATACTTATAATCTGTTCTTTTATGATGAAGTGAAAATGTCATAGAAATGGTATAGTTTTTATAAATTTTAAACTAATTAAATCAATGTGCATAAAGACAAGTGTATAAAGATATTTGTATATGAGTAGTTTGAAAATGAAAAGAGGCCTCCTTATTTATCATCTTTGTAAAAGACTATCATCATCTATTCATTTCGACATAATCCACTTTTATGGATATATCACTTTTATCAAACATTACAACTCAGCTGTTAAATGAAGTTAATGAAAAATTAGTTTTGTTTTTCTTAATTTAATTTTAAATTTTATGTATTTCTTTCAAGTTGGATATAATTAAACTTTTAGTGAAGATGAAATACATTTATTACTAAGTAATATTTTTAAGTAAAAGTTAAATTTCTTTTGTATTTAAGTAGAATATAAATAAATTAAAATCTCGTAAATTTAAAGGTACCCTGAGTTACGGGTGACAAAGTTTTATAAATGAAATTTCAACATTTATCTTAATATTGATTTATTATTCAAATAGTTTGAGAAAAGCTAATTAAACAATTTTAATACATTTATGAGAATACAAGACAATTTATTTGATTTGATGTATTTTTTTGGTATGTAGATGATATAATGTAGTTGCATTTGGAACAATTTGTTGTTAATCCATTTGAATAGAAGATAAACTTATAGTATAGAAATGTTTAACATGTCATTCCAAGACAAATGTCTAAGTAATTTTCTAGGAGAAAAGTTTTGGTCCATGCTTTATCACGTAAGGAAAAAAATTCATTGTGCTGGTTTGATTTCGCTCTGTTACATTATCAGCAGTCGAAGATTCACAGATGCTATGCTCAGCGTTTTTACAATAAGTTGATATAACAATCCTCTAGTAATCTAAACTAAGTAAATCAAAACTTGACAATTACAAATTTAGCTTTTCTATTAAGTTTGCCTCATCGTTTGAATCTAAATATAATATCTGCGACTATTTACATATCGTTTACACATAAACAACAAAACTTTATTATTGGCTTAATTAACATTTCCTTCTTATTCGAAAAAATTTAATTTACGATATACCAACTTATAATTTATTAGATAGACAGGCAGAAGATATTCTAGTGTAAAAGATCATTACAACTACAGAAACATAGATCTAATAATTTGTCAAAGATATAACATCAACTGTTCGTCTGGGATTACAATATAACTTCCTGTATGCTCTTCACAGTGGGCTGATCTTATTACAAAAAATTTCCTATGCACTATTAAGTTAACATTAAATCAAGTTCAGGGTAATACAATTTCTGAAAAAAAATAAAACAAAGTAATAATTATGCCGTAATGCTTGCAAATTAAAATAACTTATAGACACCCAAGGCAATATGTAGAACTATCTATTTGTGTTACCAGATTGTATGTTAATTTAACAAACATCTCTCAACGTGACTTGCTGCTAAGAGAGAAAGTCAAAATATATTTCTACATGTTCATTTTTATTTTAAAAAGTCATGTTAAATTCGTTATCCACATTGTGACTAGTGTTTTTATCATAAATATACAAGTTAGCTTAGCCTGAGTAGAATGAAATTCATTAGTATAGTGATTTAAATGATATTTAAAGCTCTATAGCTCTCAAATGTGAAGCACCATTTAATTATAGTAAAAGTTTAGTTTATTCTGAAAATGTCAAGCCACCGCGTTCATCACTAGGTTACTGAATCCAGATATCCATAGCTGTGCAACGGGTATGTGCATATAATTCGAATGTATTTGGATCTTCCCGCTGATTTGTCATTGACTGACATTGATCAATCTCCGCTGCTATATGTGCAACCTGAGCAAATTGCCTCGATATAGCGATATTTCACAAATAATGTAGCTTGCTAGTGAACTCTGTGACGTTTGACATGAAACAAACTGAGTTCGAGTCCCTGCGTGGACATCAAAACTGAGATTCAAGTTCATCCAACTAACGAGTTGCAAATATGACGATACGCTTGTTCTGCATTTCGCTTGCAAGCTACAATCCATTTCAAGCAACACTAGTGAAATATCGCTGTATCAAGGCATTTCGCTCAAGATGCACATATGGCAACAAAGACTGATTAATTTCAGTGCATGACAAATCAGTCAGAAGATCTAAATATATTCGAATTATATATACATTCTCATTGCACAATTTCAATATAAATTTCATTTACTAGTACCCGATTTTTATGTTAATTCATTGATGCGACATTTTTGAAATTCTGTAATTCTTCCCAAACTTTATTGCTCATGAATGACGTTGTTCTAAATGAATCAGGTGAAATAATCACATAAGTTATTATTTTGATAAGTTATATGTTAAATACTAATGATCTTGACTGAGGAAGTATGAAGCTAATAAATAAATTCTAGCTCACGTTTTAGTTGCGTCTGTGTCTACTAGGAAACGTTTAAATTGCATACTAAGATTCACATGGGACTTAAAATATGTTACGTATCAAAAAATCTTATTGTAATATACTTGTTGCCTAAAATTAGTTGGTGGTTAATTTATGGATACTACTACGTTACACAAGTCATCCATGTTACCTAAATATGCACTAAAGCTGCCAAAAAACAAATAACTTGTTACTAAATATTTGATGATAACGTGCTGTTATGTTTAATATCTGATGATTTATGAGTAGCAATTTAGCTTCAGGACCATAGTGATAACAAAGAAAAACTACAAAAAGTTAAAAATCTTTTATCAACAGTTGTTAGCCGAAATCTCAGAATTACACCTAGATACTTTACTCTATAAACTTCTGCATTAAAATAGCGACAAAAAAAAATAGAAAAATCACTTCTTTATACATAAACATAACAAGTGACATAGAATGATAGTTGATGTGCTTAGGGAAATTTTGTTTCAAATGTCATTTGAACATTTCAACTTATAATCAAAGTATAAACCTCGAATTGAAGTCATAATTGGATGGGAGACGTACTGGTTTTGTTAAAACAATTGTTAAATCCCATTGTGTTGTATACAATTAAAGTGACGGTTTTAGAGCTTTTTATATAATTTACAGAAAATTTGTTACCAATGAAAACACAGATAAAGTCAGTGGCATTATTTTTGATCATGTTCTTTCCTCTCACATGTAATTCTGCCCCACTTCTCAATTATTTTCAGTGTTTTTGTGTTAATTTTAGCAATAGATAATACTTTCAGATGATTGAATTAACATTTATCTTCATATTCTTAAAGTAACCTACCATACTCCAGTAAATTATATGATGTAAATTTCACATAATTATCAAGTCATCTCAATCTTGGATGATATTGAAGTTTTAGGAACATAAATAGTGTACTATAGTCTAGCTAACAATGTCATTAATAAAAAGCGAGAAGATTATAGTATCATGAAACTATTAAGAATGGTTTAAATTATTGACTGGAAATCATAACTTCTTGGTTTTGACCTTATTTTTATTGGTCATTGATTTATAACCAAACTATTGTGCTGATTATCAGAACTCCATCGGCTTATGTAATGATGTAGCCAAAGAAAGCTCTTTTATGTGAATCTACGCATAAATACCTATAGGTTTAGCCCTGTCCCATTGAGTCAGGTGGCTAACACATATGAAAGTGACAACACATTATTTCCTGGGTTTGTTATGCCAAATAAGAACTTTAAAAATATTAATAGACATGTCTAGTTTCAATTTCTTACTGCTGAACACAAAGTAATCACTTAGATTTTTGCCAATTCATAAAATACCGAGCCAGTGGTTATAGATAGCACAAATTATTTGTATATTTTTTGAGTTTAAGAGAAAAAATCAACAGGTTTTCATGATAACACGTATTTTTTAAAATTGCTGTTTTCTTATTTTTCTTTTGGTGTCAACAGATGACCACTAGTAAACTTTCTCATAAGGTGAGACCTGAAAGAAGAGAAACAAGAAGGATTACTCAATTGTGGACGTTCATTGGTAGACTTGTCTTTTAATCAATGTTTTGTATCTTTTGATATATGTAACAATAACATTTCTTAAAAGGCAAAAGTAATCAATTTTAGTATCATCAGAAGTTTTAAATATTTTTTTTAATGAGCGAAATAATCTTTCAAGAATCAATTTACAGTGAAAATGAGTATTTAATCAACATTACATATTGTTGTGTAAGTATTAATTCATTCCTGTATTGTCTATAAGTGATTAAATTTCTTTTCAAAAATGCATTAGGCAAACAATAAGGACTTTTGTTTTCATGGCATCAATAACAGAGGACTTAATGCAATCTGAAGTAGATTTAGGGCAAAATACAACAGTATTCTAACGTCTTTGAACAGTAACTCTTATTAAGACTGCAGTCATCTTTAAACAAATGACAGAATGCAACAGAATAATACTTTGTTGGCAAAGTTGATCAACTTAGATATTACATTCGAGTAATATGGCATCAGAAAGTATTGTCCCCGGAGGTCTTAATTTACCTGTCGCTTATTTTTAGCTGTTCATGAAGCAGTTTATTGTAATCAGAATTTCCCCTTCCCCCCCCCCACAACAAGTAGATCAATAAAATTTCGGAGTTTTTTCATTTGTGTGCAAAAATCCTTTGAACAGTTAACAAATGCATTTATACACCATAAAATTCATATATGTGGTACTGACAACATAGTCTAAAGTAGAACAAACAAGTAATTCCCACAACTTTTAGGTAAATTAATATGCTACTAGATTTCTACCATTTATCTGTATCTTTGGAATACTAGTGTGGGTTTTCAATGATTCCTGCATATTCTTCATGTTAATAATTAATTGCTTTTAATATTAATCATGAATAATTTTGTGGATAATAATGGTATTTAAATCGTCTAGCATAAAGTTTCAGTCCTGATGTAAACGTCAACTTGTAAATGCTAGTATCTTAAATGAATTTAAAATGAAATCCAGGTTTGAAAATCAGAAGTGCAGTTATCTTCTCGAAGATTCTTGTTTAGAATACAAAAGTGTTTTATACAACAAGTTTAAACATTATCTTTATTTTGCAAGCTGAATAATGTATGTAAAATAAAAAATTCCTTTATTTTATTCAAAGTAAAATATTCTATAATTACTCATTTTAAAGATAAATCATAAAAATCAGTAGTACTGTTTCAGCTGATTGAACTTATAAATTTTTATAAATATTTTAAATTAAACTTAATTAGTTATGTTACTTTATAAATCAGAGGTGAATATTTGATTATTTTGATGTAATAATGTTACTTTTGATTTAATAGTTTATATAAACTGTATAATCATCTAATTACCTGATTAGTACCATATAATTTCTTAAATTTTAATGTAAATACATCACAAAAATAACGTATACTGTTGTACAATAATGACATCACATACTTTTGATATTATACAAAAAAAAAATAAATAGTAATCTATTGCCAAATAAAAATAATAAAAGACATTTTATGTAATCTAATTAGATTGATATGACAGTTATAATCTAAAGTAAATAGATCTATATTTTTAGTAACCATAATATCAAATACTTTAGTAAATAATCATTTACTTCTCAATTTATTAAAAAAAATAGATTGTTCATTTAAATATAGATATCAATAAAGTAAAGTGAAGTTATTAATCAATATTAGTGTCTTAAACTTGGTTTCATTAGAACTTATTCAGTGAATAGTTACTTTTAATTGATATTTAAGTATTTATCATTGGTGAAGTATTTAATTCTTTTCAAGTAATATAATAGAAAACAATCATTATAGTTTCTAAATCTTATTGTCATGGAAAGAATTTTGAAAGGATTAACTAAATCAATATTTATATTATTTTAATAACTTGAATATGGAAATGATTCAGTGAACTCTGAAAGTGAATCAGTTGTGTTTTAAATTTCTTTTTATAAACATAAATCATTTGTAGAATAAAAGAAAGCAAAGTTTTCAGCGAATATTTTCCTTTTACATAATTAAGTTAGATCATGATTATTGTCAAAGATACTTACTTAGTAAATATGTATAATTCATTTGTGTTAACTGTAACCTGTTAATTAAATGTAATTTTAACTTATCAACTAATCACATTTTACTTCATAAAGTACAAATGATGATGTACGATGTATGTTTATAGATAATAGGTATTTTCATTATAATTAAGTATGAAAAGATCACGTATTCAAGCCATTTGACTTTGAAATACAAATGTATAGTATTTATATTGGAGCTAAATGGCCTAGTTGTATATTATTTTACAAAGAACTTTATTTTTTATCGATTGGAATCAGATCCCTTTTTAGATGGAGAAAGTATGCATTACTTTTTACAGTATTCTATTCTGAAAGTACTTAGTAGAAATTTATGCTCTACAGGATTCATAGTATGCTGGAATATTAGTTATTTTATGGTGTCTAAATCAAGCATGTTGATATATGAATCATAAATATATCTTTCGTATATGAGTGCGTCTTCTAATCTTTAAAAATTTACAAAGTTAAAAAATTTTCCTTTTTTAAACCAGTTGCTCTCAAAAGGCATAACTGGCATAAACAAAGGCAGCGAACGGTTAACTATGTTTTGGTTTATTATAATATTTTAATGATCAATGACTGTAAAACTGTCAGCATTATAAAGCATTGAAAATCTAGGTATTTCTGCTCAAAAATAACCCATCTAGATTAATTTTTAAGAGAGTCAGGCAGTTAATTTACGAATTCCAAGACCTAACTTTCGTGATATGGAGTTGTGCAGAATATATATCAAGGCATTTACTTTTTGGGGATAAAATACTAACTTTAAGATATATATTTTTCTAGATAAATTTAAAAGGACTCGGTATGATATGATCAATGGCAATGTTGAGTTGTCATACTCATTAAATTTATTGAACTCACTGATCATCGAAATTTCATGAAATTGAATTGACAGTAATTTATTCCACCGTAACTGGACGTCGCTTTGTCCTAAACACGCTTCTTTAAACTATTCGTGAAAACGTACACTATCTAAGCAGAAAATATATTGGCCTGATCTGTTTTTAGTGTATGATATAAGCAGAAAGCAAAGAGATAGTTTGCAGTTAAGATGCTGTAGTTTTAAGAACTTAGATAATTTTAGACTTGAGTCATCAGTGAGTGAAAGCATTATATTCAGAAAAGATTTTCGGAAATACTTAACTTCCATAGTATTAAGGTTTGTTAAGCTTCTGGTTAGTTTTATTCAACAAACATGTAACAATATGAAAAGGCTGAATTTAGCATTCTTTCTTCATGAGAAGTGTAATTTGTTGTATTTTGCATTCCTTTATGAGTTTAGCAATCTGTTTTCTCCATATAACAATCATACAAGCTTATTCACAAAAATCGACAAAATTAGAGTGTACATGATGATAGGTAGTTTCAGTTAATCAGGGTGCAGATGAGACCTAATCTTCCAATCATGATTTGATTTTACGCTTGAAACAAAATGAAGACAAATTTGGTTACCACATCACAAATCTTCGAAATGAGCTAAAATAATTACAACTTTAAGACAAATGAAAATTTGATAATCTTTCTTTAATTAATGTTAGTAACAGGTTCATAGTGCGCATGATAATAAAAGTTGTTTGTCTTATGTATATAAACTACACTGTTAGTATGCAATTACTAGTTTGATCAATTATATTTAGAATGG
Source organism: Schistosoma mekongi (assembly GCA_034768735.1). NCBI lineage: Eukaryota > Metazoa > Platyhelminthes > Trematoda > Strigeidida > Schistosomatidae > Schistosoma > Schistosoma mekongi. The sequence continues at coordinate 23,829,012 of CM068308.1, forward strand.
TCTAGATGATAGCGCTGCATATTTTACACCACTGAAGAATAGTCTTTTTATTCATTTGTCTAAAAACAAATCGAAATAGCCTCACCTAGTATTTTTTCATAATATGATGTCTGAACAAGCATAAGTTAGTCACTGAATTGTGGGAGATCATAAATACGTAGTTTGATATTTTTCGATTATTAGAAATACATGCAGTTTATATTAAGCTGTTGAAAGTAGCTACCATGAAATCCTGACAAAATGAAACGTGACCAGTAGTCCACTGGAATTCTATTTGTACTATGAAATAAACCAGCGTGACATTGGTCATCAATCAGTGATCAATTGATGTATATACAATTTCCTTAAATTTTATATTTGATGAATGTAAATAGAAATATGAGTTTTAAGTTTATAAGTTAAATAAAATGTAGAACAATTAACAAATAGGATTTTGGCTAATGATACTGTGATAAACGTTTATCCTACGAATTGGTTGAAAGAATTTCAATTATTTTTGAATCCTTCTTTATGAAATTGGAATTGTTAGATCCCTATTTATCAAATTACAATGCAGCTTTGTTGTACTGAAGTCACAATGTCATTTTTTGACCTTACTCTAGAAATTAATTTAATTTTGACGACAAGATTTGACATATAATAAGTTAAACTTGCTAAGAATTTGCGAATAAGAATACACCTCGATACCTGCTAACAAACGTATGACCAGGGACACAACAACAGGTAATCTAAGCCATATTACACTGCCTCATCCCAGTTAACTAGAGGAAGAAGTCCAACGTCAGTAAGAAGCTTTAATTCTACAGGCAGCCTGGCGGACGGAATTACAAACATTCAATTCATGCGTATATATACAATATATTCGTATACCCATAGTGATTATTCAACAAATTGAAATTATCAACATTTTTCTAGCGAGAAGTCGTTACTAATGGAGTTCAAACTTGCCGAGTGTGAGACAGTTATCACCAATGACAATGAATGATCGTCGCGCTATATATCACAAATTGATGGAAATGAGAATTCTACCATTGGATGCCGACCCAGTGGTGCAGAGGGTTAGGCGTTCACCGTCAACCTGAAGCCCCTGGTGCGGAATCTGGGGTGCGCCCTACTGAGGGTTTCCACACTAGAACGAAACAGCTGTTCAGTGCTCCCTCGTTTTCAATGGTACCCTGCTAGCATCAATCTGTGACATATTCAGTTAAATAAAATAACCAATCTCCACAAAAATAACCATCCTAACTGAATACAATTAAATGTTATTAAATGTACTCGAGAGTATGATTCACATTGACTCGCATAAATATGATAACAGTTTAGAATCAAGGTTACAGAAAAGATCAATACAACCTGATTAAAAGAACAATTATATTTTTAGGGATTTTAAATCCCTAACAAAACCCAACACAATATTTTATTTACTGTTTATGAAATGTCGTACGATAACAGTAACAATACAACTATTCACTGAAGAATCTCATAATAACCATAATCTTCACTAGCATTCAGAGCTAACTATATATTCTAATATATATTCTAATATGTATATAATATATAATATATATATATATATATATAATATATTCTAATTAAACACACTACATTTAAAAGTTTGTCTGATTATCAATATTAACTTGGGAACAAAATATTACATAACTGAAGCTTTAACCAGCATCAAGGACTTTATTGAATGCATTTAGATTTGAAAGAATTTTATCAATTGAGTACACTGAATGCATTTTCATAGTGTTCTATACTTGGCAATCCAAGGTCTTTAGTGGCTTATTCAATTACACACATACATGAAACCAATTAAAATACTTGACCATTATTCTTATTTAGTTACTGGTTTATAATTTTATCTTTAATTTTAGAATAATTAGAAATAAACAACTTGAGTCAATAAGCGTGCGATTCATATTATTTACCATTTTTTCCTTATCATCATGTTTCATATCAATTTATAGCTAAAAATGATTATACTGAAGTAGTGCTGAGGTGTTTTTTCACTTAAAAGTAAACTAATTTATAATAATGCACTAGTAGGGTTTTATTTCTTAGTAATATCCTGCATGACTATGGTTCTTTCTAAAGGTAGCTGACTAATAATGCTTAAGTATCTGTGAGTTTGTAAGCATGATAATAATGATTACATTTATCAAACTATATTCATTATCATTACTATTTTCAGTCACCTATTGTAAACACGTTCACCTCTAGAATAGAGTCAAAAATAATTGACTGGTGTTTTACCAATATTAAACAAACTTGCTTTGCTACAAAACCAACCTTAGGTAAACTTTATGTTTATAGTACTAAGGTTAGGATATAAGCACATTTTTGCTGCTGACATTCAGCTGGGGGTGCACCTGGAGTTTGTTTCTGCCATATGTGTGTCTAATCATTTACGATGCCCCTAAATAACCAGTTTTCATTGTCGTTAGGTAACATAACTTTCAGTTTAATCTAATTGTTAAAAAATCTGTCATGAACATAATACGTGCGTGATTACGTAATTTCGGTTTGTATAAAATGGTTTCTAAATTGTGGAAATCACGTAGTCTTTACTTGTAGTTTTGCAGGTGATGACACTTAAGAAATGTATCGGAGAAAAGTATACTCCAAATTTTATATTTCATGATCTATTATTAACGAACTACAAATATATTTGGAAAGGAAACTTATGTCACTTCTATTTTCTCAAAAAACTTTTTGCATATGAGACTGTTTACTGCAGGATTATTTATTTTGTTTGAAAGAAATTTACGGGTGTCTAATATGGTTGATGCACTATTCTACACTTAATCTAGAAACATTATTTAGGCAAACTCTTGACATCTTTTAAGACATTAGGTTAACATAGAGTCTTTCTGATAGAGTACATTGAAATCACTCGTGAAACCTCTGAGAAAGGAATTGATGAATATAAATCAGTCAAACACAATAGCTATTGTTGAAACAACTATTCATAGGAGTGCTTTAGTTAACACTACATACAAATGGAAAATACCGTTAAAATCAGTTATTGAGCAGTTTATTGGGGATGGTTTTTATTTTTGTGGAACGATACGTGCTTAAACATCCTTATAAGACAACATTTCGGTAATAATGTGTGGTTTCCCCAGAAGTATATCTTCATTTAGCTAATGAAGGAATATCATCTAATTAGCGATCTCGGTTGAAATTAGTGGTATGTTTATCACAATCATTAGATTAAATCAACACAAAGTACTTATACTGTATAGTGAAGATGAGACGTCAGTCGTTTATCATTTTTCATTCATTATTTATTAGACCGTAACAGACGTTATATTTATTTAGCTTTTAATGATGATGAAGTTATATTGATCAAGTTGACTCAATGAATAGTTCATAATACGATAATGAAGCGTCACAGTATATTTGATAAAACTGATGGCAATGAAATATTGTGTTAATAATAGAAAGTACCGGAAAATTGAATGCAACACAGGTTTCAAATTTTCCTGGAAATCTTGACAAGTTTGTGTTTGATTAAAGTCAATTCGTTATACCATACAATCTATTAACATCAGTAATAAGTGTTGTTCCATCCTTAACTTAGTTTGACTCTATAAGTAACATTTGTTTAATGAACTTATAACAAAGTTGTAATTCAACGTCATATACATAGTTTCTATTGCTTAATGTCATTTAAAGATAACGTGATCCTACTTCGTTTCGCTACATTAAAAAAAATGTGTCCAGAGCCTTATGATGTTCACAGTTATCACTGTACAAATTATGTATTTAATTAAAAGCATAAACAAATATAATGTAAAATCACTTATTTATTATCTTATTTCTATGTACATTTGTTATAGACGTCACGATGCCAAAAGTATTTTAAATCTGATTACTGTATGTTAACTTAGCACATAAAAAAAATTTGCATTATCAACATTAGTTCTGATAACAAATTTCAGTAGAATAGTCAAATATTTTTTTATCACTCTCATATTAGTTTCAATTTCAATCTCATTAATAATTCTTATCAAAAACATTTCTTTTAAATTAGATTCAAGGTTATGTTTCAAAGTCACGCGATGGTCTAAGCATAAAAATTGGACTCCAATTTATTAGGTTTCTTGCTTAATATAGTAACGTTCTATATAAAAATATCAATTAATAAGACTAGATGTAAAAGTGATTGTGACAGATAAACTTTAATACAGTTATGGCTAACGTATTGTATGATGAACATCATGATAAAATATGTAAAAGTAGATAGGCTACGTTGAAAATGATAGCGTGATTATTAGAGATCTATGTACGAAATCACTCTTGTTACAGGTACAAAATATCAGTTATAGCAAAAGTTTTATGATGATTCTGTTAATTACCTTTACACTAAAGAACAGTTCAAGGCAATAATCGTACGGGTATGGATTTCAATAAAATACTTAGTATTATTTCTAGTGTAACTACATAACATTCATTCCTTTAGAGGTAGTCTATAATACATTCATCTTACTAAATCTCTATTTAAAACAACATGACCATTGTTTTATCTTTCATTTGTGTAAAAATGAGTTGAATGAATTAGATTAAACTTCAAATTTTTTTACATTGCGTCAGTGTGTGTGTAGAACTACTATAGAAGCTTCTACGTTAAGAATAGTTGGATTGCAATGAAAATACATTCTGATATGTTATTCTTGTTAACAATGACTTCGACTGTCGTCTAAAAATGTAGAACAATTAATGGAATTATTCTGAAGGTAGACTCAGTGAACTTGATGAATAGTGAAAAGTTATAAACTACAAACAAACAATATTTATCATAGGACGCTGGCTGTAGATTTCTATTTCAAATTTCTGTAGGAAAGATTGTCTTCGGTTAAAAGATAGATTTTATCATGGTTTGACATTTTCTTGAGAATCCTTAAAACGGCAGAAGCGATAGCTATACGGATCATGAGGCCAGAACTATGCATACAGAAGAAGTACGTTCAACCCCTTCTCCTGCCATGGCCGACGCAAGATCCGTTAAACCATTCTCCAATTTAATCACACGAAGATTTAAATTTAGTAATGCATATGTGTCTTTCCCTCTTCATATATGTATTCGTACCCTGTCCAAATACTACTCTCTTTGTTCACATATATGCATATTAATTATTATTATTATTATTATTATTATTAATGTTATTAATCAAGATACACAGAATGAATTTGAATATCACTCAATCTTCTTTCCTAATTTTACTGACTTTACAACATCTTAAGACCGATCAAATGAACTGATTATAATTTTTTTCTATTATTGTTATTGTTACTATTTGACGAATTTGGATTATCACTTACTCCATTTTGTAATTTCTTACCTATTCGGTTACATTTTAAATAGCATTCAGCCTTTGTCTAATCAACATTTTGTCACTACCCCATCTCCCTTGGTCACCCCTATACCAGAGACACCTTATACATATATATGGATTAATAAGTTAGTTGTTCATTTCAATTGTCGTTTACGTTTCACAAGTTACATGATAATGATGACTATAAACAATTGAAAGTTTGGGAATACATATATATTGGATTAATAAGTTAGTTGTTCATTTCAATTGTCGTTTACGTTTCACAAGTTACATGATAATGATGACTATTTCAACATTAACATTCGTATCTTACAAATAATCTGATGAGACAAAAAAAATGTATATCCAAATTATCCTTTATATTTAAATGATGTTACACCCGCCTCAGAACTGGCTATTTTTGTCACTGATAATTTTGAACTAATAAATGTAGAACCTGATGAGAATTTATCGAAAAGAATATTCTTCGTTCAAACGTCTTTGTTTTAATAAGCATGGGAATTTTTAAACAATTGAAAGTTTGGGAATACATATATATTGGATTAATAAGTTAGTTGTTCATTTCAATTGTCGTTTACGTTTCACAAGTTACATGATAATGATGACTATTTCAACATTAACATTCGTATCTTACAAATAATCTGATGAGACAAAAAAAATGTATATCCAAATTATCCTTTATATTTAAAATGAAGCAGAACAATTTATTACTCTCCGATTTCTATGAGTTTTCTGAGTGACTCTAGTTTTTAAAAAAATGTTCTGTAATATTTTTAGTTAGTTGTTTATTTCCTTATAAGAAACAAGAATCTCGCAACCTCATCTTACCGAAAAGTTTAATAACGGCACAAAATTCATTAAAACAAATACAAGATGAAAAAATAATGTAAATATTCCAATAGTCAATGTTCTGTTGCTCCAAAGCCTTTAGCTCTTATACCCAGTGACCGATGTTTGTTCATATCAGTTAAGGATGTGGTTAGCAGAGCAAACAAGTAATTACCCATGAACAATACAAACTAATAATATTGTGTTGTTAAGAGTATTGTGACTGAAATTTTTACTACTAATTCAGCCTATCACTTATTGGTTTGCAATTTGGTTTCTAACTATAATAATGTATTAGTTACACATTCTGTTCATAGATTAACAAAAGCAGAAATAAATGTCCAGAATGTATATCAATCAATTAAAAGGTTCTCGTCTGAAGTAATCACTTGATTTGTTTTTAGTACGCCTCCTCAACGCATCCATAGAAGTCAAATCAATTTTTCTATGTTAATTAATTATAATGAATGATGTTCTTCTGAAACTTTCCACTTTATTATCTGATCTTGCTGCTTAAGTTGACTGTAAGTAGGCAGAGCGTAGGTTAATCATTTCTGTAATTTAATGGCCATTATGTTTTCATCCCATGTTAGTTATAGATAAGCTGCACGTTATGAAGTGATTTATCAATAATTAAAATTAACTTGAACTGAAATTCAAACATTTTCAATTTATTAAATCCGAATGATCTAGGAGCATGGTGATTAATGAAAACTATTATAATTTAATTGAGGTATTTCTTCAGTACGTAAGCGTTACATAATATTGCTTGAATTGAAAGTTAAAAAATATCATCATAAACATGAATGAAACTTTTATATTAGATGTTATGTAAGTTAAATTAAGTGTTTATTGATTATCTATAGTTCCGTGAACAATTTAATTAACATCTGTTTAAAAATACTGGAGACAAGAGTGATATAAAACAATGTTAATAGTGATGAATCGACATCTAGGTTTGTAACAAGGGCATCAAATTAATTTCCTTCAATAAAAATACTTTACAAAGTAGATTAAACTTTTTCAAAGTATTAGGTCATAATATTTGTAAATCAAACATTTGTCATTCACTTGTTATCTATTGTCTATAGATATGCTATGTCTAACAATCTGTGGGCTATCGAGGATTATTGGTTAGCAATTACTGAAAATAGTTATCCAGAATGTTATCAGATAATTAGAATTTACACAAATCGCAATTCAAACATTCTCGACTCAGTGTACTTAAGTGGTTTAGCAATATGCCAGATATCCATATCAACAAGGACAACTTGTTAGTTTCAGTGGCATTCACTTCTTAACAGGGTTTCTTCTAGGCATCTAAATGATAGTACAACTTGTAAAAACTTGTGATGGTCATGGCTTCCTGGAATATTTTTGAGTAGTTTAAAATAATAAGAATTCAGGTTCATAAACAAATACAAGATGAAAAATAAATTGTAAATATTCCAATAGTCAATGTTCTGTTGCTCCAAAGCCTTTAGCTCTTATACCCAGTGACCGATGTTTGTTCATATCAGTTAAGGATGTGGTTAGCAGAGCAAACAAGTAATTACCCATGAACAATACAAACTAATAAATATTGTGTTGTTAAGAGTATTGTGACTGAAATTTTTACTACTAATTCAGCCTATCACTTATTGGTTTTCAATTTTGGTTTCTAACTATAATAATGTATTAGTTAACACATTCTGTTCATAGATTAACAAAAGCAGAAATAAATGTCCAGAATGTATATCAATCAATTAAAAGGTTCTCGTCTGAAGTAATCACTTGATTTGTTTTTATTACTCCTCCTCAACGCATCCATAGAAGTCAAATCAATTTTTCTATGTTAATTAATTATAATGAATGATGTTCTTCTGAAACTTTCCACTTTATTATCTGATCTTGCTGCTTAAGTTGACTGTAAGTAGGCAGAGCGTAGGTTAATCATTTCTGTAATTTAATGGCCATTATGTTTTCATCCCATGTTAGTTATAGATAAGCTGCACGTTATGAAGTGATTTATCAATAATTAAAATTAACTTGAACTGAAATTCAAACATTTTCAATTTATTAAATCCGAATGATCTAGGAGCATGGTGATTAATGAAAACTATTATAATTTAATTGAGGTATTTCTTCAGTACGTAAGCGTTACATAATATTGCTTGAATTGAAAGTTAAAAAATATCATCATAAACATGAATGAAACTTTTATATTAGATGTTATGTAAGTTAAATTAAGTGTTTATTGATTATCTATAGTTCCGTGAACAATTTAATTAACATCTGTTTAAAAATACTGGAGACAAGAGTGATATAAAACAATGTTAATAGTGATGAATCGACATCTAGGTTTGTAACAAGGGCATCAAATTAATTTCCTTCAATAAAAATACTTTACAAAGTAGATTAAACTTTTTTCAAAGTATTAGGTCATAATATTTGTAAATCAAACATTTGTCATTCACTTGTTATCTATTGTCTATAGATATGCTATGTCTAACAATCTGTGGGCTATCGAGGATTATTGGTTAGCAATTACTGAAAATAGTTATCCAGAATGTTATCAGATAATTAGAATTTACACAAATCGCAATTCAAACATTCTCGACTCAGTGTACTTAAGTGGTTTAGCAATATGCCAGATATCCATATCAACAAGGACAACTTGTTAGTTTCAGTGGCATTCACTTCTTAACAGGGTTTCTTCTAGGCATCTAAATGATAGTACAACTTGTAAAAACTTGTGATGGTCATGGCTTCCTGGAATATTTTTGAGTAGTTTAAAATAATAAGAATTCAGGTTTTCTCAATTGAATACATCTGAATAATTTATTAAGGTTCCAAGTAATCAAATGTTTTCAAACTACACTTGTTGTGAATCGTATAGCAAGCCTTCAACTTAATCCAAGGTCTCTGTCTTTCATGGAAATAACTAACGAGCATTTATTGCCTTCTAAGTTGTCATGTTATGATAATATAGCTGAAATTTTGTCGAACCAGAATTCAGATATTATTTGCTTAGGATATCCTGTACGTTGCTAAAACATTTCAACATATAATTGAGAATGATGTTTCTTGGATTATTTATGCAGATATGATATAAATTTGAAATAATACTGCAGAATTCTATTTCAGACAACAAATCCAGTTGATATTTTAGCCCTTCAGTTGCTAGTCTCTGTACAAAGGTGCCATTTTAAGTGGTTAACAAAAGCCAAAATTCACTCCGTAATTTAAGTTAACGAAAAATAAACTACTACTTTTAATTGAATCACTGCAAACTAGTTGCAGTAACTGATGAAGTCAAACAGATCAGAAGTCAGAATTAATGTTTATTGATGACATCAAATAGTTGTTACTACCTAACTGGAAACATTTAATTCAACAGCTGAATTTGAATGGATAACTGAATGCCATTCTAGTTGCAACCAAACTTATTGTATAAAGTTCTAAACAATACATTACTGATATCTACAAATTAATCATAATTCACCTTGGTTCTTCTTTTAATATTCTTCAAATGATTGCATAACATAACAAAAATTATCTATAAAATTATTCATATTTATTAGAAATTTACATGAAAACTTATTCTAATCATACAATGTGAATTATTTTCACACATAATAATTAAAATAGAAAAATTTTAATTAATGAAAAACATGTAACATCAAGTATTTGTCATAAACAATTATCTGATTTAATTTTACCGGAAACAAAAAAAAAAAAAAGAAAAACAATACGTCATTATTTCTTTATATAAAACAATTATTCATATTCTATCTTTTTGTATACTTTACTTTAATGTCATGAAAGTAGAAAATTAGAACATGAATAAAAGTGTGAAATATATATTTATATACGTATATAAGTGTAATACATTACATGATAAACAAACTAATATATTATCTTTTTCTAAATTTGACAAAGAAAATAGGGCGTTAATTAATTGTTTTCATTTTCTTTACAATAACATAGTAGTAATATATTAGTTACAAAAAAGGGTTGCTAATTAAAAAAAAGAACACAATTATTATTTATTGTATCTTCTGTTGTTATGTTTATTTTAATTCGTGTCAAACTTTTTAATCGGTAAAACAAAAGGAAAACATGTTCTATTGTTTGATGAAAATTAAACATAAAGTAAAGCTAAGCAATAATAATTATAATGTTTTATTAATGGTAATTAATGAGCTATTTAAAAAAAAAAAGGTGTTAATCTTATATATTCAAACAATTACTCATTTACTTGTCAAATTATTCAATTCCTTTCGGTTACTAGTTGGTAACTAACATCTTGTTATACAACCCTAGTTAAAGCTGTAGCTAGTTCGTTTTTACTGATTGACTAAAAATGACAGTCTGATGTATTTAGTAGTCATTATAGTGAAAATACTATGGCTTTATAAATTCTGATGGTGATAAATAAGTAATGTGGATGTCATAAACTCAAATTCCGATGTGTTGAATTGCGTCTGAAATTTACAAATATATATGATTGTCGAATGTTGACAAATACAAAAGTGAAAATTAAAACATCTTCATCGACCACTTCGGTACTTCGTCGAGTAATTTGAAGCATAACACATAATTAGACATCCCGACTTAATTCAGTATCTTGACTTCGGAACGTCTCAGTGTTTGATTAACCTCAGCGTTCTAAGGCTATTAAGTAGCCATCTTCTATTTTTATAATTCGTGTTTGCCGCAAACACTAAATCATATGCATATAAAGGCAAAATGATTTTACTCATAAGGTTGTTTACTATTCACAATTTACAAGGGTTTTGAAGTTATATGGGACTGTGACACTTAACGATGTTACTAAATTAAGTAACGCTAAGTTAAGATGACGCCTTGCAACATAAGATTTGACTGATTATATTCCGTATTAAATTTATTTTATTTACAAGTGAACTTTTAGGATTACTCACGAAGAATATTTATGTAGATGGGTTGAAAGCGACTGTTTGAAAATATATGCCGTTATGCTGGAAGGTCAAGTTTTTCAGAAGTTGTTGGCTGTATAATGCAAAATCTGACAAATTATAGATAATGAGTGTCTTACGAAAATGTAAATTAGCTATGCGTAAACGAGTAAACGCTAAAATATTTTGGCCAGATGTGTTTCAGGAGTTCGACCAGGTCAGTGTAGAACAAAACCATCCCGTTGAGATTAGACGTGAGACATTTTTAAATGATAAGCCTTCAAGTTTCGCACAATCTGCCTTTATATTTTGTCTCTAATTTTATGATAATGAGTGTAGTCGCTGTGTATATTGGTCCTGTAGGTCATACGAAGTCATAAATAGTAAGTGGAAATGATAGACTTCAATTACCGAAACATTTGCATTACTAGAGTTAAAAGTAAGTAAGTAAGTACGTCAGTCAGTCAATCAGTTAATCAATACCTTGTAGCCCTTGTGAAGCACAAACCACTGACCAGGATTCTCAACCCAAAAATCTGTCATGGGACCTCCTTTCCAGTTCCGCCCAAGTGCTATTCATTATTTTCATGTTTGTCCCCACTTCCAGGAGCACTGTATTCTCTAACATTCCCTTTTTTCTTTGGCATAAGAGATTCTTATTTATAGCTTGTCTTTTGACGTAGTTTAGTGACTTTTACAACATGTGTCAGATCCAACTCCAGCATTACTTTCTACTTTATTTCTCATCTGGAGGTTCATTTGTTTTTTTCCACAGTAAGCTGTAGCTGATGGTGTCTGACCAAAGGATCAGAAGTATCTTGCCTGAACAACTGTTCGTATATACCTGTATCATTTGAATGATTCTCTCCACAGTACCCCATGCAAGTTGCAGCTCCATTCAATGGAATTGTCGTGTTGTTTGAATTGAAAATTCTGAGTTTAGTACTAGCTAAAAGTTATTTTGAGTTCCGGATGTTCCAAGCAGCTATCTGTATAAATATTTGTTCCTTTTATCGCAACATTTCCAATTAATCAACTCTTCTGGCAAGAACTTACAATAAGTTGTTATTCCATAGTGATAAAAACTTATAAATAAACGTATTAGTGAGGGCCTTTGTAAATTTACGAATACCGTCGAAAACCTAGACCGTTTAATAAAAAACCACGATTTTCTGCTTTGTTAACTAAACTGGTTTACACTCCATTATCAAAATTTGTTAGTCTACTTAGAAATAAACATAAAACTGACTGTTACTACTTGTCTTTTAATGAAATTTAAGTCTGATTATTTCGAGAACTTTCATGAAAGCTCTATTCAAAGTTTGATAACCAGTAATCCCACTAAGTTTTGAAATAAAGGACGTCAAAAACCCTATTTAGTTAAAATGTTCTACTCAACGTCTTAGCAACGAAAAAGACATAGAGTCCCTAAAGAAAATGGCTGTGTTCAGTCATGATTGCTCTCAGTTTAATGTTTGTATGACTATTAGGCCAGTTGCTAATTTTACGTATTCGTTTTTCTTTGTGCTCCACACGATACTACTTACTATTACTCAGTAAACTATATTGCTTCAAATCATTTTGAGACGAATACATGGTAACATCACTTACATGCAATCAATGGTTTCTCTAAGTGTTTACAACTTATCACTCCATTTAACTGACTGTACGATTGAAAATTTATACCACTTCCATCGCTGACGGTTTAAGTTAGTGTACATGGCATCACTGGACATACGTACCATTTTCCATACTTCGTATCTCATGGTTTGTATATTATTTGTTATCGTGACCTCACGTAATTTATTGCATATCTTTGTTAGTTCTTCATGTATATGACTACCGTGTTAAATTTTGACGTATTAACAATGTGTATAAAAGTCCAAGAAACTTCATAAATTGTTGCTCATAGATCCTATTGATTATCTTCTTTATGCTAACAATATTGTAGACGAGTAATATATTCGGATTCTTTTATTTTGTATTTATTTCACCTGCTAGGCATAGATCTTGGGATTAGGATATATCCTACATTTTCTTGCAAACTAAGTGTAGCTTTAACTCCAATCTCACATTTTTCGTTCATCTGATGCGCAAGTGTTGCATATTAAAATATAATTAATAATAATTATTCGCTATCAAAGCTATTAACTTACGTCTAAGTTTTCATCAAGTTTTTATAGCTGTACTATAGTTGGTATGTTATTCTGCGACTTTAGCAATAACAGATTCTATGTAACCTTAGGATAAACCTTAGTTAGTTACAATTAAATCTCTAGTTAGTTCTTCCTATTCGATAAGCCAATCAACGTATATTTTACAGAGTTATCTGTATTGTGGATAGCATATTTACGAGACGGTGTCCTAGGTTACTTGAGATTTACAGTCTTTAAAGGTAGACTACTCTGTCCTTAATAAATATATGTTAGAAGCTTTCAAAAATCGGAGATACTCACTGTAAACAAATGTCATGTCCTTTTGTGATTGAGAACACGTTAAAACTGTAAAGCGTTCACAGTGAGTTTGGTTTTTCATAAAAACACCATAAAATATGTATTATTCGGCTGCAGAAAATACCATCAGCATGCAAAATGTTAGACAAATGACGAAATGTTAACATACTAATACATCAAACATTGCGATAACAGAAAAACAAACGAAATTATGCAGCAACCGAAATATACAGAAATAGTAGAACCCACCATTGCCGAATGCTCCTGATTGGTTGTTAAGATGATTAATAGGGAATTAAATGGCGGTTGGATATAATCCAGGCCTTGGTCATGACGGCGGGAATAGTAGTTTAAGTGACGTCAGATACCTTGAACCAGTTTACTAATTTCGCTCAATATCGTGAATATCACTCACGTTTTCACTGCATATTGAATAGTCTCGAAAATCGTGGGATATTTTAGCGGCCTATTCATCACTTGCCTTCAAAACTCCACATTATGCAAGATTCTGTTTCTGTTGAATCACCAGAAAATGCCAGTATATAACCTGAATGGATAGTAGCGAAAACTAGGTTTCAAATCGTTTGTAGAAAATTATCTGATAAGCACCTCACCGCTATGTGTATAAAAAATGTGTAAAAAATTGTTTTGACTGTTATCCAAAAATGCGCAGTTTTATTAATGATATCATTTTATAGCTATTGATACAATGCTGAATTTGCCTATGACATACCACATTGGGTCAGCCAAATAATGCCTACTTTATTTGCCCTCCAATTTGGTGGACCAGATAAATTACTTTAACAGGTTCAAGAAATGTTTGAAAAAAACACAGTATGCCTGGAGCTCACAGGCTGAAATATTCACAATGTTCAGGCTTTATATATTTTTGTTATCAACAGTTACAGAAGGCTTTGTCCGATTTACCAGAAAATCATGACATTTGAGGTTCTCTTCGCCGTCTAATTTGTACAGAGTTCGAGCTGATAGATAGTGGTTTAGAAGACAAACGATATTTTATAGTATATTTTTTCTTATGGATACAGCACGGTAACAAATGAAGATTGACTTTTTAGAGGTTAACAGTTTTCTGAAACAAACTTCTGTGAATTCATTTCATCATTGATGCTGGCCACGTTTACTGATGAAGGAGTTCGATCACGCATCACTACCAGACCACAAATTAGCACAACATAGAGAGCATCTTTGCTACTAGATAGCCAGTAAAAATCGCGAATGTGTCTACATTCTGTGTTCAAATATTCTCTCCTTATCATTCACTATTTCAAGTCGCTTCGAATTTGTCCGTAAGATGCATTCTAGAATGACGACACATGAATACCGACTATTACTAGAGCATTTTCAACTTCCGTTAATACTATGCAACAGTTTACAGATTTGCAATAACTAAGTTTATGGCTTTACCTTCTGAAAGTTATGCAAAATTAAAATTTCTAATTGCGACACAAGAGTGAGTAGTAGTGAATCGTCTTTAGAGCCAATTATTCACAGAACAGATAATATTAAAAAGTACTGAATGCAGTCTCCATCTTTTATGAATAATTATATTATAATATCAGACAGATTTTGTTATCTTCCTGAGCGCCGATTCCATGGCAGTTTAGGCCAAGCGCGTTAAACAAATGTTAAATTTGGCATAAAAGTAACTTTCTTTCACTTCTGTTTTAAACACTAAGTAAGGATACAAACTCACTCACTCTTACACATTATGCTTACCCTTCCAACCTTAAATGCGAACAATTCTATTTTTGCTATTGATTCATATCAGACGCTACATGTAAACATTCTGACATTATTCGCTAGTTTTTATTTCACAAAAACATAGTTTTATCCTAAACATAGCACACGTATAGTTGTAATTAAATCCTCATCTATGTTAAATCTGCCTTTTTAAGTCAGTTTTCATAGCCATGAAGAACGATTCAGCCAACTTACAGATATTTCAGGGTATTCTGAAATACATTGTATGAAACCTATGTGGTTGAAACCTACATTACTTTTCCGACTCCCTTAATGCTAATCCTGATAATTATCGCTATTTACTCTTTGCTTCACGTTTGCAGTTGTTGCATAAACCAAGTTATTTTTAAATTCCAATCCCCACTATGCTTATCACGATCCATAGCTGACTTTACTCCAGATTACATTTCTTGACATGCCCAATAATGTAGTCCGTGATGTTAATGGGAATACGAATGATGTAAAACTAATACATATTCCCTCAACTAAATTCATAATATGAACAACTGTAGCAACTTAGGTTGACTAGTTAAAAGTTAACTTCAAACTTTAGGCATACATCAAAACAACTAGACTCCAGTATTCATTTACCTCCTTATTCTGCATAGGGAATATATTTCCTATTATCTTATGTTGAACGTTAAGAAGTGCATGTATGTTTGAATGACTAGAACCGCGCTCCTTGGTTTCCTGCCCACGCTGCTAAAATAAAGACCTGTCCCATAATAGTCTGGTTTCTTCCTTTACTAGATCAGGACGTACCTAGACGCCTAATTGGTGAGCCCTGTATTGAACACAATATTTCATTTCTGTTGTGCACTTCACTACTTTCTTTTGCATTCTGTCGTAAAAATAAGCTTTCTGTTTTGTAATAATTAAGGTTACTTATGCACATATATTTTATATACATAGTATTTTATTTTTATCACTAGGTACCACTGATACATTTATTATCTTTCTGTTCCTATTACGTTATCATATTGTTCATATAACGTGGCAGGCTCAGCACAAAACAAAAGCCTATATGCATCTGTGTGACTAAAAATATAGAAAGTCTAACGTGGTCACAAAAGCTAGATGCTTGTTGGAAATAATGGCATAAGAAATGACTAAAAGGTTATATTTTCTTACAATGTAATAGTGTTAGATTCCACTGATATCAGATGAGAGATACGTGTATAGGCGCATGTGGCATGACTATCAGGCTGTTCATCATGGCTTGAGATTTGATGAGTTAACGTGCTGGTTTCATTTTAGAATTAACAGCTTTCGAAATTCTTGGAAATTTTTTATATTAGGAAAAACCACTAGCTTGCTGACTGTATATAAAAATCACTGTTGGTTTAAAACTGCTAATGTTGTTTTAGGAGGCCTGTATCGGGCACAGTACTTAGCCACATCCAGTTTAAAATGACTTCAATATGGCCAGAACTGATAAAACCCACTAGAAATGAACACTTACCACTTGATAACACTTCTAAATCAAAAGTATTTAGACATATTGAATCATGCTGTGTTGATCTGTTTGCACCAAGAAATATTAAACCAACAAGTGGCTCTTACTTTGTTGCCGGTATAGCAACGTACCATGAGGTTAGTTGTGCTAACCTTAGTTGCTCGAATTCTGAAAAACTCCTCTAGATCAGATAAATAGCAAATAACATACTTACTCTGGTCATGTTAATGTTAGTCCTCATTGAATTACTGCATAATGTAACCCCGACGAACATAGTTTTGAATCATTGTGCCCAACAGTATTACAACAGTCTGCTGCTCTTTCCATTAGGTCTACACATATGGGAACTGTATCACCGGGTGGTAAGAGAAGGCAATATCTCCTCCACCTTCAGGACGATTGAAAACAGTTTGCTCCCAATTCGTAAACTACTACCTTAGAGTCTTTATCCATTAAACCATCATCACATGTCTCTACTGCCGTTTCGTTGATCTGATTACGTTCTATCACAAAATATGGCACAAGACTACCTTTGGCAGCTTCTGTGACTACCTCCTTACTTTCCAACCAGGCATCATAAGTCAACTATATAATACTGAGAAGTGATGCGCACCTATTCTTACTTAATACTTATTCTTTCTTATTTCACAACCCTCATTTATGCCTCCTCTTTGTCAGTGGAGGATCTTTTGTATGGAATACTTCCCTATTCTTGAAAACATCAATCTGCTATTCCTACTATTCATTCAGCTACGTGAAGAATTTCGGCATCACGCTGATATTTTAGATGATGATTCAGGTTTCGACCTCAAAATTCATTGCCTCTGTGACCAGTGTAATAACAGGGAAGAGTGGTCACTAAATTATCTTACTGCCACTTCCTTTGCCAATCCAGATATCAATATTATGAAAGAGTCCAGTATTGATTTTATGTAAACTACTCTACCTGTTAGTGGAGAAAACTGTTTGAGAATTTCTCACTCAAGGACAGCTTAAGGGATGAGTATTGACTTTCATAGATTGAGAACGTGTTCCGCATGAAATATACCATCAGCCTCTTATAACAGCAACTTTATCAGTGGACAGTTTCGGACAAGTGCTAGACACCTATGTCATGCAATATAAATTACTTACCACTGCTTAAAAATCAGGCAAACTAACCAGCATGTCTAAACTTCAACTTCAGCTCTACCAATAAAGACCGAAGGCAGATGTCTTCACATTTTATCAATTCACACATTTAAACATTATTATCCTTTGAAAATTTCTAATTCATTCTACTTTCCTTTCTTTTATTCTCCTTAGCACATACACATGTAATACTGGACAGTTCCACAATATTGCTTCTTTACAACCCACTGTTAAGCTTCTGACACTCAAACAACCTACTATCTGTTGTCGGAATATCACCAGTAAAATCAAATCTCATGGTTTAAAAAAAAAGAATAAAGTTTTATACAATCGACAATCGCCATTAAAGTATCAAGATGCGATTGAGATAAGATCAGCTGGTGCATACTAGCTCGTCAAATAAATATTGGATATTGAAAAAATGATGGGCTATACACCAGTAAATAGATCAGTTTTTATAAGAATGACAGCGTTCAAACACAAGGAGATAAAGAGTAACCACAGCTTTAGCTGGAAACGGTAAGTCACTTTTCTTGCACCCATCACCGTGGATGCTCTAATACAACAATCACAAACAAATTACATTCACTTTGTTTAAGTCCACTAATGATTTTGTACACTATGGTACCCATTTATGTGTATTCTTAAGTGTTCACTCATGTTGTATCAATAAATGGATTCAGAATTTTCCCAGACACGCGAGAAAAACGAAAACAAAGAGGCTAGGAACGCATCTTTAATTAATGATCTTATATCAGATGCAATCGCAGAAGCATCTTGTTCTCTCGATTTCAAAAATAATAACCTAACGGAAATTCCTACTAGAATTTTGGAACTACCAAAACTACAGGTAATGGCTAATGCATCATTACTAAAAAGTGATTTAGAAACTTTATATTTCGAACAACTGCCTTAAGTCGATATCGCCTAGCATACTGATTACTCTAAGTCAACTTCATTGGTTAGATTTACGCAACAATTACTTGACATGTATTCCAGCTGAAATAAAACACTTAAAAGAACTTCGAACGTTACTTTTAGATGATAACAAAATTAAAATTCTGCCACTAGAGCTAGGTAAATGATGATTTTTTGACAAATTTTGTAGGTCTTCTGCAAAAGTTGACTGTTCTGCACCACAGAAATAATCCAATTGAATTTCCTTCTAAGGAAGTATTGAGTGGAGGAACAAAGCATCTTTTGAAGTTTTTGCTTAATTGTTACTTAGGCTTGGTGGATGCTGCAAGTGAACAAAGTATGCTGTAGTTTTCCAGTTTCGAATTTTTGTAATGTTATGAAGATTTTTGACCCACATTTTTATCAAAGAATCTTTTCAAAGTATCTGTTAACACTGTTATATTGATAAACTTTCTAATTTTCATAAAGGTGCCCTTAGGTGGAAAGTGGATTACTAGGTTTGTCCTCAGAAACACCAAGAAGAAGTTACAATGCCGGGTAGTTCTTTAATTTATAGGAATAGTTATTTGGGTTGATAGCATCGTGTTGCTGAATAAAGCTTGTGACAGTGCTGGAGGATCACGAAAGGAGAGCCAAGTTTTCTATTCGAAGAGTTTCAAGTCAAGGGATTTTGAAATTGTCCATTAAATAGATCCTTATCTAAACGTGATTCGCTAAACTCTCATAGTATATCAAATTTCCATAACTGCAAAAATACACTTTTTACATGGTACTCTTCAAAATCCTATCTCTTCTAAAAGTCTGACAGGGTACTTTGTGTTTTACTATTTCATCCGTGTTAAATACCTTAACGTTACTAGTTGATGAATTTCTATAAAGTTTTCTTGTTCCCTTTAATCCTAACTACCTGATCTTGCATACATAAGCTTGTTTATCAAGCATTTATTGCGTTGGGATTTTAAGGATGTTATGATCTTATGTTAGTTCAGAGGACATTAAAGGGTGGTTGTAACTTTTGATAGGCCAAAAAGTACTGAAGTTTGTACAGACCACTAGTTATTTACTATATGGCTGAGACTATGCGTAAATATTAATAAACTTCATACCCTTGTTAACATTTATCTATAACCGCTGTATACGCCGACATTTCTTATACTTAAAAGATACATATTTTGGATTTTGTAGAGTTTATTTTCAAGTACAGTTTCTTTTCAGATTTTAGCACTCACGGTCCTTGTACGAACAACACAGAAAAGAATTTTGAACTTGATTGCGTTTCTGCACAAACAAAACAGTCTGCTGTTAACCTTGTCAAATCAACTAACTATGAGGTTCCAAATTTAATAAACTCTATGGAGGCTATTAATATTGAAGACAAGCAAACACACCACTCTCTGAAAAACCATAACAATTCCATGGATTATAATAGTTTGCTTGACTCAAACATCAAGAGATCTTATTCTGCTGATGAACTCGATTTTGGTGTTATGCAGAATGATGGTGCAACTGAGAGTCCAGATGAACCAAACAAAATAACAGAACCCCAGATAATTGATCGCCCGAAACTAATAAATGTCTTAAAACGTGTCATTAACACGGATAATGATCCGACAGACAACAACAGGCAGGAAAAGCATGGTTCATTATATTCACAAAATTCCAGTAAATCAAAACTGTACAAAAGGATTGCCCAAAATTATTCTCGATCTAAACGTTACACATCGAAACTGAATAAGTAGGTTCAATTTTTCTCAAGTGATTGTATTTTTTTCAAAAGTTAAACATGATTTCAAGTAAATTGTACAGCTTGACTACTAAACAATCCTATAAACTCGTTTCATGTCCATAACACCACACCATTTCACAGTAATAGATATTATTACAACTGAGCTTTGTAAACTATTGTTGACTTCCTGGGTTGTATTTATTGATTTAGTGCAGATTAGTAACCAATGTTATGCTTGTATTGTCCGTAATGCTAATCAAATATGATTGGCCAAGTTTCAGTGTAACCACTGATCTAGGTGACCTAGCACCTAATATACTTCGTTCTACTGTCAGAGGGTTTAAAACACGACAAATATGTGATTAACGGAGACTCTGTGACCAACCAACTTAGACGGTCTACAGAGTTCACTTTTTGGTTTATTTGTACATGACTCCGTTGTTTTATTTACTTTTTATTAAGCAAGTTTTAATTAATCTTTATTACTTTATAAGCTAATGAATAATTTTGCAGTTAAGTGTTTCAAGAAGTTTGATTGACGCTGACTTCTGTAATGTAAACAGATAGCTATGATAAAACACTTTTGTAATGTTTTGTGCAATTCTAACTAATAATATTAACACAAGTTTAAGTCGTATAATATTTATTTGGTTCTTGGAAACATTTTATGAATAGAGCCAGATTATATAGACTGATCCGACTAAACATTTTAGTAATATCTTGTTTTGATAGTAATGATAAATTTTTAACAATTTTGTTTCAAAACATAAGAATATCAGAGTAACAACCTGATATGAAATACGGTAAATTTAGTTAAAAGTCCTCAATAGTCTTCATGTTTGTAAAATGATCAATCGAGGCTCTACGCAGTATTGTAAGGATATTCTGATACTTGATCCCATTTTTTCCTGTTTAAGTGGTAAACTGCGTTCAACAAACTTGTTAGACGACATACGTATTCTGCAATTATTGTCATATACACCTCGTTTTTCAATTATATATATATATATTTCAATTTTGTGTGTCCTGTAAGGTATGTTCTGTTTACAGTTCGGACTTTTATATATTATTTGTAGTAGCCCTATAACCAAAACTTTTTAATTATGTAAAGATTTCTGTACCTGGATTTTTATTTTAAGTGCTTCGCTGTTGCACAAATTCCCCAATCAAACTAGTCGGCATACAGCATTTTTAGCAGAAGATCCACCCCAACCAACTTTAGAAAAAGTACGTCTAAACTATGAGCGTGAGCGAAAACGAAAAGCTCGAAAGGAGATAATGATCCGACAGGGGTCCCGAATACAACGCATGAAGTAAGATCCCATGATGATCATAATAATTAATATAATTGAGATATGAATGTCTCCATTAACTTTTCGATGCACTAATCCTTCCGACTGAGTCAAGAATAATGTTTCCATGTCAAGTGATCAAGTAAGGGAAATAGATTTTGGAAAACTATTTAATACTATGTTCTTAGGTGACATTTTATGTACAGAAAGCTTTTCAGGGTAAGCGTCAAATGGCTTTTAATTCTCAACAGTTAATAACTAACAAACGTCTCGAATTCATCTATAATTAAAAAAACAGATCAGCATTGACCTGTCTAATACATTTGATATTTCAGCATTTCTGGAAGACTTCAATTCCAGTAAGTATATCCTTTATACTCAGGAAGATTGAATGACAGAAATCACCACAAGATAAGAATATTGCATAAATATGCTTCTTAAAGTAAGCATAAAGTGATTACAATATTTGCAAAAAATATAAGACTTATTTTATTGTGAATATGATTCATTCCAAGGTGATAATATAAATATATTCTATATTTATACATGATATGTATATAGGTCCTCAACCTTTCAGACTAACCAAATAGTGTATTAGGTAAACAGTCGAAAACAAGAACTTCGATTAAGAAACCACTACAGTTGTCTGACTGACATTCGTAATAATTGTACCTCTATAAAATATTGATATAGGATATGCAATTTAAACTAGTGATTGAAACAAATTGTGAGGAATCATAAGAAAATTCTGAAAAACAACGTAATGTATGTGTTGTTTATTAAAGCAAAATGAGATGGGTTTTTCTAACATTAACCAGGTGGTAACTGGTTTGTTCGCTGTTTATAATCAAATATTACATGACACCATGTCTCGGTTTAATCTTGACTGTTATTCACGTTAATACATATATTTAGTAACATTTAGGTTATCATTCTGTCAGTCTGTTTTTTCTACATTTGTTTACTTTATAAGTATGTGTTAGCTATTTTCCAAACTTTTCTGTCTATATGCACTAATTACATTAGATAAATTTACTGTACAATTTACAATGTGTTTAATACTTATACTGTGTGATAACAAACATATTACTAATATTTAGTAATATATTGCGACTCAGTTTAAGAAGGTTTACGTTCATATAGTGTACAATATATGATTTAGTTTCAAAACATTCAGATATTAAGCTTAAGGGATAAATTTTATTCACTGATTTCCATCTTTGAAATTCCCAGAATTTGACCAAACCAATCACTGTTTCCATTGTAGTATTCTTTGAATTTTGTTTTTGCTTACATTACCTGTTTTGGAGTGTAATATTTTGGATCAGTGTATTATCTATTAAGTAGAATGCATCCTCGTTGATAAAACTGAGAATAAAATATACATTCATCTATTAAGGCTGACATTCATTAGTGCA
The DNA here is from genome assembly GCA_034768735.1 of Schistosoma mekongi. NCBI lineage: Eukaryota > Metazoa > Platyhelminthes > Trematoda > Strigeidida > Schistosomatidae > Schistosoma > Schistosoma mekongi. Next base: position 23,852,256 of record CM068308.1, read on the forward strand.
ATTACAAATTTAATCAGTTTTACAGTATGGTTTAACGATAATATAGTACCAGTGATGACAACCGTGCCACTTCATTAGTTGTGGCTTACTATTAGAACTTTAAAAATATATTAAAGTTGATCATTAAACAATAAGCTATTTTAGCCCCGTTGAAGGGATTTTGTACACATCAATTTGACTAGCATATTTTCACCATGGGTTATTTTGCCAAATGCCTCAAATCATATTTAATAATAGCATTCTGTTTAAATATACAATTACTTTTATTTTGTTTGATTAAAGAAATGCTAGCTGTATTTCAAATTGGCGTGATGATTACACACAATATCAAAAGAAGAAACTATGTGAATACTTAGAGAAAACGTACAAGGAAATAAAAGAAGGTAGCCTGATTGTCAATAATTACAATAAAAATAATTTTAATTTTATTATCTATTTAGTATTGTAGGTAAATGAACGTTCTCACACTTTATGATAATATTATATAATTTCTAAAGATGTGTGTTATTGACTTTACTGTAGAGTTCAAATACTTGAATTAAATAATACCTTAATGAAAACGTGTTACACTTGCATAGAGATTGTTTTACTAAAATTGTTTACAAATAGAAATCCGTTAATGAGATTTTGAATTTTTTTTGTATCACTCCTCAGCTCCAAAACGTCTACTGTGGAGGTGAATACAGATGTGGGTTGTAGGTATCTAATGGTGAATGTCTTAAAACCACTGCCTATGCATCATGGGGCAACCACAGAGGCAGTAGTTATAGTTTAACGTAGATTACAAGGCATATGTGGCAGTTGGGTTGATTAGGCTATTAATTTCTATTGAATGAGGTGGTTGGGAAACATATTACCTGTTCTCAGGCATTGGTCACCTTGGAAGTGATATTGGCTGAATTAGTGAGCCATGGGCCGTCAGAAAGACACGTGGCTTTAGTCCGAATATCACTACGATTGACTGTTAAAGATGATAGATGAAACTCATCAAAGACCCTGCAAATGTACTAACGTTTTACGTGTCTCTAGATATTGAGTTTTAGCATTCCATCGTATGTGCTTTCGTGTTCCAAATTGTTGAACATTGGTCTCAATATTTCGTCTACGTATTTGTCAGTGTTACTATATTCAACCCCTATATTATTCATCTTGTTAACTAGGTAATTTTATGCTAATGTAGTGTTTTAGCTTCGTATAACGTACAATTGTTCCAAGTTTTTGTCTCTTAAGACTGACTGTACACAAATTCGACGAACCTCGATGACTAAATAGTTGCATCTCTTGTTAATGACGTCATTATGAAATAGAGTGATTATCTAAAAGGTAAACTCTTTTACCTTCAGACTTCTATTTGTAGAACTCAAATGAAAGCAACGCACAAATCATCCTCTTTAAACATTATAGGACCATTTGAACTACTTGCGATCAATGAAAAAGAAAATAGCAGAAGGTTCACTTTTTCTCCAGGGTAAACCAGTCTTTAAAAATCATAAATTTCAAAGTTCATATGAGTTTTCAGTCAGTCGTTGAACCGATTGTCTCTTTCCCTTTGACGTTCAATACCAAATATTAGTTTGCTCCTTGTTTCACCTTGAAATAAGGTGTCTACCATTGATAACTGGAGCCAATTATTTCACCAATCTTCTGATACCGATCCACTGTATTCAAAAAAATCACACACTACAGCTATGACATCATATTTATTCTATTACATTAATGATTTTCTCAACTCTTCATTTATTCCGACTGTCATTTTCTAATTCCTCAACAACATTTTTAAAACGGATTTATCTCATCTCACCATTAAATTGTATCTTGTTACACAATTAGACAGAACCTTTAGTTGAATTATCTCTGATATTTTTTGTCTATCTAAAACATTTGCTTATTAATTATATTCGGTAGAATCTTATATCCATCCTGAATTTGTTAAGCAGAGAGTAACTTCCAAATAACCTCACCTGAAAATATTACGAGTCATGAGCACATTATGTGAACCAATATAACTAAAGTGAATCAATGTTGCTCTGCTCAAATTTTTCTTTTTTCACTAATATTAAAATCTATCATTTACAGACCATAAGAATATTGTCTGTATACTGACGGTTTAATTTCATGAACGTCCTGTAAACTATCAATATAGTTTTCATACATAAAAATGGTCTTTAGTTGTTAGTTGAATATCATAATAGTTGGTTTGGGATATTTTGATGAAGTTTGATTAAACTTCCCTGAAAGCCTATCTTATTAATGCTTGTAAGGCATATAAGTGAGCACTATTAAGCTGCTGACTGGTTCCTGATGGCGAAATAATCACAAACTTAATGAACAAAATTTACTCGTTACTGAAGGTGTAATAAAGTAATATTTCCTTTTATCCAGTTACATTTCATGATATAAAAAATGAATGCTACGTAATTGATTTTGGCGTGTTGCTTATTAATAATGATCAAATACCTTGTCTTAAATACCTAACAGAATCAGAAAGAAGAATATACGATGCGCCAATTACTGTACAGAAAGATCAATTGACCATGATTGACAGTAAAGAATTGAATAGTTTACGTGAGCGACCACTTAAGAAAGAACGCCCTGCTAATTTAGATGTATCTACAGTGTTGCAACTGGAGTTAGCTAGGTATTATATCAATTTTTCTCTTTATATTTACGTATCCATATTAAATATATCAATAGGATGTATTATTTATTTGATAATTATGTAACGTCTTGTTAAAATTGGATTGTTTTGGATATCATGATTTCAGTATTGCCATGATGACTTTACAAAATGCGTGATTATACAAAGAGTCAACATACAGATATTTAATAGTATATGCATAGTGATTTGTAATTTTGCACGAGTAGATAGACTATATTATCTAGTTCACCAACTATTTAAAAGTATTCCAATTACACTTGGAGGAAAAGTTGTAGAAAATGTAGGAACCCCGACATACTTGAGCAGCGTCATCGATAAATAAGGAGCGTCTGATGGAGATGTAAAGGATTGGATTGGAAAGGCAAGGGCAGCATTTCTACAACTTATATACATCTGGTACTCAAATCAACTGTCCGTCGACATTAAAGTCAAAATTTCCAATACAAATGTGAAGACGGTTCTGTTGTATGGAGCCAAAACTTGGAGAAATATGAAAAGCATCCTTCATAAGATACAGTATTTATAAATAACTGTCTGCGCAAGATGCTTCGGTTCCGTTGGTCAGATACCATCAACAACAACCTTTTGTGGCAGAGAACAAATCAACTTCCAGCCAAGGGATAAACTAGGAAAAGAAGCTGGGGCAGGGTGGATAGAACATACTTTGAGGAAATCATCAAACTATATCACAAGATAAGCACTAACTTGGAACCCTGTAGGCCGAAGGAAAAGAGGAAGACCCAAGAATATATTGCGTCGGGAATGGAAGATAGACATGAAGAGAATGAAGATCACTTAGGAAGAGCTGGAAGGAAAAGCCCGGGACAAAGTTGGTTGGAGAATGCTGGTGGGCGGCCTATTCTTTACATAAGGTAATAGGCATTAACTAATTGATTTCGGTTTTTTGCAATGTATCAAAAATAATCAGATTGTTAAGACAGTTAGTTGAATAAATAGCTTTCCGAACAGTATAGTCGACTTTAACGTTGAATATTCTTCATTTCATTTCTATTTTCCTAAGCCCTTCGAATGTGCTATCGAAACTATTCTTTAGATTGGTTATTTTTAATGACAGTACAACTGAGACCAGTTAGGTTGTTTGTGAAGTATTTTCGCCTAGCCAAATGTAATGCAATCACGGTCGGCGATACTCAGGAAGAGTAACTTTAAAGGACTACTTTGCGTAGAACTAGGAACTGCTTTTTCCCGGGAAAGTGACAAAACGATAGTTGAAAACTATGTATGCATGGCGTGTTGGTGAGGAGTGTTTAATGATATTGACTGTCTCATTATTGTTGATTGTGTTTCCTATGAAATATCTAAGGTTTATTTACGTTGGATTGTGACTGGCGAATGGAATCCAGGACGCACGTTTTGTCCAGAAAAGTCATCCTAATAATCTTGGAGTGTAGCTTATTATCTGTTTGGATTGAAGAATTACAATTCATTCAGCGAGTAGGTAAGAATAATCTATGGCAAATATACTTGTGCCCACTAGCATTCTGGCAGCAGAACTTTATCAAGAGTTAATTTGTCCGAAATAGTCTGCCTACTACATAATTAAATAGTAATATAAATCATTTCTCGTGTAAAAGTGTACACTTTTTTAGCTGTTCAATAAAGTTACTGTGAAGTCCATGTAACTTGAGTTTAAATTCAGTATAACATTTCGGTCTAGTAAGCAGCACACCATAACAGTTATATATTTTTACATTCAAATACGATGTCAATTAGTTAATGACTACATTATTATGAAATAAATATTCTATATTAATTGTATTATTATACTCTTGACGACTGTTCTATCAACATAATTAGCTACTGAGTCGTATAACACAAGACAGTCATCGTATTATATTTCTGGACTTCATAACGATCCAGTTTTATGATTCCTTACGGGATATTACCAATAAATTTGCAGTTATCCTTTAAATTGTTGTAATCAAATCGAATGCTTGATACACCTTCATATTATTACTTGTTAGTCAAAAGTAATGAGAAAAGTTTTATTTCATTACTCATTCTTCCAACAAAGAAGCTTATGCAGTTGGTTTATCTATTTATCTTATAGTTTTGAAAGAGATGTTTCTTTAACAAGAAGAGTTCATGAATACACAAAAGAAATTCTGGAACGTTTTAAGCTTCCTATTATTCCAACACATGATGCTATAAGATCTGAAATGTTGGTTGCCAAGAGAAGTATGGATGAAGTAAGATAATATGATGTGCATCTACCTTTGTGCCAATAATCTTACAGTCTTAAGCTTACAACTTTGGAATTTTTTGAACTTTTACTTATCTCTCTTGCAAATAATAAAATTACATCTACCATTTCATCATGTTTCTGCAGTGGTTTAAGTTATTAAACTTTTAATATTATTCCAAAATATCGTTATGAATAAACTGTAAAACCTAAATATTTTTGATAATATTGGCTTATGATTAATTTTAAATGGTTGTCATTCCATATATATTATAGTAGTAGCCTTCATTTATATGGTACCTATATGTTAAGAACCTTGGAATGAATTTTATTAAGAGTAAATAATAGTTACTTATCAAAATACAGTATCTAACTTAATCATCTCTATGATATTCCTTACTTGACTGTTCTGATGAATAAACTTGGGGCGAACATATTACAAGATATTTTCAACACTTATACAGACCTTAAATTCTATATACTCCTATTTAAAGACAATAGTTATGAACATTTTATTGTATTCTAGATATTTAGTCAATAAAATAAAATCCTTTAGTTTAACCACAGTCACCTTCGACGTATAGATTGCAAATTGAGCACATCAGAGTTGATATTTTTCAGTTGGTAAGAAAATATCAGAGTTATGTTACAAGTATTACTGATTGTTGGAATAGTGAATTAAATGTACAGTATAAAGTACAGTTAATAACACTGGATTGGATAAATTCTATGCACTATAGTAAAGATTAGAAAGAGAAAAGGAAATCCTAAACGATTCCATAATGAAAAGGTAGAGAATGACATTTTTTGTCGGTCAGTAGGTGTAATTGCGATTGTTAAAAGAATTTAAGAGAAAGTAATTTTATTTACATTGTGTCGAATGTAAACTGGTTAGTTGATGACAATGCCTCAAACACCTACATTGTTATGTAAGTATCATAAACATACCAATATAATCATGATAATTTTACTTTTTTTCATGTAATATTTTAGGCTATTAGAATGCATAGACGTGTACAACAAAGACTTGAGACATTAGGATACTTTCATGGATCAAATCGACGAGATTTATGGTGATCAACTAAATTTTGTAAAGATTACTTCCTCTATCATTGTCATTTACTTCTAATCTAACAATTGCACATTTATCATTTTTGTGTTCACTTATAACAAGTAAACAATAAATAGCATTTCTAATAAACAGTTTTTTTAATTGATTCATCTGAGCTTGTATTCAAGAGCACTTACCAACATGATATAACAAGAAACAATATAGACCAGTCAAATCATGGATTTTACAACATGTAACAGACTGAAGACGTTCTGATTCAGACTCTACATTTGACCTCATTCAAACAATTCAACAAATGAACTCAAATGGTGTTCACTTAACCTTATGTATGTTAGTAAAAGTCTTAGCTATCCATAGTTTAAAACTTGAGCAATGTTCAGAAAAACGATTTGTTAGAGTATTGTCATTGCCGTAGCCAAAGCTTAGTCATATTTTTATTTGGGCTTATTATTACTTTGGGCGTTGTATCTGCCTAGAATTATTATCATTCACAAATCTTTCATCTCAATAATACAAAGTTAAATAATTCGCTTTACTGACCACATATTTGTGATCAATTCCCTTTGATCACTAACTTTTCGTGTATTTTGATTTTATGTGATTGAACTTCACAGCACAGCCAATCAATATATTAACAAGCATACAATTATTGACTGACCTATATTTTAACGAACACATTTCTCTATATCTATACGATTGTACAGCTATGGTAACGAATTTGCTGAAAAAGAATCTTAGGATAAATAAATTTGTTCCAAGGTTAAATAGGCATATTTAAATTAATACATTGAAGGAATCTATCTAGTTTTGTTTGGATCCATATGAAATTATTTCCGTTGTTCCATATTTTAATTTCGGTTGCGGAATCGTAGAAAAAATACTGTAAAGTTATCTTACGGAAGCACGTATATATGGAAATTGTGTAACTCTTTAATATACAAAATAATATCTTCTAGATGCTATTTACATATAGTATTTTTAAGCTAGCTGACAGTTATGATATTTGTTTCCTTGAGGGTAATTGGCAAGTATCCAGCAATAGAATACTTCCAATTTAGCTTCAGGTTGTATTTCCAACACGATTTTATTTCGCTTAAAAAGTTTTTCATTCTCAAGTTCAGTTCATGACTTGAATGGTGAAAATTTTGATTTTTTACGTATTATCAGTCATTAGCATTTATTGATTACTTAGGGAATAGTTAGACGTTAAGATGAAGTTGTTAGGGATTTTCTACAATCTTTAGACTATTTAATGATTTTAATTGATAATCTTAATTACAATAAAACATAAGGCTTTTAATAATAGTAGCTAAGTAAGTAAGTTCATATAACAATGTAATGTTCTACATATGAGCACTAAATAATCAAAGTTAAAATATTAAACAGTTATATTTTGGCTCAATTACTTAAATGTATCTTGCTGGTTACTGGATACAAATATCTCAAACTTTCCATTAGTTATGTTGTATATGTACCTAAGATAAAGTTGAAAGTTGAATTCACTGATTTTCAGTGCCCCAGATATTTACATGTTTAATGAAAATTACAACTGATTAAAAACTCTACATAACACATGGATATCCAGTGTTCATGGTTTCGTTTTTATACTTAATTTACATGTTTTTAGTAGATTGAATATATCACAGATTGATGTTAGCAGAGTACCATTGAAACCAGGAAGAACTAAACAGCTGTTTAGTTTTTGTGTGGAATTCCCCAGTAGTGTGCACCCCGGCTTCCACACCATGGGCTCCAGGTTGATGGCAAACACCTAGTCCTCTGTACCACTAGGTCAGCATATAACAGTAAACTTCCCATTTCCATTACTTCATGATGTATATATATATATATGTAGTACGACATCCATCCATTGTCATTAGTGATAACTATTTCACTCTCGACACACCTGAACTCCGCCAATCACAAACTGATTGTAGTGGAAATTTTACCACTGAATGCCGGCCCAGTGGTGCAGAGGGTTAGGCGTTAGCTGTCAACCTGAAGCCCCTGGTGCTGAGTCTGGGGTGTGCATTGTTGAGCAGTTCCACACTAGAACGAAACAGCTCTTCCTGTTTTCCATGGCACCTTGCCAACATCAATCTGTAACATATTCTATAAACTAAAAATACCAACATCCACAAAAATTGAACTGTAATTTACATATGTTGTTTTTATGTCTAAACTCTTAAGTGTTATATTATTGTATGAATTGATTGAACGATCACAATAAATTGACATATTCTGTCTAATTTATTGATTACTAGTTTCTGTTGTTTTTTTTAATGTTCATGTATTCTTTAACTTTGTATACAGTCCATAATCTAGAAACTGATAATTTCTCTTCATTCTTACATAAAATAACTCTTTACTGACTATTTGAATTGGCTGATAGTTAGTTAGTCTCATTCAGTATTGACTGAATACATAAATATGTATATACATTTTAAACATAATAGGCAATAAATGTGAACAACTAATGTGAATAAGCATCTGGTGAATACATTCCATGCAATGTGTAAGATGACTGAAATAGATAATACAAAAAAGAAAAGAAAGAGGTAGATAGTATTTCTTGTTCATTCTTTCTTTGGCTTTTATTTTGATAATTTTTTTGTTTTTTTTTATTTTTTTCTTAAAAATTTAAATGACAAGTTGGATAAGATCAGACAAGAATAAATTAATTTTAAGTGAATAAAAATAATTTGTTTCAACAATAATGCTGAAATATTTCAAAAAAAAAAACAATAATTAGAATGATAGAAACAAGACAATGAAAAGGAAAATAACATTTTGTTAGGTAGTTATGTCATAATAGATTTTATTCTATAGTTTTGATGGGTAAAAATGTTATTAAAAAAGAAAATTTAATAAAAATACTAATAGACAAAATTCATTTATATAAAAGTTTTCTTTTCATTTTTTGATACTTTTATTTCACACCTAAAAAAAATTAACTGGAGCATAACACAAAAGAAGAGCATTTGGTAAAAAGTAACATGCTGAAGTGGGTTTTTGTTCATCTGGAAAATAATAATATTGATACCATTAATAATAACAGGTTATCTAAGAAGTTCAACTACTTAGTGTATATGATTTTGCATAGTAAAATAACTCATTATTTTTCTTATGACTTGATAATATCCGGTCAATAACAGTGCATCTGAAACAGTAACCTAGATAAAACCACTCAGGATGTGCGCAAGTCTAGTCACCGATTACCAGTCGTCAAAGCCAAAATGAAGAAAAGAAAGTAAATGGGCCAACCACCAGACGGTCACTCGTCCATTTATGCAAACAACCATTCAGTGCAAAGATATCGCTGGCTCTAAACTTATTCAGAAGAGCCAGTAGACTCATTACATCTGAAGACGACAAGAAATACGAATACAATAATATAGTCAACATCCTACGGCTTAATAATTTTCCAATGAATATTATTAACAATTTGCAAAAACAAAACGACTTATTACTAAATAATAATAAATTAGTCAAAACATCTTGGATTGGTACAGCCGTTCTACCTTACCGTCAAGACACAACTAATGAATTACGAAGAATTCTAAAACAACACGGAATTCAAACTTTCTACAAAACTACCAACACTATTCGAAGTGCATTGGTTAAGATAAAGAACAAGATCCCTTTCACCTCAACACAGAATTATGTCTACAGGCTAGGTTGGGTTGATTGTGACGCTTTCTATATTGAATTGTCTTCACGAGAAATCAAAACTCGTGCCAAAGAACATGAAAGCTACACTAAATGACCTTCTAATAATCCTGTTGAACTTGAAAAATTACAAATTAAATCAGCAGTAGCAGTCTGCATATGCTATCTATCACAACCATAAAAAATCGATATTAAAAATATCAGAATTATTCAAAAAGGTTTTTCCAATTATAAAGAAAGACGAATAGCTGAGGCGCTTCACATTTTGTTAAATCCAACTGCCCTTAACAAAAGGGAAGGCCTTTCTATCCAACTAGCCACAACTAAAGTACATCGAATTTCATACACACGAACATACATACAATTTTATTTTCACATATTTTCCTCACACATTTACATACATGTCTCATTTCAAACCACCTTGACCTATATGACTTGACATCATGACACGATCAAACTCTCATTTTGATTGTACGAGTTTATTTTGTTTTTGATTTGTTCCACTGTATTATTTATTCTTGTGTCAATTGAATTCGGTTATTCATTTCTCTGAAGAAGCGACTTGCACTAAGCCGCGAAACGTCAGAAATCTTAATTTCTACTCATTGGAATTTTACAAATAAATATCACTTATTTTATATACTCAGAAATGTGTATTATTTATGATTATATATTACTGTGGTAGTGCCAAGAACAACAAAAATTCCTTTTGCTTGCATAAAATTAAAGGTGAAGCAACAAGTACCTTCTGATTTTATATCAGCTAGATATCTATCAGTAATCTGTGTATTTATCAATAAATAATAATTACCAAGACTTACTTAACTCTCTTAATTTGTTAATGTATATTTTTTGCGTCTCATAATCCTACAGTATCCGGTTAATATCAAAAATTAGTTCAAATTAGACAATCACTAAAAACTAGGAAGCACTGCAGAGCTATTTCGTCCTACTAGGGCAATCTATAGTAGTGCCCATCTACGACTCCACCACTGAGTCAAGTCTAGGACCTCAAGGTTTAGCGGAGAATATTTAACTATTAGACCACAGAGACTTCTTCCGATGGTTTACATTTTCGAATCAATCGACTCTCGATATATTTGCCTGGCGTCATCCACTACGATATTTGGGAAAATACCTCATATCAAACATGACTGAACTCCCTAGAACTTCATTAATAACCAGCAAACATTAGTCACTAGTGAGTTGATATTGACTGTACTTGAGTATTGTGGTGATTGTTGTTGTCCAGTGCTTCCTAGTATTCAGTGATTGTTTACATCAAATCAATTAGTAATATCAAACTAAAATTCAACAATCACCACAACAGCTTATTATAATTCAACAATAGATTAACATTTTTTGGTTAACACAGAAAGTATGATTTCCGTACACATAATTTTTAGACCTTAACTTCACTGTTCCATATTGATCTGAGAGGCATAAATTACAAGTTTACAAACCAATCCCCACAAAAATAACCATCCTAATTGAACTATAATAATGAGCTCATTAGTGACTAAATCCAGGATGTTCCTGAAGCTCTAGTGAGAAGTCATGACTGGTGGAGTTCAGACTTGTCGGGTGTGAGACAGTTATCACCAATGATAATGGATTATCATCGCGCTACATATCACAACGTGATGGAAGTGGAAATTCTACCACTGGATGCCGACCCAGTGCTGCAGAGGGTTAGGCGTTCGCCGTCAACCTAAAGCCCCTGGTGCGGAATCTAGGGCATACACTGCTGAGGAGTTCCACACTAGAATGAAACAGCTGTCCAGTGCTCCCTGGTTTCCAATTGTACCCTGCCAACATCAATCTGTGATATGGTCAATCAAATAAAATAACATAATCGTCTAAAATACCTGATGATATTTTGTTTTCACAAATCCATAAATAAAATAAACAATTATTAGATAATATAAATTGAAACATACGATTTTCATGCTCAATAAAAAAACAATCAATATATACATTATCATATAATTTCAATCATATAAATATGTATAATTAAACTTCTGTAACACATTGTGAAAATGCTTACTAATCATCGTTTTAACGTAACACTTAAATTTATGAAAAATTTCAACAGTTTTTCTTTCTTAAACTCAATTTTCTATTCATTCAATATATGAAATTAAGAATAAAATGTGATACTATTTGTTTATTCTTTTATTTAACATTGACATAATGAAATTAATTTGTATTCATTATAATCCATTTTTCAATATGAAGATAACGACCTATTCAATTTCATGTAACTTGTTTTGAATCATTTTTTTTTTATTCTAATGTTATGTTTTTTTTTTCCTATTGTTTCTATTCATATGATGTATTGTTCCCATTTTTTTTATTTTCATTCCATAACTTGATAATAATCAACTTCATCAACTGAATAATTTGTTTATTCAATTGTTCATTTTTTTGAAATCAATTATTCATATGTTATCATTATTATGTTATTATCATGAATAAAAAAAACTTATAATGAGATTACCTTATTCATATGTATAAATGTAGATGTGAATAAAAAAAGGATTCGATTGTTTTTCTAGTGTATTGTTGTTGTATTTATTAGTTTATTGTTAGTAATTCTGTTGAACATTCACTTCAATGACCTTATTGACATTTTTTACTCATGTATTATTCTACTTGTCAAAATAATCCATACACTAAACTTTTAATGAAAATAAATATTTTCTCTGTTTTCTACTGGTGATTATTAATACAAGTGAAAGAAAAATGAATAAGAGAAGAAAACTAAGAAAAATGAGATAATTTCTAAAGGGATATTTTAATTTTTGCTTATTTATACGAATTTTATTTAGTATCCATGCTTCAATTCACTGATTCAATACTGAAGATATGCTTCTATCATATTTATATGAACTTATTTTAGTATTTATACCAAACAGAACAATAATAATGAAATAATATTAGGTAGTTGAAATATTTATTACCAAGTACTAAGTACATTTCTTTTGTTTATTGTCTTTATAGAACTTATCAGATTACAGAAATGTTTGTTAAATTGTTAAATTTCAATGTAACAGTATGAATTGATGCGAATTCTTCACTCATTATGTAAACTATGCTACCGTCTGTTCATGAAACACTGTGTCAATATGGAAAGTATGGTGTATATCCAATATACACTCTTAACAATATGGCCAGATACATACATATCAATGCACTCGTATGCCACGAATTAATAAAGACCAATTAGACGAATGGGTAAATAAATGCACATTTGAAATATAACAAGGAAAGATAAATGAATCTATATTCATTAGTGACATTCGATGAAATCACTGAATGTTAGTATCAGATCTAAGTGGTAGAACCTTATATGTTCATTACTAAGGAGATGGAATGCAGAAAGAAACATCTGAAAGATGTACACAGAAATCAGCTAGTTTTACTAGGTGTTTCAACAAAGATACTTAATTTTCGGAACATGTACATTGTTTATTCTACTTCCATTATTGTTATGTCCTCTTAGTCCTAAACTCCAATTATACTCATAAACCATTATCATCATCATTTTGTCACTCAGGAACTATAGTCTAAATGACTTAATTTGATAATTCTATATTTGTACATTTTTGGATATTCGACAAGATATGATATAAGAAATAAAGACTTTAGATTATTAAATATAGTACTTTGAGAAATGGAAGAAGAATAAGGAATATCTGAGTGACTAAATCATAATTCTACCCATGAACTAACGAATAAATCTGGTTTAATTTTGTTTCTCGTAAAGGTGAAGAAGCCTCCACTAGTACTATGTCATGGAAATCAGTTGGCATAAAATCACTAACTATATATACTGAAAACATTTACAATAATCACTAGATGGAAATAATCAACTTTAGTTATACTTGTTAAATCTGACTCACTCTATGTTCGTACTTTTGTGCGACCCCATTAGAGCGAAAGTACGTCCTCGGTATCTACAAGTATTCAATTATTACCTAGCTTCAAATTAACTAACTCACGGTTTAATATTTCTAAACAATTTTCAAATTTAACTTGACATTTTATTAACAAAGATTTCTATCTCTGTAAACGACTGTCGGATTATTCCGTGGAACGTTATTTTGAAACTTTTGTTACCATAATGAATCGTTCACATTATCTAACAGCACCTAATTAAAACGTTACCGGTCAGTTACTCATTATAAAATTCCTCAAACATTAAACCCTTAATACACCGTTAGTTACAAATGTAAAACTTAATTAATCTAATTACTTGTTAAAGTGTAACACTTTCTGCTCAAGTGATTAAAAATCATTTTCAACACAACCGACATTAAAGTGATTACAACAATGAAAAAAAAAATTAACCGAGATGAAAGAAAAGAATTAGCTCAACAAAAAAAATACACAATTAACCGTATCTACTATTCACCGCATTTTTGATGTATCAATGAAATTAACTGCAGAAAAATATTTATTAATCACATTTATTATTTTTTTTTCTGTCGTATAAAAAGTACTACTTAAATAAATTGTAAGAGATATATGTATAAGGAAAATATACAAATAACTACATACATGCAATAAATAACTTAGTATATTTCATCTGAGATTTTTAATTATAATTAATTAATTTTAACTTATAAGAGTATCATTTATTTTGTAAATTAAAAAAAAAATTATCTTTTCACTAATCAACAGTTAATTAAATAAATTAAGTAGATGACCAATTGTTTCTGAAAAAAATTTATCAATGTTTCTTACTATTATTATTTAAAGTCAATAAAGTTAATCTGTAGTGTCACAGTATTTTATTTGTAGTGTCGTGAAACCGTTGGCATATGTGTCGATTTATTAATGAAATGATATGACTTCATGTATATGCTTATAACAATATAGCTTAGACTACTGTTACAACCTAAAAAAAATGTACACAGCTTTATCAACAAAAAAATACAAATAATCCTCAAGTTCTAACAAAAGTGTTTGAGAAGTTGTAACATTATCTATGTATTACACACGCATGTGTGTACATTGTAGAATCTAATATATGTGTGCGTCGGAACACGTTGCCACACCTTAGCAGTAAAGCAAGATGAGTACAAAATAGGTAGGAATAGTAGCTACGCCAACGATAGTAATAAAAGTGTAGATATATAGTGTATGGTGTACAAAGTAAGAATTACCTGATGAAAAGAATGGCATAGTTAATTTTAGGCCTACAATTTACAGGAAGATTAGGAGTGAATACACCTGTTTCATCTTCACGGATTCTGAGTCACATTATACACAGTCTTCAACTATTTATTACGCCAATAGTAGGGATCCTAATTAAGTAGTTTGCGTCGATTAACACTGCTCATACCAGTACTCAGTGACTTAATTGATTGATGCTGTTCCTAGCCTTTTTCCATCCAACTCCACGACCACTCAGGGTCTCAAATTGATATGAGTAGTGATTCGAAAACGTAAAGTAATTTCGGACCACTTCACTAAACGTAAATTTATAACCTTATTAATTGATTTTCTTCAATATCGTGTGTCTAATTTTGTTATTACTTACTCGATGTTCCCACGAAACGCTAGCAATGTTTCGAGGTCACCGATGGTTACTTACTAATAACCCACGATTGTCTTCTAATCTCAGTGGCTACATTCTACATCCACACAGCAAGACAGAACAAACTGCTGCGAAGAATACTTGTTTCTTGATAAATTGACTGATATCTCGCCCGTGTCATAGGTAACCTAAGTTGAAACAAGCTTAGTGAGCCTAGACTTCATCAAACGTCAACCGATCAGGGCTAATTAAACTTCCAAGATAAGTGATGTGGGCGGCATGCATAATCACCTCATATTCTGTAATAAAATAATACCTTTTATTGATTGAGGATACTTCTATACACTGTGACACCATCGACTTATAATCTCTTGTCCAAGAATAAATGATGCTCAAAATATTTAAACTAGTGAGCCATTCAATTATTAATAAGAATATAAGTGATGATTTGTCTGGTAGTATATTTATAGTCCCTGAAGAAAATGTAAAAAAACCGTTGATGCATGAAACAACGTTGAATTATTCAGCATTAACTGATTTCTTGAATTCATTTATAACATCAACCCATATCTTTCATTGTTGCATGTCAATAAAGATAAAGTTCTTAAACTGTTAATATGTAAAACGTTTGTCAGATAATGTAGGTTTTCTTCTATAAAGTGATTCTCTTTTGCAATATGACTGAAACGGGAAATTATACTTTAGCTTTGATATATATATATATATATATATATATATATATATATATACAATATCTGTTTTCATCCGTATAGTATATATGACAGGTGATTGAAAGATTTTATATTGATGGGGTGTTTAAATCAGATTTTTGCACTAGCTCATACATGGCTGCTAAATGATAAAAGTTACGAAGGAGTTTGTAGGTATTTATGTAATAAGTTAACTGACTTAGAGTTTTGAATATTTTATGTTAAGTAACTTATCTCATTTGTTATTACTTTTTATAACAAAATAAATTTAACATCTCTTAACTAGCTTAATTTACGATGTTAAACCATGAATGGGTTTGTTGAACATTTGGCTATCCAAGACTGTAAGAAATATGAACTAATCTATTTAATAATTAGTATTCGCCTGTTACTTTTTACCAAATCCCTTTTTCATGTTGACTGTTCACAACATAGAAGGCAAATGTACAATACTTAGATTACACTGTTCAATTTCGACAATGTGAGTGGTATGAGAACTATCTCATTTAAAAATATATGTTTATGTCCATAAATGCTGTTTAGTGAAATATTTAATCTTGAAATTAGTTTAATTTAACATATCCCAATGACTATTAAGTATATTATAAGCAAATACCTTTTATCAACCACAAAACATTACAATATAAAGGCAAGTATTACATTACTAATACATATATTTGTCTTAGCCTTGTTTCATATAAAATAAAAATAAACTGTATAAACTTATAAATGGAATATCGACTTTTCAGTTATTACAAGTCTTCCGTAATAAAAAATACAAGAATACAAAGGAGATGAGTACAAGAGTATAACAGGCTTAAGAATATTACAATTCCTTATCATTTTGAATGTTTCTTGGATAATTATATAGTTTGTTATTTTATATAAACTATGAAACATCGGAAGTAGTCACACAGTAAACAAATTAATTCACTTCATTCGAAAAATGTATGACTTTAAAAGTTTGCTGAAATTGAAATTTGACTTTAATAAAGATATTCTATGCATGATAACGAAAAAGAATTAAGTTAATTTAGATGGACAATACTTGATTGAATGTACATCATACTAATTTCTTTATCTTGATCGAAATGATTGTATTTGACAGTAGTTTGTCTTTTGTTGTCAAATGAGAGAAAGGTAATTGTCTAAACGTATTGAATTTACTTTACACCTCTTTGTTATCAGTTAGTATTATTTGCAGGCATCTATTATACGAATATATTCCTATAAACTCAGTTATTTAATAAATACTTAAGAAGATTGTTTAAAAATTCCCATGCTTATTAAAACAAAGACGTTTGAACGAAGAATATTCTTTTCGATAAATTCTCATCAGGTTCTACATTTATTAGTTCAAAATTATCAGTGACAAAAATAGCCAGTTCTGAGGCGGGTATAACATCATTTAAATATAAAGGATAATTTGGATATACATTTTTTTTGTCTCATCAGATTATTTGTAAGATACGAATGTTAATGTTGAAATAGTCATCATTATCATGTAACTTGTGAAACGTAAACGACAATTGAAATGAACAACAAGCTTATTAATCCAATATATATGTATAGGTGTCTCTGTATATGGGTGACCTAGGAGATGGGGTAGTGACAAAATGTGATTAGACAAAGGCTGAATGCTATTTAAAATGTAACCGAATAGGTAAGAAATTACAAAATGGAGTAAGTGATAATCCAAATTCGTCAAATAGTAACAATAACAATAATAGAAAAAATTATAATCAGTTCATTTGATCGGTCTTAAGATGTCTTAAGAAGATTATGTCAGTGAAATCTTCTGAACTTACAATCACATGATAGTGAAGATGTCAGTAAATCAGTTAACACTATTATGTATTATTGTGTTTAGAGGATGACAAAAAATTATTAGAGTCTAACTAAAGCACATTATATGTTTGTTTTAAACAAAGTAGTTGGATTACTATTTTCACCGCCAACGTACACTTTACCTAATATTTATCTTGAATAGCATTATTGCATATAATGTATCTTGATACTTTATTGCCGCCTACAGTACTATTTCTAAAGTTAATACTCCGTGTAATATATCCTATTCTTTTCGATTTTCTAGAACTCGCGTTGTATTGTTCTTATACCTATATCAGTTAATCTAAAATTATAAGTTATGGAAACCGATTTTTACTATTGTGATGGATACTACTCTATTTTAGCACGATTTACTTCGAACCACTGTAATTTGTCACTGTCTTTGTGCTCTCATATACAGCGAGTTTCGCCAATTCACCGGGCAACAATAAACTCACTGCAGTTTGCACGCATGCATCCATCCGCGCCATTTCTACAACATTCATCGGCTGGACAGCATGCGCCAACTGAAGTTGTTGAGATATGGCCTGAAGAACACATTCCAAGAACTGAGATGTCAACTGTTGCTATCTCAAGTCGTCATCCGATGTAGGCAAGGCAAGCCGAAGGAGGTTTGTCGAAGTGGCGGCCAGCACTAATGGGTCACCATCGAGGGCGAGTAGTATCCACCACACTATGACGCTTATTATAAGTAACGGAAGTAGTAATTAGTGGTTAATTTGAAAGTAATAAAGTTTTATAAACAAAATATAAATTCACAGGACTTGTCCAAAGTGTAAATTATTTAAGACGTTAATGTTAGGAAGTTAACACGACATTCAACACACAGATAATTACTAATAAAGTCTAAATAAGTATCAGTTAATTATTGTTACAGTTTGAGAACTTTAATTAGTAGACATACACATTCACAACACCTCATATTCTAGGAAATATTAGAGTCAGGACATAGAGAAATATAGTGCTTATAATTCGTCAAATAACTTATCTAAATAATTTACGAATTCATGAGAAATATTACCATTTTTTAAGTTAAATTTAGTAACCTACTACTCAAAAAAATGATCTTGAAATATGTTTCCATTTTGTCTTTAAAGTTAAATATTGAATAATTTTGTATATGTAGGTAAGGTAATGCATACGTAATTACTAGTATACGTAGCGTACATTTTACTGGACAATAATTAATTTAAGAGTCATTTCACTGTCACTATGGCAATCAGTATAAGAAAGAAACATAGTTATATGGGTAGAAAAGAATTTAATGTGACAGGTGGAATGAAATGGTTATCTCTTACCAAGAAAACAGTTAAATATGCTTCAGAAGAAAGGGCTGGGGATAGAGAAATAATCAGTAGTTGGTTTTTTAAATTATATCCTAATAAGATTTTCTTGATGGCTATAATTTATGTATTACTACTACGCTTATTGTTGTCCAGTTGAACTTCAACATTTCCTTCTGGTTGTCCTATACATACATCTACTGATAAACATTCATAGATATGTATTAACAGAACTTTACTAAGTATCTTGAAAATAAAGACAATTAAGAACATTATTACAGACGGTGTCTTTCACATCTTACCAATCTGATGGAGAAGTATAAGTCAATCGATGCTAATTTTTCTTATGATTTCGTAATCTGCCTTGTACAATCTTGTATAGATTGTACTGAATTATGCATTTATATATTTTTATAATTCAGTAATTTAAGTTAAAATGTAGCTACTAGTCTCCTAAAAAATAATTTTACATTGTGAGTAACCAACTGTTACCACATAAATAGGTGAACAAATAAGTTCATCTCTGTTCGTTAGTTAAATTTTTACTTATTTATTTGTATTATACTTAAAGGAATAATACATAATCAAATATTCCGACAGCATGCTGTATGGTGATTAATTACACTAATAAATTAAGTATAAGTGATAATAATGACAAGAACAATATTCTAAATATGAAAATAATACAAAATAAATTGAATGGTATTGTAGCTGCTAGGCTAATATTGAAGATGGACAATAACAATCAGCATTTATAAATTATTAATTATCTAAGCTGCAGCTAAGTCAGAGAAACAAAATAACTAAGTATACAATTGAAAGCAGTAATGCTGTGTAAATAAGATGAGTTAAATCATGTGACAAATAAACAAGAATACAAATATGAAATGAATTACGAAACAACTGTCTTGTATTGATGCCAGTTAAAGGACATCTATGAACAGCAAAGATTTAGTGATGTAATGCTAGCTCCTTTAACGTTCTTATTAGTTTATATAGTCATCGAATTAGAATTTAAGTTATCAAGTTTTTCCACTACATTTGTGAATGGTCTTTTTGTGAGTGACCAGCTGAATATATACACAATAAAATATTTGCTCTGCAGGGTATATCATCATCAAGTATAAGATTATATATTATGTATAATCCGAAGTTTGTTGAGATTAACTTCTACAGTGTGTATATAGTCACATCTTCAGAGAGAGACTAAACAACAATAGATAGCTTGTTCGTACAAAACTATAATTCATGTTGTATTATAATGTCTTGTCAAATACATAATCCCAAGTTTTTTCTGATTAGTATGTGTACATTAATTTGAGTAAATATCTCTATTCCTAGGTCATATTTAACTTTATTTTATGCATGATATACGGTTATACCTTTGGTTTTTAAACTTTCAATACCGTTATTGTGGCAATAATTTCTTCTTTAAAGCTAAACTAATGCACATATACTGACGGACTGTAAAATTTATGCAAAAGAAAATCTGTTGATATACACAGTCTTGATATGCACCATGAAAAGAAAGTGACATGAAGTTAAGGAGTAGATTTTCATGCTTAAGATAGTGTTCAGTTTACGAAAATTTTATATTTTGAAAATTTCCAAGGAAACATGGAACTAGGAAAAAATGGACAGACAGTAACTAAGGACTAAAGATGAACTATAACAATTTTAATTTATAGACATGTAATGGTTGAAAATATACATGGTCAAATAGATTAGTTTTTCTTAAAAGCGTAATTTATTGATACAAAAGTTAGAGTCTATTATGTACATCATGTTGATTACTATCTTTGCTGATTGTCTCAAAATAATAAACACAAAAAACGTAGTTTCATTTCAGATGCTTAATAAGTTAATTTTTAGAAATTTGTCTAGTTGATGAAATTTAAATAAAAGAGATTAATTTCTTTCTTCTACTTCATTTACTTAGAAGTGAATTAAAGAAACTGACCCAAGAAATGAACACCCTAAATTCTGATATTGTACACCACAGATAACTAATGATAACTAAGACCTAATAGATTGGATTATATTACAAACAAGTATTATTCATTAAATGTTCTCTTTGTCATTAATAAGATATTTAGACAAATGTTTTTACTTAAATGTTATTGAATAAAAGGTTAATTCAGGGCAAAGGATATCAGTAACAATAGTGCTTTAAAAATTAAAAAGCCAAACTATCATTCAATCACTTTTGAAGGCAGGAAATAGGTAATTATTTCCTGAAATGCTACTTTATATAAAACATTGTAAATTCTATTCAATACAGAAAACCACAGAATAACAATATATAAATTACAATATTTGGTATATCATTCATTGATTAGTAACGGCTGTTCACTATAAATAACCGAAATTTCACATAGAACTGGATATTTTTCACTATATTAAATTACCATTCAAAATGTTGACTATATTAAGCAACACCTTCGTCCACATATGTCACTCTTTACAGATTAAATAAGCCTTAGTCGATTATTCTTTTTTAGTTTATTTTGCCATAAAAGAAGTTGGTACCTATTCTTTAATCAAGTTATATATATAAGTTAGCGAGATGCTTTTATGTTGCCGTTTTACTATGCCTAATCATCGTGTTTGACACTGACTGACTCACTTCAAAGTGAATTACTTTACTATATTATAATAAATGGAATATAGCCAAAACAGTTATACAGCTTCAAATGAATTTGGTAAACATATTCTTAGTTTTCAGTTCACTTAAGAGCATAATTAAATGTGAGCGTCTGTATTTGAAATATGTTCCTGATCTAGACACTTGATTAAGCTCATACTACTGAAATGGATACTTATATGAAAAAATCTGTACTACTGATGGTTTTGGGTAAGTTTAAATAAAAGATAAATGAATCAACTATGAGTTTAATTATTCCGTGTAAGTTTGTGATCTTCGTATCATCACATAATCCCTAATGGACTTAAACAAATACGAATAAGTTAGAGATATTGACAATCAATTATATTAATGGCTTCTTTGGTATTGAATATCGTCTTTAAAATGTGTACTTAAAAATACATGAAATATGAGTGTTCATCTTTGATAACTCGGTTTATTGTTTATAAAATGGAAAATAGATGATTTCGAAAAAAATGAGTGAATAACTGTAATTGTTTTTCAAGCATTTACTTGTAATACAAAATATATTAACTATTAAACGTTTGTTCGAAACGATGATAACGTTTTCTGCTAGATGTTACCAGTGTGAAATTGAGTTTTTATTCAACTTGATTAGTACATTCCAGTCTGTGTTTTTCAACAACTGAAAAGTAACCATATTGGTAAATGAGCTTCAAATTCGAAAGCTAAATTTAATGAAGTTTAAATTGTATGCATGAATCCATATCATTCATCAGTCTTCAATACTTTATTTATTAACAGCAGTTAACAAGTAAACGAAATCAGTGTGTTTACGTGAAATACTGGTTAGAGTCTAAAAACCTTTTATTTGATTTTTATGCAACTGAATGCGTTGTTTTGCTTCTTCTGAGTAGAGTACATTGTGACTGTCAATACAAGATTACTGCGCATCTTTGGCCGCCTAACGTTTTCGCATAAATTTATTTTCACTAAATTATTATTATATGGAGCCTCTCTTATTAGTTGATCACTTGTACTTAGTGAATTACAAATAAAAACAGTTCTGGATATTAAAACACGTGCTATGATATTAAATAAGTTAACATCTGATGGTGTTAAACGTCTTTTAAATTGAATTGTTAAAAGGTAACCTAGAAATTAAATGAATAAAAATCTACCCAAATATGTTGGTTTAGTTACTTGTGAGATTTTAGAATGATTTAGGTATTATAATTATACTTTGGAAGCATAAATGTGTTCAGAGTATAATTTCAAAACTGTAACACACATCTACTATTAATATATAACCAGATATTAAAAGTAATTAGTTCCTTTTGTAAATTCTAATAATGTGATAAGAAGAAGCGATTAATCTGAAGAGTGTGATGTTTGTATTTTATGCATTTTGCACAACTTGATTAAACATATACTTATCAAGCTGTTTATATATAAATAACGACGAAGTTAAGTAAAGTGTCAAGTGCCTACAATGTATTAACTGAAAAATAAGAGACGAGGAGACTACATAATTGTCAAACCACCAGAAAAACCTATAACAATAATAGGTAAAATTACCAGGTTATATGCAATTTAATCACAAACTTACTCTGTACCTACAGTAGGGGCATACATTTCCTGACGGCTAAGGATTCTTTAAATTTAGGAGTACGTTTACGGTGACTACTATACAAAACCTTAAAATTCGTTACAAGTTTAAATATGTGGCTAATGTCAATAATATGCCTCACCATTAGCGAGTATGGCTTTTTATTCCCTAGTCCTATTGAATCACTTGATGTTATTTGTTTTTGAAGGCACTTAAGCATGTGTTCCCCTCCCTCACTTGATTGTAATTCTCTATTACTCCTCTCCTATGTGTGCCCATATATCCAGTAGGATATGATTAATAGTTATCCATGTTTATATATATATATATATATTTATATATATATATATATATATATATATATATATATACGCGACAACAAGTATGTGTGGCCGGATTGTTCGAATTGTACAGCTCAAATAACGGAACAGTTATTTTTTATTATTATAACAATTACTCAAAATTAGGCCATCATCAGGCTTTACTCATATACAGCAGTACTCATATACGAATATGAAAATTATTAAACCAATAAAGGCAGTTTATATGAATCAACGGTTATAATGAAACCGGTGGGTTACATAAATAATCATAATAGGTGAAAGATGTAAATTAGTAGTAGATTAATAGCAGATGAGTGCATATACAAATTTAACTTCACAACATTTTAACCTATATCCATATCATAATTATTTATATTTGCCTTATGCTGAAATATGTATTGCTGTTGTTGTTGTCATTATTATTATTATTAATCTACTTATTATTACTAATACCAATTTACATTTTTCACCTATTATGATTGGTTATGTAATCCACCCGTTTCATCATAACCGTTGATTCACATACATTGTTTTAATTGGTTCAACAGTTATTCAAAACCGTTAATCATTCTAACTGGTTTAAATACCACTTCAAATATGTAATCATGTGAAAACAGGTGAATAATGAAAATTACAGTATAAAGTTACAACTGTCGACTTTTACTTTACTTAAAAATTAAAAATAATTTAGCACTATTATTCATTATATACTAAACTACGTATGATATGGACAGTTGTGATTATAATCGCTCATTAAAAACCTAATAATATAATTTTGAACTGCGGGATAGCTTTGAGATATGTAAAATCTGGGCATAGATGAATTTGTTGATAATGTTTAAACAACATATATTTTTGACATACTTCATACCAGGTCCAAATTCATATGAATAGTTTGATAAAAACCAGACAAAAATTATGGGAAAGATGTAGACTATATTTAAAAAACCTTAAAAGTTGAAAATTAGGTACCAAACAGCTTGCATTTAAAGGTAATGTCAACTTAATAATGTTCACAGTGAAGAAAAAGTAGTAGATAATACTAAAATATGGGAAAATCACTTTACAATTTGAATGAAAAGTGCCATTAAATAACTGCCGGTAATGCTACATTAGTTCGTTATAGACACAAGCTTGTAATATAATCAATATTATGGTGAAGCTGAGTAAATTAGAAAAGACTATCACTATTATATGAGAAAAGTATTTGTAAAGAAAAAGAACAAAAATTTTTGAGGAAGATATCGTAGATCCAAATTGTGTTGTTTGATTCTGATTAACTGATAACAACGTGTAGTAGTTTCAAATCATAATTAAAAGGTAAAAATCTAATATATTTATCAGTTAAAATTATTGTGAAGTAAATATATGCATAACATTATCATAGTGATAAAGAGAAGATACGAATATAGTTAATAGAATTGAGTGGTAACTGTTGTAATTAAATATACCTACGATGCGGAAATTCCGGAATAACAGAAAAAGATCAAAAAATTATAAAGTTAAAGATTTTAACTGATTCCATAACAGGAAGCTGGGTACAAACGATTGATGGGTTGAAACCAATCAAATTCAAAACAATGAGATTATGAAGTTAAAAGAATTTACAAATAATGTAACCGAACTAAATGACGTAATCAAGTGATGATAATGTTACCTTGAGATAGAGGAACCAACTACTGATATTTTTGAATAAAGAGATTTGGTTTAAAACGCTTGATGGCTATGGCTTAGGTGAATTTTGACGTACTTGAAATTGGTCGTTTACTGATTCCTTCAAAGGATTTTAAAGTATCATTCATTTGCCCTGAGTCTTTGAGATGTCTTGAGATTGCAATTGTAAGTGTTTCCACACCGTTCTGTTGAACGTTCTTTGGAATATGTTTCGAGATTTGAAGGTAGGCTTATCTTTCAGTCTCGCCCATGTAATTGTTTTTGTAGATTCATGAAAATTAACAAATGAATATTTTTTTTAAAAGGAGGTGGGGGTAATGTGAAAGCAGTACGCCTTAAACTTTGATCATAACAAAAGATATATTCTTTTGCTTGGATAGGATAGTTATTGTTCATTGCTGTTTTATATCTTTGACTAATTGTTACAGAGATATTGACGCTTTTGAACCAAAGTTAGAGGGGAATAATTTATTTGATAATCGTATTATTCTTTCAATGTTCCTTCATTAATTTTGCTATATTTCTGAAGTAAAATAATTGAGTACGTTGTAGTTTTATTTGAAGAGAATACCTTAGTTTTTCTTTGCTGTAAACAATTGTTGCTTATAAAATAACTGACTATAAACGTAGGTCAATGAAACAAGCACATTCTTTATAATTAACTTACGTATATCATTAGTCAATTGTATTTTAAATTTTTATATTGTTTTCTCAAAAATATTACTATTAAACACACAAAAAATGACCCAATTGTTTTTTTTAATCTACAAATCCTAGAGACTTATAAAATGAACTTTCAGTGTGTCTATCTTATTAGATGATTTGTTGATTATTTGTTAACATGGATAGAAGTGAACAGTTACAAGTTTTTTTGATTGGATAGAAGTAGACATTTTCAATTTCTTAAATACATACTTATATTCTATACTTGTAAGTATGCGTTGATATTATGCCATAATTTCATTTGTATCAATTGGATACAAGTGAATTTATAAGAAATTATATTTTCTTAATAAAATAAGTAATAGTAAAATGTTATTAGTGAAACAATGAACGTTATTATAATAAAGTTCATAGATAAATAAATAAATATTTCATGTTATTGATTATGAAACGAAACATTGAACATAATGTAAATGATTATTATTTACATGATGAATAACTTTCATGACATGAAATATACAATTCAGATATTTATTACTTTCAGTAAGTAACTACGTATGTACATTACATATAATTAATAAT
Organism: Schistosoma mekongi; assembly: GCA_034768735.1. Lineage (NCBI taxonomy): Eukaryota > Metazoa > Platyhelminthes > Trematoda > Strigeidida > Schistosomatidae > Schistosoma > Schistosoma mekongi. The sequence goes on from CM068308.1 coordinate 23,878,701, forward strand.
ATATGAATTAATTTTGTTGTATATACGTTTCTTTAATATAAGCTTTCTGGAAACTATGTACTTAACTGTATTCTATACTAACTTAAGTAATTATCTAAATGATAGCTAGACATCACTCTGTTAATAATGATTTATTCATATTTATGTTAATAGTTGTATAAGCGTCATTAAGTATAGTTTCTATGCATACTAACTAAAGACGATTGTATAGTATAATAAACAACCACTATATTACTGAGAATAACGTTTTCATTTTGATGAATTAATTATTTAGTAATGTGGATGAATGTTGAAATTACACCTTAATTATTTGATGATGACAGATGACTATTCTACAGTTTATTATCATAAATTGGTCTAAATTAGACAACCATTGACCATCAGGAAGCCTTGGACAGCTGTTTCATATTAGTATAGTTACGAAAAAATGAAACAGAAGCCTCACAACTACCGTTTACTTATGTACAACATATGTGAAATAGACAGTAGGCACATAACAGAATATAATTTACTTGAACTAATCTCAAAATAAACCTCTTCCAAAAAATTTAAATTAGACCCTACTAGAGTTCGTGCGATAATCGTGACTAGTAATTAAAGGTATCTGAAGGAATGGGTCAATGGCACAGTAACGACAAAGCTGGTACACTCATTTTACCTCTTTCTTAAATTTTAATTTTCAAAATTCCTTTATATATGTCTTTTCATACAGTAAAAACTCACAACAATGCATTCAAAAACAGTCAATATTAAGATAAATTGTTTCCTTTAACTTATTCACTGAGATCTAGCAATTATAAAACCGTGATTGTTGAATAACAAACAAAATTAAATACAAAATGTTTCCACTGTGAAGCTCAAGGTTTATTTAAAGTGTGCAAGGAAATTGTTGGAAAATTGTGGAATTAAAATATCATGTATAGTATACAATGTGTTTCGTTGGGTTAGTTGTGATATGAATAACGAAATGGCACGATCGTTACTATGTAAAATGTTGTAAAATATCTGTTGTTGGGGGGTAATTATGATGATAATAAGAAGGAACCAATGTGAACAAAGACAGTTATTTTAATGGCAGTACTAATGATAATAAGAGGCATATATGAATGGGCGATGGTAACAAATAGAAAGGAGTTCGTAGGTTGGGGTGGGGTCAAACAGTAAGCCTGTGTGAAGGTAGTCTACGGTAAATGGCATCTGAACACTTTTCATATGGGTTCATGAGTTAAGAATAAAGAAGTTAATTCTGATGACTCGGCTATGTATAAAAGCAGTAATCATACTTCCTCCCCCCCACAAGTAGGTCAATTGGAACGTGGCGTAAAACCCAGAGAGTATCTTTTTCGTTTAATTCTCAGTATCTACGATAATTATTATAGCTACTACCGTAACTAAACTAACATAATATTTTTGCCTATTATAGATTATAGTGTTCACATGTTTTTGTCTATTTTACTACACTTAATATGACTGAATACACAGAAAATTTTCTATCCTGTTTTTAAATAACCTGTTAGTATATAATGAAATTGTAATTTATATGAATACACTTAAAGAATACTCTCTATGTTTAGTTATTCACATGTTTACTTCATCTAGAAAAAATTAACATGGCTTAGCAGGATAAGTTAACGCATTTTTTGTTCGAGGCTCAAATTCAATCAAGAAATTAACTGGTTTATCTGGTCATATAGTTAGATATTACTATCAATTAAAATTATTTGTCAACTTTATTAGTCACTCCATTAATTAGTATTAATATAACAAACAAATATTGAACATACAATTTTATTTGAATATAAAGTATAAATTATAGTGAACAACAATTTAAAAAATAAATCATATTAAGCTATCTTCTTAATGGAATTAGAATACTGAATCGACATTAATTTATCACTTACAAACGCATTCTAGCAAAACGAATTATGATAATAATTCACTTTTAATTTTGAAGTTTATTATATAGTGGACTATATTCTATTTTGAATACTTAAAAATGCAGATGACTACGTATCAAAGTATAATTCAATGATCAGACAAACAATTAATATTGTCAATAAAGATTGTTACGCCAAAAATTGAAAAATGTTACATAATTTTACTATAGTCATGCATAATATAAAGTAATCGGTTGATTGACTTAAAGTGTTGAAGAATAATTCTAGAATAAAAAAAAACTTTATATTCAAATTGTTATATTATTATTTATTCATAAATGAATATGATTTCTAAACGAAAGCATAAGTTTTTTAAGGTAGTTTATTTCAGAGGAGTATAGTTTAGATTTAACAAGACTACTGTATACGAATCGTTGCTTTATAATAGAAAAGAAGTTATCTAAGTATTCTCATCAATTATTTAGTTATATGGTGTACAGTTTTCTAAATAACTGTTTGATGGTAGTTTCATTTTAAGAATGATACTAATGATTTGTGACTAAAATTTATAATCAACGAAGTCATGTCTATTTGATTGAATATGTCACAGATTGATGTTGGCAGGGTACTATTGAAAACCAAGGAGCACTAGACAACTGTTTCATTCTAGTGTGGAACTCTTCACCATATCTGTTGGACAGGAGAATCTACAATTCTCAAACTACTACGTGGTTAATTTTGCTGATTCATAGAACGAATATATTGACCACTTTATTTATCAATATTTTACTACTTAATAAAACTACTTTCCAAAACGTAATATATTAATTTGTATACTGTATATCCATGGATCTAAAAATATCTTCTCAAGCCATTCACTTTGTAGTAACGTCACAAAGATACATTTCCTTACTTTCTATGGAACATAAGAGAATGAATATTTTAAGTTCTATACTAGATATACTGAAATCACTGTGTAAACAATTTCGACACTAATAAAATGGACAGAAGTTTGATTTTTAAACAACTAATCACAAAAACAAACTACTGAAATATTTCCTTTTATCATGTGAAAATATATAACCTAATGTACAATCATTGGAGTGTAATAAAGAATCTACCTGTATTTTATTTTAAGCAACCTAAAATTTACAAAAAATAACCAACATGACGTAATAGAATATTATCATTGTGGGAGGTCTTTATCGGCAATATCAAATAGAAATTAACGATAATTTAACCATATCTATTATAAACAATAGTAGTTTACATTCCAGTGTGTACTCTAAAACGTCAAACTTGTGGAAGACAAACAATTAAGAATGTATAAAAAATGGAAAAAACTACTACAATATAAGTAACGTTTGAAGGCATACAGTCAATGTATAATTTATAATAATGTAATAATTTATTTGTCATTGTTAAAAGCTTTTTAAATATTCACTAGGTTGGCATCCATATAAAAATAATTACAACAAAAATGTTTATTTGAATTATATTTCATTGTTATTAAGTTGCGCAGAAAGACTTCAGTCTCATTTTCTGTAACTTTGTACTAAATGTACTAAAATGGTTACAATCCATTTCACAGCAGTAATATGTACACTAATAAAATGATAACATAGATACTTCACTAATTGTTTATATAATCTGACATCAGAATTTCAAATTAGCGCTGCCTACATATAAATAATAGTAAATTAAATTTATTCCTTCATCTATCTATCTACCTATAAATATAAATGTAAATATATATATATATATATATATATATATATATATATATATATATGAAAACATACTGACAATGAGGCGAAAGACTAAATGAATTGTTAAGTAGATGTTTTAAAACAAATGTTTATGAAAAACAAATTTCGTTTCGAATAAAAAACTGTATTCAGGTACAACACATATGGCATGACAGAAAAGTAGGATTGCATGGCTACACGCAGTCCATTCAGAGGGAATCTATTTGTATAAATACATGTTTGTAGTTGTGAAACAGCATAAAATGAAACCAACAAGATTTCATTTAGAAATTAATATAACTGACATTAATGTAGGGTAATGTAGAGTATATTTGAAAATTTAAAGTAAAGTAACAAACTTAAACTTACACCTTCTTCATTTATTAACGAACTTATAGGTAACGTTTAACGTCTTGCATAATATAATATTTGAATTGTACATAGTCCTGATTGCTTATCATGTTCACAAACTCAGAAGCAGCAGTGTCAATGACACACTGTTTATTCTGCCTGAGAATTAATAGCTGATGGCTGGGAATTATAAAATTTTCGTAGTGATTCATTATAATCGAGTGTTATACGGCACTTTCAGAAACCTTGGTAACATCTAACGTTATGAGTTATAGTCAAAGGATGGATTCATTGAGTTGATCATCCAAGAAGAAGTGCGTATTTCACATTATGTTGCCTACCATTTAGTATTTAACAATAATAATAGCTTTATTCAATAGTATGTTTAATACAATATGAATTTTTAGCATACAGTGTCTCAACAAGTTACTCTTTTACCGTGTGCACATCTGAAAAAATGACATATATATATATAATGTTAATAACAAGAAGAATGATTCAGATTACAGTAAGGTAAGGAACACAGGTCTCTGCATTTCATAATAATCCGTATTTCAAGAGCACAGATTTCTAATTAGATTGGCTCTTACGAAATTTTCATCACATAGAACATGTGCTAAATATGGAATAGCGGAGCATTTATACTTTACATGCATGGATTCTAATGTAGCAGCGTCGTATCCTGCCAGAAGATATACAAGGTGAAAGTTGTGAATGTTGAGGGTTGTTTATATCAGATATAATAATCTTAGATAGCTGTCTGCAGGATTTATAATGTCTGCCTACGACCGTGTTTATAATAACGTCGTAGTTCTCACCACACACCTTACTAACAGCTATCAGTAATTTACGCAACACAGCGTAGTCTTTTCTCAAAAGTCTGGGAAAAAATAATGGGGAACAATATAAAATAATCGGTAATATACGTGAACTGACAAATTGTAATAATAAGTGCTTGGTTATACCAAAACTACGTAATCGCTTCACATAGTATATTAAACGGAACAACCTCTTTGATATAAGCAGAACATGAGAAGACCAAGACAGATCAGAAGTAAAGGTTACACTAAGATAAGTAACATCCGACGTAGTCCTAGTTATGGAACCTCCAATTTTGCAGACATCTTGCGAATTTACGAGATCATTTAGGTCTTTTTATATCTTAGACTGAAATTGACTGTTTGACATTTGGAGGGGTTAAATTGAAGACCATTCAAACTGGACCACCGTTCAACATTAGCTAAGAAGCTGTTCATTTCACAACAACTTAAGTAAAAAAAAAATAGGCATACAAATAGTAAGATCATCTGCTTACTTGACAAAGGTATTTTTCATACAAGAGGGCAGGTCATTCAAGAAAAGTCAGAAAAGAAAAGGGGAAAGAACAGCACCTTGAGGCAAACCAACTTCTATTAACAGATGAGTGGAGCACTTTCCTTTGTTCACAGTATATTATTCTCTTCCAGAGAAATAGGAATACAGCCAGTTGATTGTCAAGCTTTCTATGTCCATAAACTCAAGTTTATTCAGTACTATAGGTCTAGGAACGAAGTCATAGGTGGGAGTGCAATTGAGAAAGGTACTTCGGACATACTTTTCACCATTTTCTAAGCTACACACTATATTATGATGTGAGACAACTGCTGCATCCAGTGTACTTCTATTGCATCTGTATGCAAACTGATATGGGTCGATATGCCCTTCCATTGTTGGCTGAAGCTTACGTAGTAGAAGTTTTCCGTAGTTTTGAGAAAGGGAGAAGTTATAGCTATGGGTCTAAACCCAACATTACCACTAGAAGACGCTTTTTTCAGTATAGGCGTTATTTTTATCTTCCAAGCTTTTGGTATCACGTTTGTAGAGGAAGACACTTTAAATATACTAGTCAGTGACTGATACAATACATTAGCACATTTCTTGAAAAGAAGGTTCGGAATCTCATCAGGACTTGGACAACGTGATAGTTTGTTTGCCTTCAAACATACTAAAACTTCTTTTTCGGCGAATATGGGACTGCAATATTCACTTAACTAACAGTGATCAAAGAGCACTTGATCAGATCCATACTGTATAAATGATTCATTTCACGAGCAAGCATTTAATTGAGTATCTTCCGTAATTTTTAGTGTATGTAAGCTCTTTGAATAGTTTTCAAACATCAAAAGAGCTTTTACAGGATAGTAGTTTATCAGCATACAATGGCTTCAATCGTTTTATTTCTTGACACATGAGGACATTTAACCTCCTAACTTTAGTATATTCTTTGTTCCTGTAGTGACTTTCTTTTTCTCCCCACAATCGTTTAAGATGTGGAGAGATCAATCGGTCAAATCTCATAAAAATTGTTTCACTATGACAGCAGACATCAAAACAAATCTTGAGATAAGAACTAGCAACATCAACAGTGGTTTCTAACAATTCATTCGTAAAGAGGTTCCAGTTAGTTGATTTCAGCATCTTATTCAACTTGTAGATGTTTTCAATTGAGTAATTTCCATATTTACATTCCTGGTCAGATAAGTTGTATTTTTTATTGATTTCTCATAAACCTTTGGCATAACTCGAATGATGCAATGGTCAGAATTTATAAGAGGGACTCGTTCACGAGTCCCGTATAATCCAACCTTATTTACAAAAATTAAGTCAAGCACACCATCTCAGCGAGTTGGGGAGTGTACTAGATTTTGGTGGCCTAACGATGAAAGAAAAGTGCATTCTGACGAGTTAAAGTCGCCACATACAACTGAAAGAAACCCACTGAGAGTAGTTGCTGCAAACTCAGTGAACTCATCAGCAAAACGGGATAGGACAAATGATGTGCAGCCGGGAGTCACATAAACGTCGGTAAAAAAATGTGTATTTATATCTGTTCAGATGTTTCGGACATCTTAATGTCAGACAATCCATATAATCATTTAGAAAATTAAAACATACACGATTAGATTAACCCCAGTTCGTGTTCACAAAAGTGGCAACACCACACTTTTACTTGATGACAGAACGATTTTGACGAAAAACCTGAAAACCGTTTGGCGATACTAAATTGTCATCGCACAGGTCGTGTAGCCAAGATTCTTGACCCGTGATTAAACCATAGTTACGGTATACGTTAAGGCTAAAGAGCAATTGTAGGTAGTCCACTATTCCAATATGGGATCTGCTGTTAAGACTGCGAATTTCAGGAACAGACATTTCATGAATATTGATCCTTTTTAATGCCTGTTGCCGGCCATCATGTTTGCGTTTAGATTTAACTGAATTTCTCATGATAGGTCGTAAACATTTTATGAAGGCACGTGAGTACACAATGCGATTTTGGGACATGATTCAAAAATTAAAACACAACAGAAAGTGAAAAAGTAACTTGTTGAGATATTGGTAAAAAGTGGTAGCCCAAGATTTCAAGCAGGCCGCCGTGTAAGTTGTGCCCTAATAATGCTGCACTTTAAACTAAACTCAATGCACGTGTGAAATCACTAAACGTTTACTGAAGCCTCTCATGTGAGGTTTAATTCATTATATTTTAAAAATATGCCGTATTTTCCATGTGTAATTCATTAAGAGTGTTGTAGTAACGAATTTACATTAGACTTTATCAAGAGCTATAGGACTCCAGATACGACATAGCAAAAAAGTAGTTGTTAACATTTAATGGAAATAAAATTCATTAGCTTGCAACAATTTTCCAGAATTGGTAACTGATAATCAATAACTACTTTACCCATATTTACTAATGCACCATAATAAAATTTTACTCATTAATACTAATGCATGTGATTATAACTAATAAATTGATGTTCTAATAATTTTTTCACAAAAAATTACTGAAATATATTTCGTCTGTAGGTAATCGATGCACTTACAAACACAAAGCTATTGATTAAGATGGACTAATTTGCCAAGAGTCACTTAGTATGCAATTTGTGGTAATCTTATTTGAAGTATCCATTTTCCAATTTGATTTCTTCATTATTATGTAGCTATTCTTTACTTCAGTTCTTTTTATCTGTACATGAAGATAATTCCAAAACGCCTTCACGTAATTGCATGATGTAGCGATATATATATATATATATACATATATATATATATGTATATATAAATATATATATGATTATTGCTGTGTTTATATCCGGCAACGCCCATTTATAAGAAAGGAATGGAAATTTGGTTCTGGAGAGCAGAGAACAACAATCAAATCTAACTTTATCTGTGTAATAAACTATTTCAGAACCAAGTTAGCCAGTAAATTATACTATTTCATAAAATAAACATTGTGTACGTAAGGTTGACCGGAAATAATTGAAAGTAAATTGATATTTTATGTTAGCACTAAGGTTTGATTATCAGGCATATTGATAAGTGTAAAGTATTTGGGATATGATTGAAACATCAATATTATAAAGATGAACCTTGGCGTTTTATTCTTCTTGAAGTAGATGATCATAAATTTTGATGATTTGATTCGGCGCTGTATGAAACAAATAAAACCCTATGAAGAAACTTATAATGGTACAATTTATCTCACTACGTCAATATCGACATTTATTATTAAAAGTGATTTAAGATAAAATTACCAACAATTGTAAACTGCCATATATGAGGTTATTAAGTAGAAATTCATGGAAGTTAAGAAATTACCTTGCATGCGAAGTGTATTAACTGTTTCTATTCATTAATTTCTGATGAAAAATGAGAGCCTTTTTGGTACAGTGTTTCATAAAATTTACGCGTTCAACTGTATATTTTTGTAATTTTATTAAAATGCTTATCAGATTGGTAACATTGAATGTGGACAATACAGACTAGTTTAAGTCAACTCATCATTACGATTTGTAAAATTTACCTTATATATGTAAAATAGTGAATTTTTATAATGCAAACTCACTAAACAATTGTAAGGATGTACTAAATCATCAAACTCGATATGGTCCAATATTGTATAAACGAGCAGGCTGCTATGGCTAAAGAAGTATAATTTTGTAATGCATATATATATATATATATATATACATGGTGTATCCTGTTTGTTGATCTAATCAACATAATAAAAACGATATTGTACTATCCATTAATACGTCACTTTCGATAATGTCATGATTCGTCTTCTAATAATTAAATTACATTTTGTAAACTATTAATTGTTACGTTGACATACAGTATTTCACTATTCAATTGGATAATTTGAGTACTTTCTATGAAATACTGGAAAATTTCGGACACTGATGATATAATATCCATTTTGACGGTCTATTATTTACCGGTAAAATTTTCACCGAAATCCTATATTCAAAAATGGTGACGATAATATGAACGTGGAAGGCCATCTGTAATGAATGACTTAGATTACTTTCGAATAAGCTTGATTTCATATATTTGTCTTCATTTTTTGATAAAAACTTTGCAACATAAATGAATTAGGAAAAACAGAAAAGGTAGAGGTTACTGTAGGCTATAGTTTCCAGTTTGTGAATCAAGCAAATTTACAAAAATTACTTGTTACTGCGAAAAAATGCATTACTTTTGTGGTCATTACAGTGATTTTTTGATCTAAACTTTGACTTCAAATTAGAATCACTTAACATACTAGAATAGAAAAGACCGCTCTATGATTGTCCGTATTTTTGTTTGAAATTGTTTGACAATATTAGTTTTTGACCTAAAATAGCTGTTATCTTCAATAGTTTCTGTGTGTTTGAACAGTGAAAGTAGATATTGATGTTTGATTATAATAGTTGAAAAAGACTCCATGATTTTTCTATAGAGACTGAGCAAGAGGAGGGAGGAATATTTTAATCACTTCAGACAATAATCTAGTAGCTTTCATATGATTGATGCAGCCAGCAGATTAAAGTAAATACATAAAAATAACTATAAAAGGGAAGTGTTAATGAAAGCTTGGCTTATGACTTTGAGAGATTTCTGCCAAAATGAAAGGGGGGGGGAGTTTGTTAGATTTATTCCCAATCGTTATTATAACAATAAAAATAATAATTGTCCTATGCTTAAGCAAAATTATTTTTTCGTATTATTTTTTCTGCAGCTCATCTTTTATCATTATTTCACAATTACTTATGCAATGAAGCAAAATGTCAGTTTTCTCAATATTCAGTTCTTAAGCCTAATCAACTTTGGTGGACTCATGATGGTCAACGATTACCACCAGTTTCATTTAATCTTAACGACTATTTAAGTAAATTTGCAATAAAACAAGGATTTGATTTAACTGCTGCCGCTGAAGGATGGAATCAGATGCTTGTATCATCAAATAGTGATGTGTTATGGATTCAACAATTATGTTTACACTCATATCAATATGCTAGTATGCAGCAAAATGCATCTTCGCCACCATTATCGTCATCATCATTATCAACAAAAAGGAGATATTTTCAGTTGTTACCACTATTTAACGGCATGATTGGATTTGACGAAGATAATTGGTGTAGTCGTAACCCGATGTTACCAGATTCTAATGAAGAGTCTGATAAATTGGATAAAGCTTTTGTACATCTTATTCATTATAGTATTCGATGTGAAAGGATTATTTATCGTAAATCTTATAAATTTATTGTACAGTTAGATACGACAAATTCAGGGTAGGCTTATTATTTATTACTATTTGTTGACGTTTCATAGTTTAATTGTTATTAGATTATGTTGAACATTTGTTTTACAATCTCTCTTGTGCTTTACTTCGCATGATGATTTATTAGAGATTTGGGAACTATTTACATTCCTCTTGCCAGCGAATTTAATATACATAGATAGTCATTATATGATTTCAGGAGGAACAATTCCTGTACGAGTAATAACATTCGTTAACTCATCCAAAATGAAGAAAAAATACACATTGGAAGCAATATTAACTGAATGAAAGGCAACATTGAGGACATATTACGCCATAATATTATCTGATCTTTTGTTTAAATAGGACTTCATTTAGTTAATACACGAGATTTTTTGATACGCTTAATTTGGGTTTCAAGATATACTTGTTCATTTTGAATGCATTTGCTGACATAGTGGGAATAATACTTGACAATATTGATTACATAACTTTCCAAATTTTTTTATTTGTAGAATCTAGCAATATTTTTTTCACTATTTCAATGAATAGAAATTAAAATTTCTGGCGTTTTATGACTAAGTGTAAACTGCTCCTTAAGAGAATAAACGATTGAATTAAATTAGCGTAAGTTGGAGCAATGGAGAGGATTCACTCATAATCCAGAGTAGATAATAATTAGGATTTCCTTTCGTTATTGATGAAGTAATAATAAGTTCCTTGCTTGTGATATTTCTTTAACAAATATATCTTGCATCCAGGTAGTAAAACTATCCGATTGACACTTTTATTGACTTTATGATTAATAAAGTACTAAAATATCGTAAAATTTTGTTATCACAAAATAAATTTAAAACAACACCATTTACGTTTTGGATTGTAATGTATTACTACAAATAAAAAGTCTGATAATTAATTAGAATGCAGAAATAATCTGTTAGGATGATGTGTTTCGGAACGACGACAATGCATCACCTTCTTCCATACAGTTGAATTAACTTATACTGGTAGGTCACATATTTCAAAACATATTTCGATAGCATATTTATGATAATTCATCTAATCTATTTGTAACACAATGGTATGACAAGTAAAAACATTGCGAATTTCATCTCCAGGACGACCTATTTCACAACAAATAATGTGGGAACGTTTTTATATTTTATGTGATCTTCACGATTATTTTTTTCCTTAGGCCTACGTCACAGAAACTCTTTGATATAATTAACCTCAGTTTATTTGAATTTAACAGTATTACAATTAACTTGGTTTACTATGACTAATGGTTAAACTACCATTGATGCAATCTTCGGTATGTCTTTTAAATGGACGATGGGCTCGTTGAATAGCAAATTCAGTAAAGCATATTAATTTTGACTTGGTAGTCACCAACTAATTTTGACATTTAAGCCTTAGATTCAGAAGTCCACAAATAATACATTTAATCACTACCAAACATCTAGTAATGCTTAGAATTGATTTAAATAACTTTGAAGTGGTATTAAAAAGTTTATGTTAAATAGAAAGGCTTGTATTATTATAACAAGCTATTTAGTTTTTTGTAACTCGTTCATTAGAGTAGTGTATCAATAATTCGGATGTGTAAGTAAATATATGTACTTTACAATTCTTGTAAATGATCGATTAATCAATCAATACAACTCGTAATAATTTTTTGTAGTCATATCAGCTGTCGTATGAAGGACCTATTTCGTATTAGTAATATTAATTTAATCCTAACTTTATTATTCATTGAGATTATTATTAATAATATTATTGAATACTATAATTATCTTTTTTTTTCCAATATACAAATTACATTTACAGTTTAGTTTATCAATGTTTGTATTTTCAACCGATTAATAAAAATGAACCGACAAAAATTATTAGTATCCTACAAAGTAAGCATTTTTGTGTTGATTTCTATAACTGAAGCTTACATCAACATTTTATCATTTTTTTTGGCTAAAAATATTAATATACAATGAATAGCAAATGAAAAATATAAACAATTTTTTAAGTGAGTATACAACACTTTTCACAATGATGATTTCTAGTATACCAAGAACAAATAATGAATCAGAAGTCTGTATATGGATCCTATTTAAAGATTGAAGAAAGTATTCGTAATAAACGTTAACATAATGTTATATGATCAGGAATAATATACAAACATACACAAAATGATTTAAGGATAAATCTAGAAAAAATTAGAGAGATAGTGAAAAAGCTGTTGAAAGGTGGAATTTTGTAAAGATGTGTTATATTAGCAATTACAGAAACTTCTACAGAGTATAATGACGTAAGTGAATGAATTTTTTTCTAGCTAAGGTGACTATATACAGTAATTTAAACTAAAGTAATCCATTAACTTTGATTAGCACTAACCAAACACAAGCGTTCATGTAAGCTCCGTCTGGGGACCTTTAACGATGGGGAAAATTGACCTTTCTGACATAGAATTTAGGATCTATAGATCTTTCAGCAAGTGCCTATTATCTGTGATTTTTTAAGTTATATTGTTATCTTGAACCATGTCACGCCTATTTTGACCAGCTTACCCTTAATCAATGATAGAAGCCAAATTCACAAATCTCCCAACTTAAACACCTTTAATGTTGCATTCAACAGTTATTACAAACTATTAAAAACAGTCTTATTCACAAAATAAATCCAACTAAAGCGACTAGTGATAGCTATTCTTATACGGAAAACATTTCATAGTATAAACGTCTTAGAATAATAACAAATCATACTTTTATTATAAAAGTTAAACACATTAGATAAAGTAATAAGTTATTATCAATAAATTTGCTTTGTTTTGATAACATTTAACAAGCTCCTGTTTATTTCAGTTAGTTCACTATGGTGAACGAACAAAATAGACTATTTTAATGAAGTCTGCTTTTAATTCTATCAGATATTAATCTCTACTATTATTTTCATCACTATAGAATGATGTGATAATCGTTAAGGAGGAGTTGTATACCAGATTCTAATGTGATTTGTATACAAGTGAGAATTTTGATTAGTGACGTAAATCAAAACACTTATAATCAGACACAAAGGATACTTAGGCTAACTATTATTTCAACAGTTAAGTATTTGTTAATTCAATGTAAGGTGACTGGTGAAATTGATATCCTCATAGCAATTTTTTATATCTTAAACTAAGACATATTTAGTTATCTACTGCATTATTTAGTAGTTCATAAGAATAATGAATTCTTGAAAGCACTGCTTATAGGATATATAGAGAAAAAATTATTGAACTAATGAAAAGTTCTGAAATAACAATTAATAATTCAACATTAAAACAACAATATTTTACCAGGCTTTAATACATCAGTCAAGCAGAAAAGCTCCCCAGAAATCTTCGTAATTTTCATGCTAAAGTCTTTCAACCCTTCAACACAATTTGTACAACATACATCTAAAGAATAAATATCCAAACAGAAGTCAACAAACACCTACTTATACTATGTGGTCAATCTGTAGTATTCATACAACTTTAGGCTAATTAAACTGTCTTTATAATACTCCAGCTTTTAACTGGAAATATATAACAGTAAGTAATGAATGAATACCATTATTGTAAAGTAAATGTGAAATTTTTATGGATTCTTTTATCATCAAAAAGGTAAACATGTTAGTCTGTATCCTGATGAATCATTGTGCGATGAAAGAGCTGAATTTCAATCATTATTATGGATACGTAAGTAAATATTTAAAATGACCAATATCTCATTTTATTGAATATGAAAACATTATTTCTTAACACTTTATTTATACCAACGGTACTATCACTAAGGAAATTAGCAAATAAATATGAATAAATGACAAAAACAAAATTTTTAAAAATCTTTTTTTGTATCAAAATGATTGTTTGAACTAAAAGGTCTCTATCTAAAAGAACCGACTTATTCGCTTTTAAATAAAAAATAATTCAATATAGATCACCAATTTATTACGTAATCATAATACAAAGATGTAAAATGATTGAAGGTGAAATAAATTGCATTATACTTATTCTAATATTCATTTATGTAAATAACCTTCATTAAAATCATGATAATTGAAGTGACCGTAGCATAATCATAAATGAAGTTTGCTTAAAGCATCCACATTACTGACGATTGTCAGATACATTTAATTATCATTCTGTGTAACTATGGTTTGAAAAGCCTAACTAAGTATTTTTATCACAACCTAGTACATTTCTGATTACATTATTATCATTACCTGATAGTTTGTCATTTTCATAGAGATTTTTTAAAGAATTCTTTCTAATGTACACATTTAAACCATATACCTAAATTATACTTGGTTGAAAATTAGCAGCCTTTTTACAATGAAATTAGTCATCCTAACAATAATTTCAATGTATAAAACAAGTTATGCTAAGTAGATTACAAACAAGTTTAATTCATGTGAATAATTTTAATTTCTATATAAAGAATAATGTATAAAATGGTTTGTTTAAATTGAAAAGAATGTCAGGTGAATTGAAAAGATAAATCAAAATTGGAAGTATAAATGAGATAATTATAAGTTTCTGAAAAAGTAATTTTAATTGTTTGAACGAAAAAACATTAAACAAATTTTTTCACGTTTGAATTTTATGCTTAATAAAATGGGGACAGTTACCTCAGTCTATATGTGGCTGACGATTGCTGATTCTTTCCTAATGAGGATACTTGTAACGTAAGCAGTAGGTTTAACAGTTCTCTGTTTCTTAGTCGTACTAGTGTGGGTCAATCTAGCAACCATAATACATTTAAATAGACTTTTATAAATCAAATGGGTTTGATCGAAATTGATTTGAAAATTCATTTATCCGGTCAGGTTAGTAAACTAGCTATGAACATGATTCCAGGTTGTTAACTTACTAAAAAATGATAATCGAGCAAAGTAATATTAAGAAGCGTTGTTGTTGACAACAATAAACTGCTTAATAAATATTATCTTTGTATAATGCATAGTTAATCTCCTCTCAAACATCTACAAGTGGACTTCATCGCTACCTACGAGTACACCACTGAAATATCAATCTAGTACATTCCACTGGCTGAAGGGTATAGATAATGACTGCAAGTGTGGTCAGCGGCTTAAGTAGGGCTAAATTAGAATAACGGTTAGAATCGTTTCGCCAGTAAGACCAAGAGTGTACAGTGCTGATGAGACCCATACTAGGACAAAACGGCTGTACAGTGCACCCTGGCAACTATCCTAAAAATCCGTGACAAATACAATCAATGAAATTGATTAATTATCTCCACAAAACCACCACAACTGTTTTCAGTGTTAAAAGATGAATCCAAAAGTAGGAGTGGTCAACATATCTAGGTTTATTGTTTATTCTGTCAGCTAATCTGGTTGGTAAGAAACACTAAACCTACCATCACAATAATAATTTTTGTTTTACTATCAGAATTAGTATTACCGATACTATTTTTGATGCTTTAATTCGTTTTATTTTACTTCGATTCTCCCCAAAACGAAGTTGACAAATCACTGTATGACCAAACTACTGAAAATATATTAGGCTGATTTATCACATAGTTTCGATAAACTTTGATTTTGATATTGAAATTACATCAAGGAACTAGGCAAGTATATATTTAAGTAACATTCAGTGTTTTATATCGTCATTTACAGTTCATTTAGCTCTGGATTTTAATTCTTTAAAGTAATCAGTTAATTATATTCAGATAGAGAAACATGTTAACCTCGTATACATTTACTCGATCATTTATAAATTTATGAAAACTGACTAAACAAAAACGTATTGTTTATATGAATAAAATTTTATCTTTAAACATAGTTGAACAAAATAAGATTAAGGTTTCCATAGTAACAATATGAAAGGTTTTATATGATAAACTGTAGAAAAAACCTGAAAAAGATAATAAAACTCTAAATTATTATTAAGTGAACTGACTTTATTTTGCAAGGTTTGCATAACTGAGATGGTTACTTTCATGGACATTGGTATTAGGTTTAGTTGTTTGAATACGTCGCAGATTGATGTTGGCAGGGTACCATTGAAACTCAGGGAGCACTGGACAGTTCTTCTAGTGTGGAACTGCTTAGCAGTGAGCACCCCAAAAACAGTTACCACCAAAGACAATAAATGATTGTTGAGATATAAATCGTAAACTGATGAAAGCAGAAATGCTACATTTGGACGCCGACCGAGTGGTGCAGAAGGTTAGGCTTTCACAGTCAACCTAAAGCCCCTGATTTTGGAATCTGGAGTGCGCTCTACTGAGGATTTCCACACTAGAACGAAACGGCTGTTCAGTGCTCCCTCGTTTTTAATGGCAACCTGCTAACATCAGTTTGTGACATATTCAGTCATTTGCATAATTAGCTGAAAAATTATTTCATCTGAATTTGAAAAGAGCAGATAAAATAAGATCCAACTTATTTGACTTTCAGTAAATTTATTATCTAATCAAATTGGATTGAGTCATTCAGAAAATTTGGCGATACACTTAAATAAAAACAACCTTTTTAAAGCAATTTGGCAGACCAATATACATTTTTCTCAAAATAAACATTTTAAATAATATAAAGCAATGTATATAGGCTGCTACATACTAATAATCCCTTTGTAAGCAACGCAATTACATAAGTTTTCTGGAAGTACTATTTTAAATGTTGAAAACACAAGATTTTTTCACCACATTGAAAATGATTAGTGTTTTGACGAATGTAATTGTCATACATACGAGAGCTGAGTGATATGTAATGTATATAATTTGGCATAAGCAGCATGAAGGTCATGAACCCAAACATTTTGATAACTAGTTGAGACGATCGAAGGACCTATGTAGTATGTAAATTAGAAATAAAATTTAGATTAAATTCTCTATCTAATAAAGTGATTGTAATATCAGAATTTGAATATCTCATTAATTTGTAAACTTCTTTAATGTAACCTCAATTAATTAGTCGATATAAAAGTGATACATCCGTTTTAACTTTGAAGTACTAATCAGTTAACTCACTTATCATGTGACATGTATTGCATAATATCTACATAAGTGTTTTTTCTTTTATTCATTTACGACACACTGACAATTACTAATTTTAGCCTTTGCAATACAAAATAATACAGTATTTAAGAAGTAAATAGTATTACTGGACAAATATCTTTCAATGTTATAAGTTAACACAGACGTTTTTGAATACCTTTATACGATAATGCCGTTCCAAAAATATGGCAAATAGTTTTATATATTTATTGACGTTAAATTATTCAGAAGATAAATTAATTTCGCAGAGATTTTCATTACTAAATGACAGCAGGTGAATACCTGAAAATGAAGGACCAGGAAATATATTTTAACTTAGGACTAGTCAAAGATGTTATAGTTAACAGATTTTTGGAATCCAGGATCCATACTTCTTGTAGCAGTCATCAAATATGTTAAGTATCAAGTCATTATTTAGTAGTCAATATTTCCAAGTTGAATAAATCAATACTAAGATGAAATTAACAAGCAAAGTTTTCTGTGAAACCTACAGAAAGCATTCTAATATAAAGATAAATAAATGACATGAAGTTTCTTCTTGTGTTTTCACTTTCAAAATATTTAATTAATCTAGTTTAATTTTTCACGCTTAATAAGTTTTTACACGTATGACAATAAACAAATAGATGATGAATAGCTTCAATAATTTACTTTAATTTGCCAGAAATATGTTACGAAAAGACTAAGGAGATTCTTTTATGACTATCATTAATAATAAGAAATCTTAACTATAACTGAAATCTATTTGGTCACCTTGAAGAAAATATCCAGACCACAAGAGTATCGAATATAAGTGTGATCCAAAAATAACTGTACAGTAAATGCTAAATAGGATTTTATGTGTGCATGTTAGTCATCTTATGTAGAATGCACTCTAATTTCAGTATGTGCATACATCAATCCGATTCTTGGTTAAAATGCATTTATCCTTTTGGGATCTAGACTATGACCAGATTAAAATTAATCTCTCTAAGTGACAGTCGAAAATTTTTCTTATCAAGCTATCATGTATACGTTTGTATCGGTATATTAATCTGAAATATTGCCAATGGTATGTTTAAACACAATTTATTAAACAATTGAAAGTATATTGTTTTTGGTGCTAACCTGAATGCATTGATTTAAAATAGTTATAAGAGCGATAGATAAGATTTTCTTTTTATCTATCAGTAATTAGTTGCTATTTTCCAACTAATTGTACCACTTCTCCTCTATCTGATTTACTCGGATTTACCCATACATAAAGAGGCTTTAAAGAGGTTTTTGATAACTTGTAGCAGTTAATTTTGTTACATGTCTCTATCGAATATTTAGTTATATATTGCATTATTTTATTGGCGAGATATTTTAATAATACTTTTAATTCACAAAAATCGTTGAAAACGGTTATATATTTGCAAGGAGAATAAGTGTACTTGTTTTTCATTAGATTGGAACAGTCTATGTTAAAGAAAAAAAGTTATAAATACAAGAAAATATCCATCTTTTTCCGAAATTGGATAAGAAAACTATAATTTTTTAAAACACGAAGAATTACTTACTGACATAACACTGTTAACAAAAGGCAATAGAATTAATTTAAAGTTATACACTGAAGAAACATTCAAGTAGTGAAAATGTAATAAGAGTGAAATCTACTATGTGCATCAGAATATAAGGTTAACGTTATTGTCAAAGTGTTTATAGAAATATAAACGGCTAATGTAGCTTTATATTTGTAAATAACCAACTGATAGTGCTGATAATGTTTATGTGATTGTCCATAAAAGCAAAAAGTTTTAAAAATAAATTGTGATGACTACGCCTGAATGAATTTTGTTCAACATACAAATTACAAGTAGAGAAAATTTAGTTTTCTAATTTATAGTTTTTTCCTTTATTAGAATAGAAAAACTTTTGATTACAGATAAACTTCCAAAAATTCGAAAACAAGTGATAAAAAAATAGAAACTGGGGTCTACTCTATTTCGATGTTATTTTTTAATACTCATTGCTTATATACAGTAGCTTCCTGAGACTTGTAAAAACCTTTTTGCATATACTAGTGGCAAATATCTGAAAACTATT
The DNA here is from genome assembly GCA_034768735.1 of Schistosoma mekongi. Taxonomy (NCBI): domain Eukaryota; kingdom Metazoa; phylum Platyhelminthes; class Trematoda; order Strigeidida; family Schistosomatidae; genus Schistosoma; species Schistosoma mekongi. Next base: position 23,898,349 of record CM068308.1, read on the forward strand.
ATAACATTTGACTGTAATAGGGTTATTCTGTTAGTCTTTTCGCTAAACACTTCAGATTCACTGTAATCACTTTCGTGAAATGGTTACAAATATTTATTAATCCAGTCGAAAATAACGTTATTCAAATGTTGTAGTACATAATGTCTAAGAGGCTAGGAACTCCTTCCATTCATTCACAATGATTTTGCAATTAATGAAGACACTAAGTCATTTCGCTAATTTTATAATGCAACACGGAACGTAGCAGACATTCAGCTGACTTAGAAAAACATTTAATCACGGCAAAGGCCTTATAAATCGTAAATATAGCCCGGGGACATCACATGCATGTGAGACAGTTATTGTTCATCACTATGTGTTTATTCAATTAACCTAACGCACTTGGTAGCACAGTAAGTTGGCAATGCTTTAAATATTGTTTTTTAGTTAAAAAAAATAACACAAAATCACTTACACATCACTGCATAGAACAACTTTTAACGTCAGATAAAACGTCTAAAGAATAATTCGAATACTGTAACAACAGTTCATTGTTCTTAAAAGCCGTCAAATTATATTTTAAAGTAATCGAAATTTGTTCATTAATTAACATTCCTGAAGACTGTCATGATGAGATTCGTAATGAATATTTAATGTTGATTGAAATAAATTAATAATTCCATGTGCTCAGCAAAAGAGACATATCAATTTCAAACACAATAATGTCTTGTGTAACAGAATAAACGTAATGGAAAGATAAAAAGCTAGATAAATCCATTATAGTAATGGTAGTATATCCAATTACGTGATGTAGATATCGTTATAAGAGTGATAAATACTAATATATTTTCTTCATATATATGTTTCCATTAGTTAAAAATACTTCGTAGTCATGAGTAAATACTAGACTAACAAGTGATAAAAATAGTTTTAAAAACAAAGTTTGAAAAAATCACTATAACCTAAAGGTGAGATGGCTTATAGTGATCTATAAGAGAATAAGGAAATTTAAATAAATTGACTGTCCCTTGAAACATATCAATATATAGACTGCATTAGTTTTGTTTACTACAGAGGAAAATTAAGTGCAAGGAATATGTTCTTTTATGTATTCCATAGACATTGATGTAGGCGACTATTTAAATATATATATATATATATATACATATATATATATAGTATCAATTTTTTTCAAGTTTTAAATTTTACGGCTAAAAGTAAATAAATCCGTTAAAAAATTAATTAGAAAAATAAAGATTTGTACACTTTCTATTATGAACTAAACATTTCTAATATAAATTATATGTTAAATATATATGGAGTGATGTTGTATAAAGTAATGAAAGATATGAAGAATTTCACAAATAAGTATTTAGCAATCTACATCGCAATATGTTAACATTTTAACTTCTAGTATTGTTTATGCAAACAGATCTTATTAATTTAATTGTTATGTCAGTAATCAGTGTACAATGCAAGTCACAATGAATTGTAGATTCAGGAGGGTTGGTTAGTTTTGTGTAACATGAAAAAATATAGAATAACATACCTCCTATTGTATTACCCATTGGTTACCGCTATAACAAATAATTTACTACAATATTCCTTTATAGATAATACTGTAGACTTAAGCTCAAAAATATTTACATGTAGATCGTTAATCTTTTACTTTTTAAATTCCTTAAATATTTCAGTGCTTCTTATAACCAACGCATACATGTTTATAATATATCTTACGGTAAAATCGTTTAATATTGATCGAAAAGCTCATAAATGCATATTTTATTAACTGTTGAAGCAGCCAATATACTCTCCATTTACATCTATTAATATGACTGCTAATATTTGCTGGAATTACACTTCCTTAAGTGAAAGTACATGAGTATGTGTATGCATAATTACTGTATACAAGGTTGTGCACTGTAAAGTATGCATATCCAACTCCTGAGACGTAGAGAATTATATGACATAATTTATCGATGCACAATCAATAACATTGTTGTGGTTTCAATCATAAAAATATCTGGATAATTTTAGGAAGCCATTAATCTGGAAACGACTTAAGTTAGTGTGCTCGTAGAGACTTTAACTCATTCAAAAAATGTTATAACACTACACAATTTCGTACACAATCTAGTACTTTTTTACTAGAGAGTATTACTACCAACTGAAAAAACTAACCTACTCACAAACAAATAATTTGGATTGAACAATTCTAAAATATTATCATTTATGTTTCCCGCTAATTGCGATAAGTTACAATCAGTGGTAATAATTCATGGAAGAAATTACTTGGTTTGGATTTTGACTAGCAAGTGAAATCTAGGACGCTCGTTTCGTCCTATTTGGGACTCAATGGCCGGATGTACCTGCATCCCAATGTTGATGTTCACAATGGGATTCGAACCGCTGTATCGAGGTAATCCGCTTAGTTTACACATATGTCAAAAGAGACTGACCAGCTTCAGTCTTTAACAAATTAACGGGAATATACAACTTCATCCTAATGGAAGAAATTGTTTTCAGTTATAAATGTTTTTTAGAATATTATTATTATTTTTTTGCGCTTTTTTTAGTGAAAATGAAATTGAAGTTATTACAGTAAATGATAGATTAGTACACTAACTTTATTTACTCCATTTTGTTTCTTATTTCGACATTAACTTACAGCCTCACTCTCTAAAACTATGGAAAATTTGTTTATTCCTTGTCCTTTGGTTGGTGGATTCCAAATAACAAGTTTAAATAAAATCACCTCAGAAAAAGTGAGTTGTCATAGAGTTTGGCTTCGTTTATTTTGATTAGTTGTTCAAAATACATGCTAAGAGGTAACTTACAAAAGACTATATTTGAAGATATTGCGAGATATAAAACCACCTAATTATTTACAACTATCTGATTCTGTCAGTAATTATTGCTTAATGAATAACTTAGAGCTGTGAATGATCGTTAAGTCTTACTTTGAAATATTGTGGAGCAAATGCGTCATGGTCAATCAGACCAGTAAATGATAAGTAGAACAGGCAGCCTATTTAGAGTTACTGACCGAAATATTTTCTCTTGACAGCTGAATGATGACAGTACGTAGATCATTGTGTAATAAATGGTGATATGTATATCATGTCATCTAGTGCTACTCGTATTAATAAAGCCATAATGTAGCTACCTCTATATGACTCAATAGTGGGTGCAATATGTCATGTCTATGGCTTTGAAGTTTATTTTTGCGAATTTAAGGTCTACGGAAGGATTATTTTTCCCATTAATATGAATGTTCCATTCTAATGAGGACAGACTGTCACCAGGCTTTGGTCAAAGATTACTAGCTGGTTACTTTTATCCATTGGACTTTTGAATGACAATTATCTACAAAATGTTTCAGCAGGTACAGAAAATATAGTTGTTTCCTATGAGTTACGAACTATTTTATAGGTTTTTTAGTGTATAAAAATTAACTAGTTCAACTTGCTAAACAACTTGATAGTAAAAAATGCTGTAATTTTGAGAGAGCGATGAATACATGAGTAAGATAGAATTCGCTATGTAGATTACGTCACTGTGTACTTTATCTATCTTATGAGGAACTTAGATAGCACAGTAATTGCAACAACATTTATTAAAAAATGCTGGTAAAATACTGAAGATAATAGAAAATTGTTAAACAAATCATTTTACTTATAAAATTTATTTATACCTAGCCTATTTGTGATTACCAAACTTTTGCAACACTGGAAAGTGAATGCGTTACAAATGAAGGAATCGAATGGACATTTGATAATCCAAAGTGTAATATATTTGAGGCTAATAGCAGTAAGTAAATTTTCAATTATATACAATAAGACGTTTAATTAGTTAAAATATAAAGATATGAATGTATGTTAAGTGGTTGGGTCTTGTTGTTCAAATAAAAGTAGAAAACATTATAATAATTCATCTATTTATCTGCTTAATGTTATGTAAACTTAGCTACTGGATTCTGCCGTCAAGGGTCTACCAACCAATAGTAACAAAAACAACGTAAACAGTTCTATTTTTCCAGCCTAATTATTAGCAATCTCTGACATAGCTGCAGACCACCACCTGGTGGTTGCCAAAATGAAACTGAAGCTAAAGAAGCAGTGGACAACTGGAGTGTCAGCAGTACAACGGTTCAATACAGGCTTTCTCCGAGACACTAACAAACTCAACGAATTTAAAATATCTCTCAACAACAGGTTCCAAGCCTTACAAGATCTACCGAAACAAGAAGAAACCACTATGGAGGACAACTGGAAAGAAATCAAAGAAGCACTAACGTCAACGTGTCAGGAGGTTCTGGGCCGCAAGAAGCATCATTATAAGGAATGGATCTCCACTGAGACATTGAGCAAAATTCAACAAAGGAGGAACAAGAAGATGGAAATCAACAACAGCCGAACAAGAGCAGAGAAAATCAAGGCTCAGGCTGAATACTCAGAAGCAAATAAGCAAGTAAAGAAAAGCATTAGAGCCGACAAACGGAAATACATCGAAAGCCTTGCAACGACAGCGGAGAAGGCTGCAAGAGAGGGAAATATGAAACAGCTATACGACACAACAAAGAAACTGGCAGATAAACATGGTAAACCAGAGCGACCGGTCAAGAACAAAGAAGGCAAGACACTCACTGAGATTGAAGAACAAGAGAATAGGTGGGTAGAACACTTTGAGGAACTTCTAAATAGGCCAGCTCCACTGAACCCACCGGACATCGAAGCAGCACCTACAGATCTCCCGATAGATGTCACTCCACCAACGATGGAAGAAATCAAGATGGCCAACAGACAAATCAAATAGGGGGAAAGCAGCAGGACCGGACAACATACCAGCTGAAGCACTCAAGTCAGATATCGACCTAACAGCAAGGATACTCCACGTTTTATTCAAAAAAATCTGGGAGGAAGAACAAGTGCCGGCAGACTGGAAAGAAGGACATCTTATCAAGATACCAAAGAAAGGAGATTTGAGCAAATGTGACAACTACAGAGGGATCACACTACTGTCGATACCAGAAAAAGTCTTTAACAGAGTATTGTTGAATAGAATGAAAGATTCAGTGGAGGCTCAACTTCGAGATCAACAAGCTGGTTTTCGTAAGGATCGGTCGTGCACAGACCAAATTGCAACACTACGGATCATCGTTGAACAATCAATTGAATGGAACTCGCCACTATACATTAACTTCATTGATTATGAGAAGGCGTTTGATAGTGTAGATAGGAGAACACTATGGAAACTTCTTCGACACTACGGCGTACCAGAGAAACTCGTCAACATCATCCGGAACTCTTACGACGGAACACAGTGCAAAGTTGTGCATGGAGGACAACTGACAAATGCATGCCTAGTGAGGACCGGAGTCAGACAAGGTTGCCTGCTGTCACCTTTTCTCTTCCTCCTAGTGGTTGACTGGATCATGAAGACCTCCACATTTGAGGGAATGTACGGGATTCAATGGACAAATAGGAGGCAACTCGATGATTTGGACTTCGCAGATGATCTAGCTCTTTTAGCACATACACACCAACAAATGTAAGCAAAGACAATCAGTGTAGCAGCAACTTCAGCATCAGTAGGCCTGAACATACATAAGGGAAAGAGCAAGATTCTTAAGTACAACACAGGGAGCACCAACCCAATTCAACTTGATGGAGAAACTCTGGAAGAAGTGAATACTTTCACATATCTGGGGAGCATCATCGATGAAAAAGGAGGGTCCGATGCAGATGTAAGGACAAGGATTGCCAAAGCAAGGGCAGCATTCCTACAGTTGAAAAACATCTGGAACTCAAAACAAATATCAACTAACCTCAAAGTCAGACTCTTCAATTCGAACGTGAAGACAGTCGTACTGTATGGACCTGAAACTTGGAGAATTACTGCAAACATCATCAGACAGATACAAGTATTTATAAACAACTACCTACGAAAGATACTGAATGTCCGTTGGCCGGAAACCATCAGCAACAGCTTACTATGGGAGAGGACAAACCAACTTCCAGCCGAAGTGGAAATTAGGAAAAGACACTAGAAATGGATGGGACATACATTACGGAAACTATCAGACTGCATCACGAGACAAGCATTAATATGGAATCCTGTTGGTAAACGGAAACGAGGAAGGCCAAAGAATACGCTGCGTCGAGAATCGGAAGCAGACATTAGAAGGATGAATAGCAACTGGAAGCAATTTGAAAGGATCGCTCAGGACAGAGCTAAATGGAGAACCCTGGTGAGCGGCCTATGCTCCTCAGCGAGGAGTAACGGGCATAAGTAAGTAAGTAAGTAAGTCTTGATCATTTGAATAAGGATTGAAATCAAATTATTAATTTACATTCTTGGCAAAGATAGAAATTCACATAATTGTCAATCATGACGAAGATAGTATGACAATGATTGTATAATTTCAGTGATTTGTTCAATCGACTATTTGATCTAATTTTAGTCTGTAGAATAACTGTTAACTAATCTGAATAACTGGCATTTTACCTTAATGAACATTTATCAGCAGATAGAATAACTACTTAAGATGATATGAGTCATTCTATGTAGAAAAATAACAAAAATGTTTTCAACTTTAGTGATAGTTTAATGATCCCTATGGATGTCATTTATTAACCTCTGATTATCAAACTTGTACAGTGTCAACCATATTACATCTATGCATGAATGCCTGTTAATTAATGGTACTCTAGCTTTATTTGTTTAGACTAAAACATTATTTTACAGTAATCCACTGTAATCAAACATTCGATTGTTTAATAAAAATTAAATTTATTTTTTGTTTACTTTTGAATAAATCAGTCAGTCATCACAAATGTTATGCTTATTGGAAAAAAGATGGCTTAACCTATACAATATTAAACCAAGATCGTAAAGATGATGGACATAGTATCTTCACAATGGTAAGAAATAAATTATATTTTTGCAAGAATTTAAAGCAATAACTGCACTTTCACTTACTCGTGCTCATTTACTGAACATCTCTTTCATCTTCTTTATGTAGACACTAAATTAACACTCCTACTAATCTGTTGCAGTTTACTTCACAATACTAACTTTCATTGCTATACATCGCATTCATTTTCGGCAGTTTAATGGAATACTTTATTTACGAATAAGTTCAAACTATCAAGAATAGAATTTCCAGAATATTTCGCCACATTTACCTAATGATTATATTTACTGAGTCATTGGTAAGGAACACGTATGAAATCTAAATTTATTAGTCGGTTAATAAAACAATTTCAGCCTTAAACTATTTTTATCAGCCCGACTAAGTAACCAATCAGGATAACAGCAATCTAAAACTAATAAAACGAATGAAACTAATATGTTTGTAAGAAATTTATCACATAACATGGCATGAAGTATGGCTGAGTAATGATTTCTCACCTAATTTGAAATATTGGAGCATTTCTGCTTACATGGACGGATATTTAAGATCAGAATATATGATCAGCAAAGAGTTATTCTTTTCAGTTAAATAGTAAACATTTGAAACTAAACATAAAATAAGTGTGGCTAAAATTAAAATAAGTTATTCTAGGGTGTGAATTTCTCAAGTAAATCAGTTGTCAATGAAATGAAAACCATATGTTTTAGTTCACTTCTCGACCATGTAATGTGCTGAAGCACTGCACTTCATGTTATTACTTCATTCTGTCCAATTTTTATCATTGTAGGTGAGTAGTAGTACTTACTCTTTAGAATATAACAGAAAGCCCAATTTTCGGTACATGGACATAATCGAGTGACGAAAATAATTCATCATATTAGTTATGATATTTTTGCTTAGTAAACTAATTAATTATAATAATACTGTTCATGACTACCGAATTAAACGAAAAGGTCTTAAATCACAACAGTGTATACAATCAATAAAATGGCTTTCTATTTGCTATCTAATGTACTTAAACAGGTCTTCTCAGATATCCCGGAACCTTTAAATCCATCAGATTCACAATATGGTCAAAACAAGCCACTTTGGATACATCCAGGTTTAAATTCACGATATTATCAGAACAGTACTTTATTACTTGATTCAGATAATGCAAACGTCAACACAACGATTTCTAAAAGTTGGATTGACCAAAGCGTCTATAAAAGTCCGGTATATAAGCTACAAATACGTCGTGCATGTAAGCCGAATGCATAAATTTGTTCGAAATCTCGTAATGTTATCATTTATCTTATTATGATATTTATTCCCACACGTTTACTTAAAAGTATAATATAAAGTAGTCTGAATCGGTTTTCCCATAAAGTTTAGAAAATTTAGGTAAACTTTACTCTTGATGACTAAGTCTATCAGCTCTATGTGAAGAGGTGAAGAACAATCAACTGCTTTTTGCTAGATATAATAATCGATCGGAGGGATAATGGCTCAATAAAACTTTCTATTTACAGAAATTCCACATGGACACGGTAGTATATGAGCTTTCATAGTTATTGTCCAGGACAATATAAAAAGAATTTAGTAAAGGCTTTATCTAATAGGATCAACCGTATTTATACTAATGATACTATTTAGGAAAATGAAAATCTGTTAACAGAAACGCTAACGGATATTCAAGAAAGTTTAAAAATCTATGGAAATGTTGCAGTTTGGTGAAAGCTACTGCATTTCTAGCACCTAAAAGGACAGTCTACATGACCTTACCTTTGAGAGATGACTCAGTTAGCCTTGTGTTAAAACAAAGGCTTAAGTCGGTTATTAACAGGACATTTCATGCAGCTAAGATGGTTGCAATAGAACTTGTCAGCTGGATATACCTGCATCCACCTGTACACACTGGAACTTGAATTAACTGCTTTTCATGTCCAACCCCGTCACATTCACCACTAGGCCACTGAGTTTAAACAACTGTACCTGTGTAAAACATAATATTTTGAGTCTGATGCTATGTATAATTTTTCCAGAAGCAACAAGAGTGGGACATAGCATGTGCGAGCGTATTTTCCTCAAGTTAGTATTAAATTATTTTAACGATATCAGTAACGGCTCTGCATGATATAGTGTGATCGCTGTTAACATAACCCCTTTTTTCATCTTTAGTTGGAATATGTGATGATGAACCAACTAGCTGTACAAAAGGATGTGATCATGATATACGAAATCGATTATTCTGTTATAAAAGCTGTCCAGTTGACGACAAAAAATGTAGTAAGTGCTTTGGATGAACTGTTATACATATTTATAATATGATCTTTAGTAAATATTATAAATGGAAATAGTTACGGAAATTTTTGAAATCGATATCAAGAATTGACATGAATTAGATAGCCGGTGAAAACCAGAAAGTATTACACATCTGTTTCGTGTTTGCATGGAACACGTTAACAGTATCCACCCACAATATCACTAGAGAAAAGAGCCCAAGATCTCCAGGGCTCTAGGTGTAAGCCTAACAGTTAAATCACTGAGCTCGCCTTCAACGATTGACACTTCTAATTTAGGTAATTTCGCGATTTATTTGTGCTGTTCTCCATTAGTAACTACTTCACACATAACATGAGTGAACATCACGAGGAGCGTTATCTTAAAAGAGCCCAAGTAATAACCTCCTGCTGATATATAGAGAACTGACTGAAATCAGGAATGATAATCGTTGGCTGTGAGTTTTGTAGTCTGACGGTTAAGCAAACACCGTGAAGCACATACTCTTTGTGTTTAATTTCTAAAAGAAATCGTGGATTTACAATTCTGAGGCTTCTTATTTTTGGACGAATTAGCTGTCCACAGTTTATGGTTTTCACTGATTATTTAACAAAGATCAATTCATGGGATCAAATCCAAGCATTGCATTACTAGTAAATTCTACATGAATAATGTAATAAGATATTTGATGAATTTTTTTGATTGAGTTAATTTTATTGATAATAACACTTTTACAGAAAAATATGCCATCATTGCATTATCAAAATAAGTTACAGGTATTTTAAGTTTAAGTAACGTGTGTTTACAACCGTTTCACGGAATTTTCAAAAAATATCTATTTTGAGACGGTACGAGTGTTGGAAAATAATCTGTTCAATGAATTTATTCTAAAGTTATCAGGGTATTTAATCACAATAATCGGAAAGGTTGATCATACAGAGATAATGAATGGCATTTAGTGAAATAATCTAGAAATCCACTGCTATAGTTTGAATGACTAAATCACCGTCAATACATTAATAAAGGAAAATACTATTTAAACTGATTCTATAGTCAGTAAATGTCTTCAAAAATGACTATCCAATCTGAACAACTTCTACAACTTTCTGATAATACTATTTAGTCAGAAAACCAGCGGATAACAGATTGAAGCTGATTTGTAATAGCATATTGTATCAAACGATAATAGTATTTCAAATCTTATACTTTTGTAAGCCACACTATGTGACAACTGTAAAGACACATATATTTAACGCATTTTCTTAAATTTGATAACTTCCCATAAGCATCAGAAAACCTATATTAAAATAAAAAACAGGATAAACGACTTAAAGGCGTCGTAGTTAAACAATGTTTTTTTCTATTTAACAAAAGGAGACAAATGAATTATCTAGTTTTGGTTTGTATACAGTAGGGATGATCTCGATTAATCGACAGCTTAATATAAATAAAATTGCATTCTACAAATAAACAAATACTTTAAATGTAAGTTGTAATATTTATTGAATAGCTATGAAATAAAACTACACTATCTTCTTTAAAGTGTTGTTTGATATTACTGACGATCTATTTCTTACTAATAGAATCATCTCAATGGGATTCTTGTACATTTAAGCGAAATTACCAAGGTCATTGGAATTACATTAAGCCACCATCCAACAAAAAACAAACTATTTCCGAATTCCATAAATCAAAGTGGATTAGTCTTATTTTTGGTGAAAATTATCTTATGTTTATGGGAGAAACAAATGAATCGTACTTATGTATAAGAGAAGTACGTGAAACTATTCAGGACTGGTTTATAATTAGATCAAGAAAACAAGCTAATGGTTGGTATGTTAATTCCAGTAGTATTAATAATTGGATTTTGATTTCTCAATGTTCATAAATTGACTTAACATGAAAGTTCATTATAACACAAACGTATTATTCATTGTGTTTGGTCTAACTAGTAAATACCCGTTCTAATTTACTATTTTACATTCTACCACATTACGGAAAAAACCGTTTTACGTCAAAACAACTGATGTTCGGTGAAAAGTTATGTACCGATTTTGGTCAAAAGATTATTTCTTAAAAAATTTCAATTTATATATATTGTAAACAACAAGCAATCTATGTCTGTACTAATAAACGAAAAAATAGGGGATATAATAGCTAAGTAACAACTATGTAAGCCAAGAGATCTGTCGAGGAGCTTATATAATTCTGTTATTAGCATTCAGTACTAAAATTGACCAGTCTTTACTGGCGCATATACATCCTGAACTAATTGTCATGGCCTAATCATTTAATATGGATTTTTAGTATATTGATTACTTACATCGATGGAATACAGGGCTGAAATTCAATCTCAACAAAAGCAGAGATTTCAAAGATCATCAACAACTTATCTTAATAGGGTTGAAATTATATTTAAGGGGAAGATTCAAGTGTCGATGTTGTTAGTAAATAAGTATATAAAAGTCTGTTACTCTGAAAAACACAAAATCCTTATGGGTAATATAAAACATACTTTAATTAAATTGAGATGGTTTGTGGAGATCGGTTTTAAGTTTAGTTGATTGAACGTATCATTGATTGATGTTGGTAGGGTATCATGAAAAAACAAGGAGCACTGTTTTATTCTAGTGTGAGATTCCTCAGCAGCGCGCACCCCTGATTCCGCCCCACAGGCTTCAAGTTTGGAAACACCTAACCTTCTGCTCCACTTGGATGGCATTCAGTAGTATAATTTCCACTTCCATCAATTTGTGATCCAGCGCGACCAATCTTTGCAAACCAACCCAATTCAGTTGGGTTGGTTTGCAAAGACTAACTTCAGGATACTCTCGAAAATCTAGTGAGAAGTAATGACCGTTGGAGTACAGACTTTTCGGGAGTGGGACAGTTATCATCAGTGACCATGGATGATTATCGCGCTGTATCACAAATTAATGGAAGTAAGAATTCTGCCATTAGATGCCAGTCCAGTGTAGCCCCTGGGGAAGAATCTAGGGTACAAATACTGAGAAGCCTTACAGAAAAACAAAACAACTATCCAGTTGCCCCTTGTTTTTAATGGTACCCTGCCATCATAAATCTGTGACGAATTCGATCAATAAAACTAATTTCTTACATTTTTTGAAACTCATGTAACTAATTGAGTATCTTACAATTTCCTGATATATTTATTTAATCTTGCAATCTCTTTCACTCACTTATAAATAACTAAGTCGCAGAAATAACAGTTTTATAAACTTTTTATGTTTGAAACTTATCTCTATAAATTTCCAAACGATTAAAATTAAAAGCAAAATTCAGACGTAAAAATAATAATTACAGTAAATTTCGAAATATTTGTTTCATTTATTAATCTAAAACAAAGTATGGACGACGATTCTGTCAATATAGTACAAATTCATATCTCTGGCTGTATCTCATCAGCTGCTTTACAACCTACTACCAATAGCATTGATTATTCAAAATAGCAAAATATTTGTATATATTTTATATGGTCATAGTAAAAGAGTTCTCATCGATAGAATATTACACAATACAAGCGTAGTATTGGACTGACAACAAAGCTGAAATGCTTGGCATAATCTTTTAACTTTAATTTTCTGAAATGTTTACATGTATTTCATTGTCGTTTAGAATATTTACACTACTCAACATACAAATATTTAACTATGTGGACATCTCTTACATATCTTAGGTATCTAAGGTGTATTTTACTAATCTCCTTTACTAAGAGCTCTTTTACTATGAAAATGTAAAAAATATCTTAATGTTTTATGCATTTTTAAATAATCGATACCATAAGTTTTAGTTTACAAAATATCTATTGAAAAACCCTAAAATGTATAAAATGATACTATTTTACTACGACCATCATTCTTGCTTTTCTCAAGTTGCAATTAATTTGTTCAACTTTAATTTTATTTATAATACTGTACAATGAGTATGCTCAAAAATAAGCGATTATATACATTTACGTCACTGATTAAGATAACTGTATTGTTAATAATTGGTTAAAACTGTGGTATCCTACATGATACATATAGATGGCTTGAAGAATCCTAAATAACTGTTCAAGCCATGATTTTAAATTGCACACATTTTCAATATAATTTTTGAAAGTTTATTGAACCGTAAATGATACTTACTTACTTCAGCCCGTTACTCGTCACTGAGGAGCATAGGCCGCTCACCAGGATTCTCCATTCAACTCTGTCCTGAGCAATCCTTTCCAATTGTTTCCAGTTGCTGTTCATCCTTTTAATGTCTGCTTCCAATTCTCGACGCAGCGTGTTCTTTGGCCTTCCTCGTTTCCGTTTACCAACAGGATTCCATGTTAATGCTTGTCTTGTGATGCAGTCTGATGATTTCCGCAATGTATGTCCCATCCATTTCTAGTGTCTTTTCCTAATTTCCTCTGCGGCTGGAAGTTGGTTTGTCCTCTCCCATAGTAAGCTGTTGCTGATGGTTTCCGGCCAACGGACATTCAGTATCTTTCGTAGGTAGTTGTTTATAAATACTTGTATCCGTCTGATGATGTTTGCAGTAATTCTCCAAGTTTCAGGTCCATACAGTACGACTGTCTTCACGTTCGAATTGAAGAGTCTGACTTTGAGGTTAGTTGATATTTGTTTTGAGTTCCAGATGTTTTTCAACTGTAAGAATGCTGCTCTGGCTTTGCCAATCCTTGCCTTTACATCTGCATCGGACCCTCCTTTTTCATCGATGATGCTCCCCAGATATGTGAAAGTATCCACTTCTTCCAGAGTTTCTCCATCAAGTTGAATTGGGTTGGTGCTCCCTGTGTTGTACTTAAGAATCTTGCTCTTTCCCTTATGTATGTTCAGGCCTACTGATGCTGAAGTTGCTGCTACACTGATTGTCTTTGCTTACATTTGTTGGTGTGTATGTGCTAAAAGAGCTAGATCATCTGCGAAGTCCAAATCATCGAGTTGCCTCCTATTTGTCCATTGAATCCCGTACATTCCCTCAAATGTGGAGGTCTTCATGATCCAGTCAACCACTAGGAGGAAGAGAAAAGGTGAGAGCAGGCAACCTTGTCTAACTTCGGTCCTCACTGGGCATGCATTTGTCAGTTGTCCTCCATGCACAACTTTGCACTGTGTTCCGTCGTAAGAGTTCCGGATGATGTTGACGAGTTTCTCTGGTACGCCGTAGTGTCGAAGAAGTTTCCATAGTGTTCTCCTATCTACACTATCAAACGCCTTCTCATAATCAATGAAGTTAATGTATAGTGGCGAGTTCCATTCAATTGATTGTTCAACGATGATCCGTAGTGTTGCAATTTGGTCTGTGCACGACCGATCCTTACGAAAACCAGCTTGTTGATCTCGAAGTTGAGCCTCCACTGAATCTTTCATTCTATTCAACAATACTCTGTTAAAGACTTTTTCTGGTATCGACAGTAGTGTGATCCCTCTGTAGTTGTCACATTTGCTCAAATCTCCTTTCTTTGGTATCTTGATAAGATGTCCTTCTTTCCAGTCTGCCGGCACTTGTTCTTCCTCCCAGATTTTTTTGAATAAAACGTGGAGTATCCTTGCTGTTAGGTCGATATCTGACTTGAGTGCTTCAGCTGGTATGTTGTCCGGTCCTGCTGCTTTCCCCCTATTTGATTTGTCTGTTGGCCATCTTGATTTCTTCCATCGTTGGTGGAGTGACATCTATCGGGAGATCTGTAGGTGCTGCTTCGATGTCCGGTGGGTTCAGTGGAGCTGGCCTATTTAGAAGTTCCTCAAAGTGTTCTACCCACCTATTCTTTTGTTCTTCAATCTCAGTGAGTGTCTTGCCTTCTTTGTTCTTGACCGGTCGCTCTGGTTTACCATGTTTATCTGCCAGTTTCTTTGTTGTGTCGTATAGCTGTTTCATATTTCCCTCTCTTGCAGCCTTCTCCGCTGTCGTTGCAAGGCTTTCGATGTATTTCCGTTTGTCGGCTCTAATGCTTTTCTTTACCTGCTTATTTGCTTCTGAGTATTCAGCTTGAGCCTTGATTTTCTCTGCTCTTGTTCGGCTGTTGTTGATTTCCATCTTCTTGTTCTTCCTTTGTTGAATTTTGCTCAATGTCCCAGTGGAGATCCATTCCTTATAATGGTGCTTCTTGCGGCCTAGAACCTCCTGACACGTTGACGTTAGTGCTTCTTTGATTTCTTTCCAGTTGTCCTCCATAGTGGTTTCTTCTTCTTTCGGCAGATCTTGTAAGGCTTGGAACCTGTTGTTGAGCGATATTTTAAATTCGTTGAGTTTGTTAGTGTCTCGGAGAAAGCCTGTATTGAACCGTTGTACTGCTGCCACTCCAGTTGTCCACTGCTTCTTTAGCTTCAGTTTCATTTTAGCAACCAACAGGTGGTGGTCTGAAGCTATGTCAGCTCCTCTCCTGGTTCGCACATCTTCCATTGATCTTCTAAATATTTTATCGATACATATATGATCGATTTGATTCTCAGTAGTATGATCCTGTGAGACCCATGTAGCCTTGTGTATGCGTTTGTGGGCGAATATTGTACCACCTATAATCATTTTATTGAAAGCACATAGATTTGTAAATCTTTCACCATTGTCATTTCTGTCTCCCAGTCCCTCTCATCCCATGATTTCTTCATATCCAGTGTTGTCCATTCCGACCTTGGCGTTTAGGTCCCCCATCAGTATTGTCAGATCCTTTTCTCGACACTTTACTATAATTGATTGCAGTCTATCATAAAACTGATCTTTGTCTTCATCGTTGTCGTCGTTGGTTGGTGCATAGCATTGGATAGTATTCATTGTAATCCCTTTCTTCATTGTTTTGAAAGATGCTTTGATGATCCTGGATCCATGTGGTTCCCATCCCACAAGTGCATTACGTGCCTCCTCGGACAGCATCAGAGTATCTCCTTGGGTGTGAGGAGCATTTTCCTCTTCGTAGCCGGAGTATAGTAGCATCTCTCGTGTAGCCAGTGTTTTCTGTCCAGCTTGACTCCAATGGGTTTCACTGATTCCGAGAATCGTCAAGTTGCATCTCTTCATTTCTTCAGCTATTTGATTTGTCTTTTCGCTCTCCTACATTGTTCGAACATTCCATGTACCTATAAAAATATTTGCTCTGGTTGTTAGAAGGGGGGACATCGGCCTCATGACTTCCGAAGAATTTCGGCCTTCTTCATGAGGCGTCATAAACAATCCTTCCACTCCCAGGGCAGAGTTTAAATGGTTTAGCTTGCTTAATCCAGTTAGCGTTTTTCTAGCAATCTTGGGTTTTACGGGATTGGGATGCTAGCCCCATGCCCAACCCTCCTCCTTTACTTGGGCTTGGGACCGGCAGTAACCCTAGGAGAGTTACAGGCGGAGTTAACCGTAAATGATGGTATGATGTTATTGAATTATATTATTAGACTTGATGAAGACAGAAATATATTTATTTAGTAGTTTTGAAATCATGGGCAAACCATAGTTAAGCAACCAGTTAGTACCAGAAAACGCAAGACAGATATTTGTACTAGTATTAAATTACTTAGTAGGACGTATCTTTACCTTTAATGGGGAGTAAATACAGAACATTCATGCTTTTGCATGAGTGGTTAACATTCAAAACAATGAGTTGGCTTTCATTAGTTCTCATTTATATCTTGTCTATTGTTAATCATTTAGAAAAAATCAATTAAATCTCCACACTAACATAATGGTGTTTGAACTATATTATTTGTTCGTTTTTGATTCTAATTTGTCTGTACTTTTATTTTTGTCAATCTATTTTCGTTAGTATTTGCCAACAATATTGTTTCTTGAAGAAATACATTTGCAAATAATCTCAGAGAATAAAATTAAAGAAAATTCTGACGTTTCACTCAGTAAGCAGGTCTAAGCCTCTTAAGGTAAATATCGGAAAAAATCAAAAATTAGTATAAATGAATAAATATAAATAAGAGGTTAAATGTCATTATAGCTGTCTAATCGTAAGCAAAGTATGAACACATTACTTGGGTCATTATTAGTGAATCAGTATTTGAAATGATGTGGATAAAGAATGGTTTGTTTTTCTGCTTACTGTTGTAAATACTTGTGCAATTAGGAAGCCCCACATCAAGTTCATGGAAACCAATAGGCATTTCGAAGATTTACTTGACGAATCATTTAAATCTGAATAAGAGTACATAAATTGATGATAATTATGTGTCGAAGGGTGGATGAATATTTGCTACTAGTAGTATGTCGAACTGTGCAGTTCGACTCAATAAATTTGAACAGAATATATAAATTATTTGGCTGTATTTGAATATGTGAATAAATAAATAGATGTATGTGGCGGAGTCTTAACTTGGCAAGTCATCAGCGTCATACTTAATTATAAAAGTTAACTAAATACAAGAGTGCTATTCTTCGTAGTTTATAGTATGAAATAGTATGAGTTTGATGAAGTAGCAGATAATATGTGAGTTCACTTTTTATCATTAGTTACTATGGGGAGGATTGCAGTGCTTTATCTTATCTGTTTTTATTATTGGAATTTGTCCATGTCTCTAAGACTCGGATACACCCGACGCCCGAGTTTGTGAATCCATTCGTACGTCTTTGGACAGAAATTCCTCTAAAAATATTGTTTCCTATTTATCATAACTGCCGCACTGAATTTTATGAGTACTGTATCTTCAACATTACAAAATAAAAATATCCAGATGATAAAATTGTCAACATCATAATAATTTAGGAAACCGGATTTTATCTAGTCTGACTAATTTTTTGCTCAAAGTACATCGAGGATACAATTAGAAAGAATAAGGCACACTACTCATTATAGCCAATCATGTGATACAAGTAGTGTGAATACAAAGTTATTACTTAGAAGGCAATCTATTATAGAAAAGATAATAGAATCATCCAGTTAGAAAAGGGTAATATCAAACAATAAGTTGGAAAATTACCGAATAAAGTGAGACTTTTGTTTGAAACAGCTTTAGTAGTGATGACTGACAAGTTGGTGAAATGCCTACTATTTAAAATCGCTGAACAAAAGCGATAAAAAAACAAAGTTGACAATATAGCAATTTCTCATTTGTGCATATGTAATTAAATTTTTTTTTCATTTTAATCTCATTTCATCTTTTTTAATCACCACTAGTTGCTAAGTTCCTCTATCTCTTTTTTTTTTATCTATCTTTAAGTAAATTATCTGAAATTCTATGACCTACGAACATTTTCTTACTAAGAAATCCAGATACAAGAATTTCTGCCTACTCGCCATATTTAACACTCATAACTAACTTGTAGTTCTGATTATATTAGAAAACTTGGATAAAACAAGAATGACAGAATCTGGTGAATACTTTATAATCATAATATTTCGGTGAAGTTACATAAAAGCTAATGATTTCAAATAATCCAAGGCATTAAAATATGTATATACAATATGAATTGATTTAATTATCAGTAAGCAGTAGATTACTTAGGAGATAAAGTGTTAAATAAGTTGAATATAGAGTATAAACACACAAACTGGATCATTATACCAAAAATTTAAAAAGATAATATGCATATAATATGATCAGTTCAAAGAGTCACATTAAACCCAAAGTATTCTGCAAATGGTATTGTTCTCCTTTTGCTCGAATTTCTGAATAAAATAAACTGTTTTGAATGATCAGAAACATTCATTAATTTATTATCATTGCCTAAAAGGAGAAAAAATACTAACAAATTACTACATCATGCATTATGAATACTATCGACTAGAATCCATTATGAGTGTTTAAACAACCTACACTACAGGATAAATGTATAAGCTCTTCTTAAACAAACCACATACAAACAAAATTCACTATGGTGACACGCTAAAAGATGTTTGCAATTTTATTAAACTGACACGTCAAATAAAATGAGCCATATACTGATACTAGTCATTAAGACAATACTCTCAAACCTTTTAAACTTAGTTCAACACAACAAGTATTTAACATACATTAGATGATGTAAGTTCGCGGTAACCTACGATAATGCCAAAATGTTATATTCTGCTACGCTTTACTCATTGTATTAAATTTGTGTCTATCTAACGATATTTATTAAAATCCACGGAAATGTTTAAGGTTCAGCCAAATCATAGGCACTTTCTGAACACATAGGTAAATTGTTATGGGGTTCTATTGAATATGCTGATAGAATAATTATCTGATTAATGCTATAATATTTAATTTTTAATTAGATTTTAGAAGGTAATGTGATTCTTTTGGGATACAAACATCATAATCTAATTATTAGATATTTTATTTGATTGAATATATCACAGAATGATGTTGGCAGGGTACCATTGAAAACCAGGGAGCACTGGATAGCTGATTCATTCTAGTGTGGAACTCCTCAGAAGTGCGCACCTCAGATTCCTCACCAGGGGCTTCAGGTTGACGCGAACGCCTAACCACCTGCACCACTGGGTCGGCATCCAATTGTATAATTCCCACTTCCATCAATTTGTGATATGCAGCGCGACGATCACTCATTGTCATTGGTGATAACTATCTCACTCCCGACAAGTCTGAACTCCACCAGTCACGACTTCTCACTAAAGCCTCAGGAACATCCTGAAGTTAGTCACTAATGAGCTCATTATTATAGTTCAACTGGGATTGTTATTTTTGTGGAGATTGGTTATATTCAATCAAATAAAATAACCCATCTCCACAAAGATAACCATCCCAATTGAACTATTAGATATTTATCATTAAACAAACACTTTAGAAACTTCTGCATTAGCACGTTAGAATCCCCTAATTTATAACCATAGATTTTTCTCATCAAATTGATTGATCTTTCTAAAATACAACAATCTTTTATAAGAAGAATAAGAACATTTTTTTGTAACCGACAAA
The DNA here is from genome assembly GCA_034768735.1 of Schistosoma mekongi. Taxonomy (NCBI): domain Eukaryota; kingdom Metazoa; phylum Platyhelminthes; class Trematoda; order Strigeidida; family Schistosomatidae; genus Schistosoma; species Schistosoma mekongi. The sequence continues at coordinate 23,918,365 of CM068308.1, forward strand.
ATCATACAGTCATTCAAGTCTAATTAACTTATCTTTATTTCATGGTTAGTTGACAAAATATCTAAATATCTAATGTTCAGAAGCATTACAGAAAAGAAATATTAAGCATTCACTGTCATTGTTAACAAATAGTGAATTAAACCACAAGCTTTTGATAATTTTCAACAAATGACCTATGAATCTATCGTTATGTATATTAATGCTAGTATATGTTAATATATATATGCCTTGAATACTAACTGAGAAAAAATAACCTTCTGGTACTTTTGTTAGAACGTAAACTCAATTAGTATCCCAATCGAACTGATTATTTTCAAATATGGAATAAAGTATACAAAATGGTATTTTTGGATAACCTATAACAAACAAAAAATAATGAAAATTAGAAACCAGTTGTGTGTAATAAAGATTTCTACTGAATTTTGTCACTAAGTCGCTATTTCATAAGGTCTTTCTTTAAATAGCCTCACTTGGATTAGTCTGCTTGTCATCAAAGTAATTATATTATATTATGGTAGGCTAATATATATTCTAGAAGGATGAGATATCTGGTAGAACATCATTTTGCTTTCAGATTATTAGTTGATATTGTACAGACAAGTTAGCGGCATTATTCGAAGGTTATTTTAACTATAATACTTATTATACTGCTTGAATTACTAATTTTGGGGCACCCTGTTATTTTGAAAAAAAACAGCTGTATCTCAGTATAAATAGTTAATTGTAAAAAGAGCTAATAAAAATAAAATATTTGCAAAATCTCTATTACCACTCATTGTATTTTTGTTTAAAGTATTTTCTGTCCTTATGTCTTTAGTGATTTCGCTCGTTAACTAGTTATTTTTAACTACGAAAATGTAGACAGCTGGTTAAATTTTTTATCAGAGAACTCGAGAGTAACTGCTTGTTGTTGGTAATTAATTTTATAATACATTTTATGGATTGATCCTTTGTTTCCCTCATTTTGTGTTTTATTTAATCGTTTATCTAATTATCGTGATCGAATATGGTGGAGATTGTTAAATTGTTTTTATGGCTTTTGTTTCGATTTGTTGAATATTGAAAATCAAGTACAAATAAAATCCAGAAACAAAACGATCAAAGGTAATAAAAACACTTAAAATTAATCTTTAGACCAACTGTCCATATAGAAATTGTTTATATTGTCATGCAAATCAGTCACCACTGGTAATCTTCATTTATCAAAGTTATCACAAATGAAAGAGAACAGCATGTAAATAATTGTGACACATATCATTGAATTAGTCACTTTTAACAGGCATGATAAAAAGCATAAATATCTATAATATTAAAGTAAGGATGATTGAATATGTACTCAGATGGTTGTTAAGGCAAAAATAAACTATATTAATCCGAAAAATGTAGATAAAGAGCAATTTTTATCCATTTATAAAAAAATTTTAATCAGTCTGTGTTTGTTTGGATTATTTAAAATGTACCCGATGTTAAAAATCATAATTACCGTACTTAAGCAATATATTCGTAATGTTTCAATGAACAGAAACTGAAATTCCTAACATTACTCAACTTAGTATAAATCTCTTCTTCAGGGGAAAAATAACTAAATTAGATTGACTTTAGTCTAAATAACACAAAGAGATAAGTCGAAAATTTCAATGCAATCATATTACAGGTTCAAGCGCTGTATATGAAATCTTTCATATGTATGAACACCATTAAACCTAGAATTTGGCTTAGTTGCATAAATGATACTTACGATGTTTCTGAGAAAATCATTTTCGAGATTGATTAACATATTTCCGTCTCTAATAAAATTCACTAACGAAAGTGATGACGAACGCATTGACATGTTGCTTTTGAACTATTTTGTAAAAAGAATTCAAATGAACCTCTTAATCTAACCAGTTGTCAGAAACCGAACTATTTTAATAATTCCATTAATTTCACTTAAGTATATCCATTATGTGTAAAGTTTCCCTGACTCCAAATATTTTAGGAAGAACTACCAAACATATTGCCTCAGATGTAAATAAACAAGAGGGATTTGAGAATAGAATTAACTTCTTATGTTTTAGCAATTACCGTAGGTATGTTATTAAAAAATCCGAAAAACGAAACGGCATATTCTATAGGAACTTTTGTCAAAAATTAACTAAAAGATTCACAGAGGTTGGTCATATTGTATGAATTGTATGTTTGTAAACAATCTTAGTGGATGGAATTAATAAAAGAAATTCCAATGTTTCGCCCTGGAAGTTGGTCTTATCTTCTTCAGGGAAATAACCAAAAGTCAAAACTATCAAATATTAGTGTTAATAAGAGGCTAGACATCAATGTGATTGTTCACTCGTATGAAGAGAATGAAATATAACGCAAGTCATTATAAGCAAATCAATATCAAAAATATCGTGGATAAAAGAAGCTGTATATGAATGTATAGTCCACATATTACAAACGAAACAGATAATCCTAATTACTTCAACACAAAACTATGTTTACAGGTTAGGTTGTGTCGAGTGTGTTACCGTATATATTGGTGATTCTTCGTGAGGAATTATGGCTCTTTCTTAAAAATATGCAGGCAACACCAAACGACCTCCTAGTAGTCCTGTTAAGTATGGAAAGTTGGAAATCAAGTCAGCAATAGAAGTACATACTGTTTAAAATAACCATAAAATCGTCATAAATAGCCTCTAAAAGATCCAGAAAGGTTTTTCTAACAATTAAAATAGATGATTAGCTGAGGAAGTTGGCATTTTCCTAAACCCTACTTCACTTAATATGACGGAAAATCTTATTATTTTTATTATTTAAACTATTTATCCAAACATGTACAAGTAAATTGCTGCGAATTTCTCACATGTTTAACACACGCACACAAATTATCACCATTCACCCCACTTTACACACCGCAAGTTTTATATTCACTGATAGTCAACAAACACTCAAATACACAAACACATCTCACTATGAAATGCCTTGCTCCATAGTGACAAGATTTCAACACGTTCAAACCTGTAATTTGATCTTATTAAATGTTTTGATTTGTTCTTTTTCATCATTTAAACTTACTCCAATCCAGCTGCTTATTCTTTAAAGAAATAGCTCACACTAAGTTGTGAAATGTTAGAAATTTAAATTCATCGAAATATTACAAATATATTACTTTTTTCTATCAACCACTTATCTAGAGCCCAGTTCAGTTAGAATTATCAAGTCTAACTTTGGTAATGATGTCTATTAAACGTAAGTTTGCTAACTGAACTTACGGTCTGAAACTAACATAAATTGAATATCTTTTGGAAGCAAATAAAGTACAAATTAGTGTAACGTTGTAACAAAAACGATAATGTTAACCATTATAATTCATTTATTGTATGCTAAAGTTACTTTTTTGTTATTTTTTATTTATATCGTTGATATTTAAAAGCTGCAGTGGGATAATACTGAACATTCACTAATATTACCTAGGATTGCCATATGTAATTAGCAATTTTACTTCACGTTTCAGTAATAATCAACTGTCACATAACACCAAAAAATTGCACATTTTGTTTAACTATGGCGATATCTCGTACAGGAAACGACGGTGCTTTCTATATTTATATAAGACAATATATACATCTTTGAATCAAGTTAGCACTTGAGGATTCCAGAATTACTTAGCAACAACAAGTTTATCTATCATTACACTAGCAATTCCAAAATCACAAATTTTCAAAAAATATCGAATTGTTCACTTTATTATTTACTTATTTAAGTAAACCAGAAAAGGAAAGTAAATAATAATTAAGGAAATATTTGAATTAAATTTTGTGTTTGTACTTAAGTTGATTTTTTGATTTAGTAACGTTATTTTACTTTCCTAGCCAACCTAGAGATGTATGTCTGGAATTGTTTCAAAGCGGAATTCAGCGTTCACTTGAAATGCGCAACACTAACACAATGGAATTTCGATTATGTATGTTGTTACCTAATTATTATACTTCGTTCTTTTTATTAGATGTAGTTATAACACGTTAAAAATTTAGTAGAGATAAATGACATTCAAATCTGATGGGTAAAATTTTTACAAGAAAGTTGTAAATGTTACTGTTAATTGATATTTTCCTAATTGTTGAGAACATACAGATTACTGTCAACAGAATAAAATATCAAACAAGTAAATTACTTTGTAAGTGGTAATCGGTAAATTTAAAGCTATCCACATGAGCTTTTAACGTAACAACAAGTTTGTATGGGAAAAAGTTATGCCTGTAATATATATATATATATATATATATATATATATATATACATAAATATATATGTATATACTAGATGAGGTGCTATATAACATTTGTAATCTGCTCTATGTTCGTGACTTCTAATTTTCTTGAATTCCTTCTCACGAGAGAATTAATCGACCAAGTACTAAATATTATTATCTTATATCTTCCCTTACTTATCATGCAACATATTGTAAGCATCATGTAATATTGCTTGAGTAAATAACAAGGTCAACAGATGTTATTAGTCAATCATAACAAACCCCATATTAATAAAACAGCTACAATATTTAAACGATTAGAAACTAGGTAATTCATAGTTTAAAGTAGACGGAAATGTGTGGAAATAAGAATTAGATTGAATTCGGTATAGTGTGCGTTCAGAAAATGTTAGAAGTAAAAGCAAAAGATGAATCTGTTGGATTTACGGCACCGAAGAAACGTAGATGAAGTTAATCTTCAATGCAAAGTTATGTCAATCATCAGTTTCTTCATGTGAGACTCAGTAATCCACCTTACTAGATATAATTTATATATATATAATAAAAAATGGAACAAACCTTAACCTTGAATAAATTGGGATGGTTATTTTAGTGGATGAATCATAAATAATATGGACTAGGTGAAGCAAATTTTAACCAACATTACGACAAACCAAAGTTTCTTCAAATGAATGCATTTCTTAGTATTGAGAAAAATGTTCCCCTATTTTTTGTTTGTTTTTAAAGCTCAGAGCAAAAAATATGGATCAAATGTAAAAACATTGTGCAATTTTGAATCTAATTCATTTAGTTTCAGTGGTAAAGTCAAAGAATCATCTACTGCACTCATACTAGTCAGAAATATTGAACCGTTTCGTAAGTCCTATAATGTTACATTTCCTTATAAAGCTTGAGTAATTAAAATGAAATCAATTTACTAGCTTATTTTATGAATTTATAAAAGCTCATTTCTGTTGGAGAGACAAGCATATCATGAAACGCAGTGAAGACTCAAAGACAAAATTAAATAAATTCAAGAATACAATGACATCAAAGCCATCTGCCGGACTTACAAACATTCTCTATTATCTCAAAATGAATATAAATTTTTATATACTGTAGTGGAATATTAATGATGGCGATTATGGTTACTATTTTTTACGGTTATTAATATAATAAAGTGAATAATTAATCTATAACTACTGAACAAAAACATTACATTCCACATACATCCTTTTCCATAGGTTCAAAATATAAAACATTGTTTTTCATTAGTTATTTCAAGTTTACTACTTCAAATGTAATTCACATATCTAAACTTGAAATAAACAACAAAATAATGTCAAACAGGAGAGATAGGCTTACTAAATGTCCATATTATAACACGATTCTAAATTCAGATATTCAGTGAAATAGTACTATATCCCCTTTTATCGTATATTTCAGAAATGTCAAACCCATACAGTGACCCCCCAGTAAAATGTGGTCTATATCAAATACGGCTTGTTGGAACAATGAATATAAATATTAATTATTTAGTAAGCAGGTGGAAGTTAACTGGAGTTTTTCCTTTGACTATGAACCATTATGAGGAATATCAAGCTCACAGCAATAATAATAATTCTGAAAGCCTTCAACCTGTAAATATGTACTATGATCAGTCATCTGTGGAAGCGAAATATGGCTATTCGGAGTCTCGTGTAAATCGCATCAAAAAGTCAACATTTCACAAATTAGCTGTAGGAACAGATCTCAAATATACTCAGCCTCTGATTCAAAATCAAATGTCGAAGATATTTGTTTCATGTCATGTTGAATTGAGTGACTTTAATAGAACTCACGGTTCAACAGGAGAATTTGGCAATAAAATTTGGATTCACAGTGAATGTTTCAATCAGCAAATTCAAAGTTATTTTAATGCAAGTAAGTGGCTGTTATCTTTAATAAAATAGTCTGTTTTCTTTGTAACATATTTTTTACAAGGTTACATTTTTAGCATTTTAATCACTGTGATAATCAGCGTAATACTCCACGTTGACTTCAAACCCAGTCCCTCCATACTACACTTTGTACACTGTCATATACAATTGTAATCATCAGAAATTGTCTAGAAAAAAAATTTGAATTCAGTCTATAAAATAGAATTTTGTGTTATTTTCTCTTAAGACATTTACACGAGTAAAATAACTCTTGCGTGTTGTCTAGTTCGTCTAGCATTTAACAACCTCAACACTCAATCAGTATTTTTGTGTGTTAGAAATTCTATCATTTACTTTGCATTTACTATATTTGGTAAATGACGTGACAGAATATTGTTGACTATATTAACTACCGCAATCATATTTTCTTAATCGGTAATAAAATGTGTGATTCATTTTGTTTCATTAATTGTCTTTCGATATTACGTAATTTAATCATTAATATTTATAATCACTATTACTCGTTAGGTTTTGTATGAATAGTGTAAGCGAACACATAGTTTGCAAACACTATTTGTTGTCACTTTTCTTCTCATTATTTCTTTCAACTTCTCTCATCAGGATAAACTTAAATATCAATATTTGATAAAAATGACAACTTGAATGAGTTACATGAATTAGTTTACTAGTAGTGAACATCTTTTTCACGTAAATTATTTTTGTTATTTCAGCATACTAATCGATATTATTATGTAGTGAAAGCAATTTAGATTGCTAAAGTAATTTTATTCGTAAAACACAATGATGTAATTAAACAAAACTACATCATGACATTGTAATATGTTTATTCCGGAAACAAAAATATTTGTATATTGTATATATATATATATATATATATATATATATATATATCAGCAAAACGTCTGGTAAGCAGCGTTCTCTTTCTCATGTGATCACATTCGTATTTCTTTATCAACTAACCATAGCCAAACTAACTCTAATCAACTGCTTACTTTATCCTAGATATGTATTTATTTTGTATAGACGTTTAGTAGTTTTATACGCATGAAAATTTGGCGGTTCACATTAGTTAAACTAAGTATACTTAGAAAAATTCCTCTGATATTACTGTCGTCATATTCACTACGTAATCATTTATAAATAAAATAACCGAAACAAGCTGAAAATTCTACTAATAAAAAGGAAATAATTTAGACATTTCCAGCCCGTTAGTCGCTTTACATGTTTATAATGAATTTATATCAGTAATGAAGTATTAATAAAAAAGCACAAATTAGTATTACATGGAATTACATACTACTTTATGTTTACTGAAGAATAAATATGCATAGAATCAATTCACATTTAAACTACATGCAAGATTTATGTATTATACTATTAAAATGCTCATCTATACTACGAATGAAGCTTTATTAACAAAATGACAAAGAAATTATCACGATATTCTACCAATATACATCACTTACCCACAAACGACCGAAAGTACTGAGCATGACACACTAAGAAGAAACCTTAGTCCGACCTACGGTGTTTGATTATTTCAAAGAACGACATCTAGTAACACTTACAATTAATTATATAATAAATCGAAAAATTATACTTTTAAAACATCAACAAAATCATAGTTAACTGATTTACTTAATTATTCTTGTCTATAGGTCATGTATGTCTGTCCTCCTATAATATCATTCCAGTTGGATTTAATGACAAGAGACAATTCATCTTGATAACTTATCATATTAAAACGAGAACGTACTTTTGTTGGGTAATTTCTTTTTATCTTTGATATTGTAATTAACAATTAATTCTAATAGATATTTAAAGAAATTAAACAGAACAATATTCAAACGTACGTAGTTTTTCTTTTCGACACACCACAATGTCAATACTATCGACTTCCTTCAGGTGATATAGAAGTCAATGAAAAAGAAGCAATAGCACAGATAAGTTTAACATCAGGTAAAAAATGACAAACGTTTTGAGTAGTTGATAATTCATTGTGTTGCACAAGTTGTAATGAATAAAAAGGTATTTTGTACTTGAAAACATTTTTTTCAAACTACACCCTATCATGTCTAATGTAACTTTTCAAAACTATGTAACAATAAACGATCATTATACTGTTATGAATTGACGATTTTTAATACACAAACTCTAATTTTATTTGCTAAAATCCTTGATTTCTTAGTCAGTTAGATAATGGATTCCAATTCTATCAGCCAAAAAATTTTAATTTGGTATAGATAAGATCAAGAGACTTTTCAAGTTTTTGACATTACAAATCCCAAACAATTTTAATTTACTAAAATTATAGACTGTTTTACTTCCTGTAAGTACTAAACTAATAACTTTTCAAATGGAAATGTACTTAGATATCGGCCAGTTAGCTAACTTGTAAAAATGTGAAGCATTTAGTTAAGAAACTAGTTTGAATCATTGACGAGATAAAATACAGATAGATACACAATTAAGAATTCCATTTATAGTTCATTTGGGATGGTTATTTTCGTGGAGATTGGTTATTTTATTTGATTGAATATATCACAGGTTGATGTTGGCAGTGTACCACTGAAAACCAGGGAGCACTGGACAGCTGTTTCGTTCTAGTGTGGAATTTCTCAGCATTGCGCACCCCAGATTCCGCACCAGGGGCTTCAGGTTGACGCGAACGCCTAACCATCTGCACCACTGTGTCGGCATCCAATGGTAGAATTCCCACTTCAGACTTGTCGGGAATGAGACAGTTATCACCAATCACAATGGGTGATCGTCGCGCTGCATATCACAAATTGACGGAAGTGGGAATTATACTATTGGGTGCCGACCCAGTGGTGCAGATGGTTAGGCGTTCGCGTCAACCTGAAGCCCCTGGTGAGGAATCTGAGGTGCGCACTTCTGAGGAGTTCCACACCAGGACGAAACAGCTGTCCAGTGCTCCCTGGTTTTCAATGGTACCCTGCCAACATCATTCTGTGATATATTCAATCAAATTCCATTTATGTTTGAAACGCTAACTGAAGCTACTTCCACAAGTGAGGAGTAGACGAATAATCAGAAGATGAAAAGAGATTAAGACATTTTCTTTCGGAACTATGTTTTCGTTTACGTATATCACCATAATCGAGAAGATGGTTACTACTTCTAATTTATTTTCATGTTCAAGTGAATATGCCCTAACAAAAGTGTTTGGATTATCACCATCCTTAGAACATATTACTGAATGTAATGATTTCAAAATAATATCTGATACGTCAGTATGTATCTGTTTATAATACAAATAACATCGGAAACACATTTATTTGGAATCTAAACAAAAAGGAAATAAATAATCTTCAGTATTCTTATCTATCAGTAGCCTTTACAGTTGCATCAATCAATGCGGTCTCATCTCAACTCATCACCTAAAATTTCATTGATCTAATTAGATTGAAAGATAAGTAGTGATTTCTAAATCAGTATTATGGTTGCATGATTATTACCCCGTACTCGTCTCGACTTATAAGCTATGAAAAAGATATAAATTATAAGGGAGACTTTAATCTTTTTTCTAATGGATAATCTATTTGTTTGGCGTAAAACGATCTAAGCGTTCACACAGATACTCATACACATTAGCATATCACACACTTTAGTTAAATCGTGTAATTAAACAAATCTCTTTTCGATTATCTGTACCTATCTACTAACAACTCATTGATCAATTCACAAAATCTGTTCTTTATCTTACAATAAGGCTTTTTGAATTCTTATCAACAGTATCATGGAACAAATTTACTTTAGAATTAATGGTAAACAAAGTTACTTTAAATGAATGAAATGTCCGGCCATATATTGTATACATATCTGTCTAATAATATGATTTATCATGACGATATTTATCTCAATCATACTTAATTCTTATCTTTCTAATGTTTTCAGCTACATGTATTAACTGTGAACGTAAATTAGATCAAAAGTCTAAAGTATATAGTAGTAACAATAACTTGCGAAGATCAAATATTTTACGTATTCAAACTAATCATTTAAAACAACGTCAATCGCAACGTGCTCTACGTCAAAGTAAACAACTTACTTCAAAAAGTATACGTTGGCAAAATTGTGCAGATATATTTACATATCTACTAGCAGTTTGTCTTTCATTCACAGTATATTTTGTAAATAGAATTACACATTTATAATTTACAACTAGAAATAACAGTTAACTACAAGTGTAAATAGAAAATGTCGGTTATTTGATATTCATATTTTTACTATTTTCAAACTGAATGAAAACTCTACAATCTCAAATAATTTTTTTCTTGCTTGAAATCTAATGTATTCAGTAATAATTTAAAGATAAATATAGGTAGATATATAACAGATTGTTGTTCTAAAATTTTGAAAAGATAATTCTAAAAAAGAATGATTTAACGAATAATGTCAATCTATTGCAGAATTCTCACTTAACTGAGCTATAAAAGACATCGAATCATGTAATTTAATCTGTGTAAGACAGAATCTTATTTCATGGCGTATATAAACTACTGCATTCTAAATTGTATGACATACATATAATATGTTAGATAAATAAGTTGCCCAGTGGGTTGCTTTTTTTTCTTTTCTTCTTAATTAAAATAGTTCACTGTTCCTAGAAAAATTCAAAATAGCTTATCACTTTTAACGATAAACGACTCAGATAATACTTTGTTTCAGTTGAATTTTCGGCTTCAACTGTTTAACAGTAACATATTACAATTATTAAGGTAGAAAAGTTATTTAATCAGTCTACAAATAAAGAGTAAACTTATAAATGCTAGGTTAAGTGGATAAGTTAGCTGCATAAAGAAGTATATATAAAAAATAATGAACAAAGAATCTGTTAAGTGAGCTAAGTTGCTTCATCTTAGGCTTTCTGAGGTTGCGAAATTAAATATGAAAAGTGCGAAACAAAAAGCCATTAGGTGACACTAAATTGATTTGGTAATAATAAAATCTGAAGAGAAGAACGATTGTTTTATCGCTTACTTTAAATTAAAGCACGCCACATCTACGTCAGAAGATAACACTTAGTTTGATGGCTTTCTCAGAAATCTAGGCCACCTATTTTTCGTTTGTGCATATAATACAACTAATCACGATGTTTCAGATTTGGTTGAACTGAATAATTATGAATACTGATTTGGAGTACTAAGGGATGACTACAAATGGCTTACAACTTATTGATTAGCACTAAAACTCAAACCATCTCCTTTGTCTTCCTGCTTGCCTAAACTATTGAAAAGTTAGAGACAAATACATTACAATCCTTACATCTTATTCAGGATAAATGAAAAAAAATGGTTGCAGAAGATGAACTGGTTAAGAACTTTTACAGTTGGATGTATATTAGACATATTGGCTGTCGAGTAATTACCATAAAATTCTATGTTTAACATAAATTTACTGCAATATAACACGAGGGTTTAAACGAGTTCCATACTGTAGCAAAATTTACTGAACTGAATACGGCTATTTTACAAATATCCATAGTAGTATGAATCAAAATACAAAAGGAACAGTATATTACCTTGTTAGATAATAACCAAACATGTTAACGAATTGTTTATCCACATTCCTCCAGGTAGGGATTTCATTAGATGTGATGGACTCTCTACAAAACACACATTGTCTAATGATTTGTAAAGAAAAATTATCTGATTGAATAACTTGTTAGATCATATAACTAGGCCACAGTAACAAACACCATCTATTGTTTACATACACATTTGATAACTGAAGACCGTAAAGAAAGATGCACTTCAAAGTAACTAGTGACCTCAAAATATGCAAGAATGTAAAACAGTTCAGTGACAAACAACAACGCCGAACTAATTGTTGATATCAGTTAAAATTCCATGTATTTTAGAGGTCAAGAGGAGATATTCTTGTGATGCCATTACTCATTATTACAAACAAAGTATTACACTGACTAACAAAACTACACACTTTCCACTATTTGTATCCGTCTGTAAACTGAAGGTAGATAAAATAAATATTTCATCACATATAGTTGTTTTAGATGACCTTTATAACACTGATGTAATTGCATCACCCGCATGATACAGTTTCCAGTGCATCAGTCAGCAAACGATAATATTCAACTTTCAGATAATAATAGTCCATATTCCACAAACGATCCGACAGATTAGATAAGTGTTCACAGCTATCGCTTGATTAAAGTTTATTCCATGCATAAAACTAATTCCTATAGTATATTTAACACGATATTATAGTGTTTTATCTTCCAAGCAATGTCCGATACCTTAAACTATAAAAATGATATGAACGTGATAATATAAATTGAACATTTATGTACTATTTTTGACAGAGAGTAAGAAATATCCATAAACGGTCTAATTAATGGAATTTAGCTTTATTTACTTACTGATAACTTTCAAGTCCTATTTTGCTTTTAACATACAACTGTTATTCAAAATTTTAAACACCAAGCCAGTATAAATTAAAGCAACTTATCACTAAAACCAATTTATGGTGACGGTCTTTAAACTACAATGTGACAGTGTGACGATTATTCAAGAATTCATACGAAGGCATCTTGCAGGTGAATATTCAACTGCAAGATTTACAACAAGTAGATCTTAAAAGAAGAAAAATGGTCAAAAATAATGACTATAATGAAGCGGTCATGTTGACCGGCAATACATTAACGTTTAATATAAAAAAAGAAGACATGGAAAACAATCGGTAAATAATAGGTGGCACGAAATCAGTAGATACGAATTAATATGCGAAATGAGTAACTGCACAAAATGATGAAGATAAGAAGACATAAGCCTCATAAAGACTGATAAGCATTGTTTTGGAAATACTGAGAGAATGATTATGAAATAATAGGACAAGAGAAAATGATTAAAGAATCGCCAACGTCATTTATTGTGCATTGTTTCTTTCGGTAAATTTACAAAAAACAAAAGGGAAGTAGGTAAATAAAATTACAGAATAGATCGAGGTACCATAAAAGTAAAACTAAATATTTTTTGAACTACAAGGAATAAGAAACGGGGGAAAAATAAGACAACCTAGTTAGTTAGAAATTCTTGTAATAAAGTTAAACGATGTTTTTCACAGATATCCATTTTATTTTGTAAGTCTCCTCGATCTGTGATTTCAGCATGTTCTATTTTCCATGACAGATCTTCCACTTCCGCTTCAAGTAAAGCTTGTTGATATTCAAATAGTTCTTTACGTTCCAATTTTTCCCCATAAAAGGCATGAGGATAAGTATACTTTAAAGTATATCGACAGTTCCTTAATGTATCTGCAGCAAGCAGTAAGTACTGCCAATCGATCCATGTACCTTCTTTTTTCAGAACCTTCTCATTGATACGCGCTTGAATACGTGCTCGTTGATCATGTTCTAATCTTAAACTACGTTCATGATTTTCCCACTAGAAAAGTTTGACAAAGTAGAAATTTAAAAGTAGAATCAAAAATAACAGAGACTTAAGAATATTTTCTACTCAAAATTCAATTTGATTACTTATATCAAGTGTGATACCGTTGCCCACCACTGGAAATGGATGAATTGGCCTAATATAGGGAAATGATTGAGTAGAAAGCGCACGCTATTGGATGCTGACTAATTAAGCGACAGACGTGAAGCCTTGGGTTTGGCCTCAATAAACTAATGAGTGTTCACTAATGAAGAGACCAATACTAAGGCGAAGTAAATATTCAATGCCCCAACCTGATTTTTAGTGGTTGTCTAACTAAGGTTAGCACATTATGTGAAATTTTAAAATCAATTAATAGAGATTTAAAAATGTTTTCAACATTAAATTGTCGTTTCATTGACAAATAAAAATGCGTTGAGTAAAAATAAGTAATCAAGCACTCTATCCATACAAATTTGTGCACGAATGACCAATCGCTTTTTTGTAAAAAGATTAAAAGCTATTATTTTATTTCCTGATAGATAAGTTTAGCTTGTAGTATAAAGTGAATGTGTCACAAGACAGCGGGAATAGAACCTATGGATTTTTCAACACAAACTGGCTACAGTCAGACAACCATAGAAAACCATTAAACATTGAAAGACGGTTTTGCCGTAGGATGGGACTGCTCATTAATGTGCATCCATGACCCCGATAAGGACTAAACCAAAAACTTTCTGGTCAGATGTTCACATTTGGACTACCAAGTATTCAGTCAAATTACAGAATCCAACAATTTCCACAATCACCTACACTAAAAATACCATTCAAATAAATTAGAGGGAGGTTGTGAATGGACAGCTACCAGGTACTTCGTGGTTTTCACTAATTTTCCAGGTGATGCCGTATTACCATAAAAGTTAAAGTTGAATTTTCTGTGAAAATTGACACAACCCATTATTATTCCTTTTGTTAATATTTCACCAAAAATTTAAAAAATGCCTTAAACTAAAAAGACTGAAATACAATTTGCACTAAGCTAGCGAACACATGAGAATCGGTCTAAAGACTATTTCCTAAAACACTATGTTAAACTTCATCGAGTGGTAAATGACGAAAACAGTTTTCAGAAAGAAGATTAGTGAGTTAACATTAGACAAGGGTCATATACATTTAAGTGTAAAGAAATTTAACTAAATGGATAAATTCGACAGACACCATCGGATCACTATCAATAACTAGTCAGCATGATACTAGGAAAGATTAATATAATTCTTTCAGTTGAATTAGTGTTATATCGAATTCAGAAGAGTATCAAACAACATATACAATAGCAGATACAATAAAATTTGACGATTCGATAGAATTTCTTGATTTCTTCGAATTAGAAAAAAACTTATACCTATGAATTAATTTTCTAATAACACTACTACTTTTATGCAAATACTGAACAAATGAATAATCTATTCAAATATAGTTCTGTCCAACACAAATGTTTTTTTTTGAAATGTTACTAGTGGCAAGGATAAATAAGCATAAAGAGATATTGAATTGAAATATCCGACAAATGAATACACCTAAATTGTGAATTTTATTTAAAATATTTGTTTACAAACAGAAATAAATGAACGAATTTGCTGAACGAAATGAAATTATGTGTACAAAAGGGTAAACAAGACATTAACTTAATTTAAATAAACTGTACACGGACTTACTCGTTCATAATAAAACATATAGCGCTCCAATGATTCACGTGCTCGTGTTCGCACAGATTCTTTCGCGGCATCTGGATTCTCCTGATATTTACTACAAAAATAGTATTCTGCATCGTGTGATTTCCAAACTATTGTACAACAGATATAGAAGTGGAAAAGACTTACATTACTACTGTGTTAAATATGTTTGAAATGTATATTTTCCATTTAAATATGAGGATGTCATGCAAAATACTTCTTAATAATAGGTGCCATACCATACAAGTAGCAATCACGTAAAAAACTGTTATGAAATCTGTTAACATTTCATTTTAATGTTTATGTTATCGTTGTCCATAAATGCAGTGTGACTAACGCTAACTGACGATATCAAATTAAATAACACAAGAAAAAATAACTCACAACAGGTAAATATCGGCCATCATATTGGATCATAAATGTAAACACAAATAAGAACTAGGATACGATATCAGCGAAGATGAGTAATTTATTCAGTGAAAGCAGAAACCAAAAAGTCAAGTGAAAGGTAAATTAACACCTGATGTTTAATACTACTATATCCGGTAGACTGTCCAAGCAAAAAATTTACGGAGGTAGTCGAACTGGACGACAAAAATACCTAGTCGGAAATCTCCAGCCAATTAGAAAATGGTCAGTGTATTAATGTCGTTATATGCTTGACTGTCAGTTTCAGTCATAAGCGAAGTAAACAATTGTGTAAGCTGTCTGAATTTCATAAGAAAATGATTCGATTGGTACCGAAAAAGTTTATCAACCAACATAAAATACAGTTTAGAATGAAAATGTAAATTTCGCAGTTAAGCATCCTAGACCAGAAAAAACAGCCCTATTAAACATCCATTTAAGTTATAAATCTTCTCTAACATCAGAGGCTAACGTTTAATATAGGCTTTTTTACTAACTAGGCTATTTGTAGAAGAAAATCTCCAACATATTTCAGATGTTCGCTGATAAGTAGTATGAAGCCGTGTGGCATGATTTATTACACATCACTATACACAGAGAACACATTATTACTCAAGGTAACAGATATGAAAGAATCCGAATATTAACATACAGTATAAACAAGTGAGGGTTATCATTCGAAAATACATCTTTGTGAGATAGTGCAAGAAATTAATTAAACATTAAACGAGCTTATCAAATGATGAACATGATTTAGTGTAAATTAAATTGACTCACTTAATTGTCAGTTTTGAAAAAGTATTAACTAAATATCTACCGATGATATGAAAAGTGTACACATCACATTACATATAACTGTAGTAAATCACATGTAGTAAGATACATGCTTATAAAACGATACAAATTTGAAGAAAAACGTACTGAAAAATCTAGTATTATTATTAATACTTACCTCCTAAACAAACCCAGCAGAATTCGTAATGGCATAGTGAGCATTTCTAAATGACAAAAAGATTAAAACGACAGTAGTGAACATTAAAAAATAATCATGTCAATAAGAATGAAAAGTCATGTAGCGCAGTAGTCAATAAGAAAAAGTGATGAAACTTCAAAAATACCTATAGTATTTTTAATTGGAAATAAATACCATCCGATAATCACCACATGCAATTAAATTGTCTGATACGGTAGCAAAACCTAATACTGATAACAACTTAGGGGTCAATGGGTTAAAAATGAATTTACAGGCGGAAAATAACATTACTGATTTCCGGTTACACAAGTTATGCTGATCAATTGATTTTGCTTTACCGTTATTATTGAGTAGCCAATATCAGAATCACACAAAGTAAGCAAATAATACTTTCTGGATATATTACTAATGAAGTGGAAGCCATAATCATTGTGTGAGAACAAACAATATAACCTGATTACTTAAATCTCAATGGCTGCAGAAATATGCATATCTATAACCTATTGGAACATACAATAACAAGGCACAGGTGAATATATACTCATGAGTCATTTTCACAGCATACATCATCAATACATTAAAAAAAACCTCTGATTTACCATTCCCCACCCCCAAAAGCCGATTCATTACTAATAATGAACTAACAAAAAAGTAGGGATTAGAGCACCAAATATTTTAAAGACCTAAATAAAATCATTACTGAACAGCATTCGCATTAGATCATACTTATGGTTTTTTTCAGTCTAAACATATCCACTAAATGAATTTCAGGTAGAAATATGATTTTACTCAATAAATTGTGCTTAAAATAACTGACTTTGAAACCATGTCGAAAGTCCTGGCCTGTCAAATCTACTATGCAGTTAATTAAATGTTTCTGAATGCTAGTTAGTTTAGATAGACAATTGTATGTGTGTATGCATGTATGTATGCTTGTATGCGTGTACGTATAATACAGAACCTAGAAAAAATGTGTTGATCCAGTTTTCCACACCTCAGCAACACAGCAAGATGAACACTAAGTTAGGAGTAGAAGTCATCCACAGTTTTAACCATTGATTACGACATTGGCGTGCACCCCAATCACGTAGTCCGAATCTACCAACACGACTCAGACAAACAGTTAATAACTTCATGAACTGATGCCATTTATTGGTTTGACTGCCCCTGATTTTCTTCCATCCTACTCTAATACTAGTTAGCACTGTGCGTTGAGGTATTTGGTGGTTCGGCGTACGTAATACATGTCCTAATCACATCAGTTGATGAAGATCTCCAATCTCATCAACTGACTTAATATTTTCACTTAACAACCGGCGTCCAACTTCACTGGGAAAGGCTATGTTATCTGCGTACTCTAAGTCAACTAGTGGACCCCCTGGAAGATCAAACCCTAAAAATTAAGACGGCAAGAGTGTTATTTTCAACAGTAAATCTATGATGCAATTGAAAATAAATGTGGATAGGAGAGACAGTTATCAGACACTCCTTGAGATCTTACGTTCAGATGATAGTTCGTCATACTCACTGACCCAACTAGCAGTAAAGAGCCTTCATAAGGTTTATTTAGCCAAAAACCTTTCCTTAATTTGAATTATAGGATGATGTGTAGTCTTCCAGTTAAACTAAAAGTTTGGTTTACATTACCTACTACTATCTGCGATTCTGAACATTCATTCCCATATACTGATTACTAAATTAGATTATTTATCCATGCTTTTTCATTTGCTAATAAATAATATGATAAGCTGAGATGTGATGTGATCACTTATAAACAAAGGTATTTTAATTTCGACAGTGTAATAAGGAAACGGAGTAAGTCTGAAAAAAGTAATTTATTTCTGATACATATTCCGATTAATCTGGTCACATATACTTGTCAAAGCAGTTATATATAAAATTGGATAACTAATAAAGGCCAAATTAACTAAACGGTTGAATGTGATAATCGTAGAATAAAGGAAAGGATAGATTATTATTATTATTACACTACTAAAAGTTAATTAAAATTACTAGGGCAGATCCAAGGTTATAACAAGAATTCGATACATTAAAGCCCATATGGTCTACAGTCCCGAATTTGCATGGATACCTTAAAATTAACGAGACAATCAATTAGAATTAGTATTATCAATGTTTGGCTCACCGATATATACTAAATAAAGGGTTAGTTAAACTTTTAAACCAGAAGCAGAACAAACTATGCAAGTATTCTTTGGAAGATAATTTAAAAATGGTAGATCTTCTTCGTAACATTAATATTTGCATTCCATTGACGAAAACTCTCTTTTCAGTAATGCATATTTAATTATGACAATTAATGTTTTTGTGACTACATATGGTCTCATTTTCTTTTAATCTTCATTTGCCCAGAATTATTGGGGTCAGATTTATTATTAACCGAAACATGCTTAAATTTCTGCTCTGATGAAATACACACGAGGCCTTACAAAGTACCTTTTCAACTGAATCCCACTTACTTGCACAGGAGATACGATTGTAAGAGATATACAACATACGCCTAGAACGGCGATGACAAATAGATACCCGGTGAAATTTATAAATCAATTCAAATGTCAGTTAATACAAAAGTCTCTAGCTCACTCCGTCTCTAAAGTAAACATTTTCGTTACTTTGCCATACAGGGAGCAATACATCAGTACAGTTTTCAAGCAGAGGTTAAAATATACTGTAATAAAACCATATTATACTGTTAAATTAATTATGACTGAAAAGCCAAAACCTGTGATTCCACGGTGATAACACAGTTGTATGAACATTTATATCACATTCCACCGTATTTACCAATTTATATACATACGTATACACATACGTAGGGAGGAGTATTTAAACACTTCAATCAAGAGTGGCAAGACATGTACCTAAGCGGCTTCATAACCAAATAAAATGAAGTAGTCCAAGAAGGCCAAGAAGTAAAAACCTTGCTCACCTATCGCAAAATATATAATTGAGACTGTTTATAAGTTTAATCTGGAAGCTTTTAAACCTTCTTGCAATGGTCAATACAAGCGTATCCTTAAAATTGTAGAGGTTCTAACAATTAGAAAACTTAGGCCTCTTTTGTATGTATAAAATCACATTGCTGTAAATTTAAATCTACCCTAGTAGTTTTAATTAACTTTTGGTAGTGTAGTAATAATAATCTATCCTTTCCTTTATTCTACGATTACCACATTCGACCGTTTAGTTAATTTGGCCTTTATTAGTTATCCAATTTTATATATAACTGCTTTGACAAGTATATGTGACCAGATTAATCGGAATATGTATCAGAAATAAATTACTTTTTTCAGACTTACTCCGTTTTCTCATTACATCATCAAAATTTACGAAGGTCGCTAATCGTTCTAATTTTAACTTTGAACGAAGCACTTTTTTCAACATGACAAACTTTTTAACAAGAGAAATTTAGACTTCGATTATGTAATCCAATAACAAGTTATACAAATGGATTTACCATATGATTACAGCCTTCGTTTTTCTCGATACACACATGACATGAAGGACAATCCTTAGTGTGGGCTGTCATATAATTTGCTGTGCCCGAATCATCTCGGCATTTAACAAGCCATTGTTTTAAGGTTACACAACTAGTTGGAGCATGATACGCCTCCGAGCACATAAAACAAAACTCTGCATGGCATCGTTCGCACTGAACACGTCGTGCTTTCGGCTCTTCAAGAGCACAAATTAAAACAGGACAGCCAAGACCGATACAAAATCGTAATGATGGATGACTCTAAAAAGTGTAAAATAATATGTAATATATCTGCTAATGTGAACGTTATAAGTTCATACAATATAAATGTCTTTAATCGTTGATTTTAATTAGTTTAAGAGATCCACTCAGAAAACCATATAGTCTGACAAAATTTACACCAACTACCAGCGATATTATGATCTTCCGAAACATTTGTTTATTCATCCGTAACTATTTCTGCGGAGAATCGATGCATTTAATTTCCATAGAAAATTCGTTATGTACGAGGATAATAAAGTGTTGTCACTTACTAGCATCTTAAGTAATAATAGGCTACATTTGTAATTTTAAGATAAAACGATATAAGTAGAATGGACAATATAAAATCTTTGATCAATTTTATGGTTTATGTATAAGTTTGAAATATTAATCGACAAGCTAGAATCGAAAGCAATTATATTAATTAAATAATTTCATTATTATTTCTCAACCTTGATGAGTTACTTTAAAGTTAAAGGAGTCAGCTGGTTTAGGAACGGTCTGCATAATGTATATAGCAATCAATACAGTTGACACCATGCTACATAAACTGCGAAAAACATATGAAAAACTGACTCTACAGTAGTTATTTAAGTTTTAAGCCAAGGATGAATCTGCTACACTTTTATTATCCTCCAGATAGTTAAAATATTCTTATATATATATATATATATATATATTGCAGATTAGCAATCTGCCGATTTCTGAACAACAGGGTTGTCTCGTACACGTTGAACGGAAATGGGCTTTGTACATGTATGCTTGAAACGTAACTCGACAAGTTCATAAAAGTTGGGCTGCAAGAAACAACCAAAACGTGTATGTTAACCGGAACTATTGAGTACAATGATTCGAAAAAACTGATTTTGATGTGCATTTGTAAAACCTGACTTATTGAGGATGAGGATCATGGACGGCTCTAAAATGAACAACTGTTTCCATCTTGGGATAGTCCACATGATGGTATTGCTTCGACACTTGACAGGATGTCTATTTGAAGTGAAATAGTCATCTAAAGGCCCAAATTATTTACCGATATCAACTTCATCGGTTTTGACAGAGGTACTAAAATTTCCATACCAAGAGAACTCGAATCAGTTTAAAGAAGCACACTACTGATTAATTTACAAGATATCATTTTGATAAAAGGCACAACTGTCTCAGCTCTTTCTGAGTACAATAATTAGGAACACGATTATCTGACTTAGGATGATGCCAGAAGTAGCTAAAAATCAGACAGCCACGAGCAGGTTAGTGTTTGCCTTTTATATGAACAAGTTTTAAAAAGAAACCGTCTACAGTTGTTTCCTTTGATTATTTTGTTATCATATAGCTTATTGTGTCCCACTTATGCTTAACATTATCACTTTGTCTTGAGTTGGATGTTTCCACTAACGTTTGTTATACTACGTTTTGTGTCTGAGTAAACTGAGAATACTAAGCGTTTATTTAAATGCATAGAAGAGTCTAAATGGTGAACTCTAGAAAATAAAGGTTATCAGTAGAGTATTATTAATATGAACAGAACAAAACTGTTTATATTACAATGATAACAGAATCAGGACTACAGCAATATTCGAAAATTAGGCTAAAAATGCATAATAATAATATATAAGTAAAGCATAAGATATTTTACCTCAACCGTACGCTGGAATAGTAGATTCAAATACTTGTCTTTTACAGAAGAATTTTTTAACAGCGTTAAAAGGAAATCCTCTATTACTAAAACATTACATCCAACTGACATACAGTTGATCTCAATACTTAAACCTTCTTCGATTTTTATTGTTAAATATGAACACCAACAATCTGGACAAAATCTATGTCCACACGACAAACCACACAAACCACTCATTTCATTACTGCTTAAGAAATCGGTATTCCTATCATGAGGATTATCTGACCAAACATCAAATATAGTATTGTCAATTGCAGTAGTAGGAGGAGGATAAGAAGTAACACTGGAACAAGATAAAGTGCAATCTTTTGAATTCCCTTTCTTAGAAGAAGTCGACGTGTGAAGCAATTGTAAGTCGGACTCATTAAATATATTGTCTGGGCTGTTTGTTTTCTTTGACGGAACTGTATAGCATATTTCACAACAGGAATCTAGAGAATTACAATACACAAGAAATTAGTCTCACATTGACAATCAATAACTGTGAAAAGAAAATCACTGAATAAATTAAATTAAAAAGGCGTACTTTCTACGCGATTAGAATATCGGCTAACAATTAGTAGTCCAAACCTTCATGTTACATTATATTAATAAAATTTTATAATCTGATAGCCAAGCAGAAAGATCTGGCTTCCAATTTTAGTATGCTGAAACAGTTTCACTTCGACATGCATGTTATGATGCATCCGTACAGTTTGAGTGTAGTCCTTAAAAACTTCATGACCAAACTAAAACTGGAACGTTATTTGATCACAACTGCATTACGCGAATTTACAAAACGTTCCAAAGAAAAATATCAAATTGGGGAAGACGAAATACATTCAGTACTAATAAGAGTGGATATTGTATTATTAATGATCGTCACACGTACAATTTCGTGTACTCGTGGATGTCTTCAAATCGAAGTAGAGTGGGATTCGAAAGTGAGGCTTAATGGCTGAAAGTCGGACACATTAACTATTGAATAATAGCCTCCATGTACCCAACAGCGGAGTGGACTCAGTGACAGTTGAGGTGCTATTAAGAGTTCTTATACAGGAAACTGGATTAAGATTCAAGCTTAAAACAAGACGATTAGAATAGATAATTTATAGCTCTCTATCGACTGGTCTCTAGCAAAGTGATTACACTAATCAACTGAAATTCAGTGTTCACAGCACCGTGACATCTATTTTTATTGTGTGGGATTTGGAAAGTTGGATAGTATTAGTAGTTTCATAAAATAAAGTAGCTCCAGTAAAAGGAAGAGTACTGAAGGTGGGTCACGAATGGGGACACTTAATCTCGACTTTACATGACAGTCAGTGCTTACAACACCACTGACCTTAAGACTTTATAAAGTAATGGTACAATGTACAAACAACTATCCATTCGAAATCTAGTATTCTTCTATCAATGCGAATCAAATCTAATGGCTACCTTCAAATTACAGTAAACTTAAATGTGCTGATAGACTTGAAGATTGAATTCTTTTACCACTTTAGTAGCACTTCCCTTGATTAAAAACCGAAATAATCCTTTAACATTTCTTAAAATAAACATTAGTGGCGAGACGACAGTTTCATATGAAATCACTAACAAAGTGGATAAATAAGGTGAGTAAAAGCACCCCAGTCTAGATAATGACACTACATGAGACGGAAGAAATGTAGGGCTAGATTAAGATATAAATCTTCCAACAATTTCAGACAAGTTGAAACTTAGCTTATTAAATGCAAGAATATCAATGTATACTGCTAACCTGGAGTGACATTTGGCGGAGACATAAAGGGGATGACCCGAAAATTGAGATTTTGGACAGTGTAGATGGTAGCCATTACTGCTTGACTATCGCTGCAAGTGGGTTGTATATTTGAACCTGGAAGAATATTGTGATTAATTAACGTCACCAAAGGATGGGCCAGAAACTTTTTCTTGATTGCCTCTACATCCCACTTATTATTATGCAATAATAGCCGAGCAATGGCTGGTGGTACCTGGAACCATTCAATATAATGGATGTTTGTTTTAATTTTTTTATAACATAAAGGGTGTGGTATTATATGGTACCAATAAGCGTACTATATGAAACTGAATAGCTTTTTTAAAAGAGCGTAACATCGTAGTAATGACTAAAATGAGCAGAAAGACTGGATCAACATAAGACTTTCGTCTCATTACGCTTCAAACTTTTTGCTAAAAACATAAATGAGGACCACGGCTAGATTACATCTAGTTTCTATTCTGAAGCATGTTTCAAGCTGCTGATTGGTCCCATCTATGGAAACATACCCCAGAAATGACTTACTAACAAACAGAAACCAATAACATTATTATCCTATGGCAATAAATTATTACTAAAACAAACAATAATAATTCAGCACACAACCACCGATTATTTTACACTCGGATGCCTGAACTATGATGTACGGCAGAACTCATCAAAAGGAAAAGTTGTGCAAACCTGTAATTACATGATGGTACGGAAGGTGTGTAATTGACATGAAGCTTCCCCTAAACGGAAGTCGGCCCCCTTGACTAAGCTTTTATCAGTATCAGCATAAATTTGACATTTTTCAAGCTACTTTAAGTTCGTGATCAAGAATTTGTAAAGATGACAAGTTCAATGATCTCTGAAAAGTGTTTGGAATTTAAACATTTAACACTAGAACTTCTCAAGAAATACAAAGTGTTGTGAATTTACAATGCTCTGATTATAAGTAAACAAGAATCAAACCTTGCGAATGACCCAGCTAGTTGATTTGTTGAACTTAAGAATGAATTTATTTTACGATGTACACCTCTTAAACGATTTGGAAATCATGTAGCTACTTAGCAGCACACAGCACGATACAACTTGGTATACTCAAAATATAATCAAGTTCGAGTGCATAAACCTTCAGAGAGAAAAACAAAGTAACGATAGCTGTTCAGGAAAACCCTGTACAAATAACTCCATCCACGAAATATGGTTACTTCGTGAAGTACTGTGAGGTATTTTCAGGCAGTGTAAAAAACAATACAGATTAACGGCGACTGTCGAAACCACGAATGAATGTCAAGTAACGTCTACCAATCTTTAGGATTTGCCCAGAACCTTAGTACGTACTAAGGCACTAATACCACCGACTGTACTAAAGACAAGTAGCGTTCCTATAAACAACCATACTTTATCTACTGTTAATGCATATACTATTTTTGTATTCAAGTTTGAGCTAATTCAAACCTATTACAATTTTAAAAAGTACACTCGAAAAATGAAGCATACATTTATAAGGTTACATAGCGTATCAACAATACTATTAAGAAAGCTTTCGACTTCATTCCTTTCCAGAGATTTGTACAGAAAAGATTCGGGATGAAGTCTGTCTGAACAAAACCTGAACGTATTGCAGTAAATAAATGGAATATAACCATACTTTTCGTTTTCAACATCATATTCGGGTTCATTGTAATTATAGTCATCAGATTCGTCCGAATCATATGACTGGTCATTGTTTGTCTCCTCCATTCTAAAAAACCACTTTGGTATGTTCGATCATCTTTTGACCTACAGCTCAAATTAAGCGGGCCCAGTTTTCAGTCTTCAATAATAATGATCGTAGGTCATGCCTACTGTGTTAATTTTTGTGGCCTTTATCCCAATAAAGATCCTTCTCAAAATCGGATCACTGAAAGAGCTTCTAATAGGGTGTTCAAATCTTTGACCATTTTATATACGTAAAAATGTCCAGCCAGAATTTGCTCGATCCGCGTTTTTAAACCTCTTCCTTTACGTCAATAAGTGGTCTATCACGTGTTACTGTTACTAATATTTTAACAATTATGCCAGTTAAACCGGCAGATATATGATTAGATGCCGACTGTCTATTTTCACGTTTAATACATGGGGTCACTCTTTGCATTCGTGAAATCCCCTAGAAGAAGAGTATGAGAGTGGCATATTTTGAATTACCCTGAGTGATTCTGGAATTATATCCACAATAGATGACAATGATCAAGTGAGAACATGATTAGCATTGGGTGTCCTAATTTCTTTTAGATTGCAAAGGAAGTAAAACTGTTTCCGCAGTTACAAGGACTGGTCCTATGGTTATTAATCAGGTTGTATTCATATAATACTTATTGACATTATTGCGCATAAAATAGACCTTGCTTACGTTTCCTAAAAGCTTTTTATATCTGGTCAAGAGTTGGCTGACACAATTATATCCCACTGAACCAATAATTATGCAATCCCATCCTTTCTCATGGTTAGTCAACCGACTTGATTCTCCCTTGACTAAATATATGCACCAATATCCTTTCTGTACTCACTGCTATCTCTACAGCCATTTTCCAAAGACCAAAACTAACACCATCACATTACGTACCTAACGATCTGCCTAAAAATATACATCAAAAGCGTTATGTAGTGCAAACTAAATAAAGCGATATGCAAGCCCAATGAAGATAAACGAAATGTTTGCGAAAATTCAGTCGGTTAAGAAACCCATATTATTAGGCATAACGTTTGTTGTTTATAGATTTATTAAAAAAAGCAAGGGCCAAGAAAATGAAATAACAAGTGAGTGGCAGCACAGTCCTCTAGAACAACTCTTCAACTAATGAACATAAGGTGGTAAAAAAGACCTAAGACACCAGTCGATTCGTCTAGGCGTCCGTGAGTTAAACTCAAGTGAAAAGTCGTGGGTTCTAAAAATGCAATAATAGGAGACCTCGCTAACGTGTTACTATCCCAGTTAAACAACGTTCATTCTCTCTCAGACTTAAAACCATTAGGTGTGGCTACAATAAGTCGTAACCATTATCTTCTTAATAATAAACACAGGAAGTCAAATGCAACCGTGAACAGATGAGAAGTCTTCCAGATTAAACTACCTTTGTTTAGCGATCGTCTGCTGTTGGAGAATAACCGAAAAATTCACCTATGAGCTTTCATGGGCTTCTATCATGCTTTGCATGGTTGCCTACGACTGATGAAAGCAGCCAACTTAAAACTAATTTCCAAATGATTGCCCGCAAGTGAGTTAATGGATTTACCAAAATCTGCGGCTTTGGGCGGAAAGTGTTCACAGAAAAATAATGAAAAATCTTGAAGTGACTATTTACGATCAAAAGTATACCAGAAACACAAGCTAGCCGAAAAAACTTTTAGGATTAGGTGTGGAACTGAATATACACCTTATGTCAAAGTGATTCATTGGTGTCAGAGGACCTCATTAATGATATTAAATCATGACTCTCAATTTTATTCAAGGAGTAGCTATGAAACACGTATTGGGTACGATGGTAAGTGTTTACACCCTAACATCGCCAAACACTTTTGAGTCGACCCGAAGCACTTCTGCCGACTCATGCTATGATGATGAAGGGAGACACGTGGATGCCTTGTAACCGAATCCTCCGTTATCTATTTCAGCTGGTTTGCCCCGTTGTCAAGATACGAAATATGAGTATATAATTTCCTGAGTTAATAATAATAATAGCTTTATTCACTAGTATTTTTAGTACAATATGAATTTTCAGCATACAATGTCTCAACAAGTTGCTTTTTACCGTGTCAACATCTAGAAAAAGATATATATATTTTATATTGCCAACAACAACAGAGACAATAAAAACAAAATAACCGTAACATAAGGAACACGAGTCTTTGCATTTCATAATAATCCGTATTTTTTAAGGGCACAGATTTCTAATTAGATCGGTTCTTACAAACTTTTTATCACATACAACATGTGCTAAATATGGAATAGTTTAACATTTGTACTTCTCTTTACGTGCTTGAATCCTGGTATAGCAGCGTCGCGTTCTGCCAGAAGACAAACAAGGTGAAAGTTTTTGAATGAAGAGGGTGTTTGATGTCAGATAGAATAATCTTAGATAGCTGTCTGCAGGACTTTTAATGTCTATCTACAACCATGTTTATTATAACGTCGTAGCTTTCGCCACACACTTTACTAACAGCTTTCAGTGCTCTACACAACACAACATAGTTTTTTCTCAATAGTCCGGGAAATAATAATGGGGAACAATATAAAATAGTCGGTAATATACGTGAACTGACAAATTGTAATAATAAATGCTAGGTTATACCAAAACTACGCAATCGCCTCACATAGTATAATAAACGGAAAACCCTCTTTGATATAAGCAAAACGTGCGAAGACCAAGATAGATCAGAAGTAAAGGTTACACCAAGGTAAATAACATTCGATATAGTCTTAATTGTAGAGTCTCCAATTTTACAAACATTGTGTGAATTCACAAGAGCAGTTTGATCCTTTTCACGTCTTAGACTGAAATTGACTGTTTGACATTTGGAGGGATTAAGTTGAAGACCATTCAAACTAGGCCATCATCCAACATTCGCTAAAAAACAATTCATTTCACAATAATTTGAGGAAGAAGAGACAGGCGTACTAATAGTAAGATCATCTGCGTACTTGACAAAGTTATTTTTCATAGAAGAGAGCAGGTCATTTAAGAAAAGTCAAAAAAGGGGAAAGAACAGCACCTTGATGCACACCAACTTCTCTTAACAGATGAGTGGAGCACTTTCCTTTGTTCACAGTATATTATTCTCTTCCAAAGAAATAGGAATACAGCCAGTTGATTGTCAAGCTTTCTATGTCCATAAACTCAAGTTTATTAAGTACCATAGGTCTAGGAACGAAGTCATAGGTGGAAGTGCAATTGTAAAGGTACTTCGGACATACTTTTCACCATTTTCTAAGCTACACACTATATTATGATGTGAGACAACTGCCGCAACCAGTGTACTTCTATTGCATCTGTATGCAAACTGATATGGGTCGATATGCCCTTCCATTGTTGGCTGAAGCTTACGTAGTAGAAGTTTTCCGTAGTTTTGAGAAAGGGAGAAGTTATAGCTATGGGTCTAAACCCAACATTACCACTAGAAGACGCTTTTTTCAGTATAGGCGTTATTTTTATCTTCCAAGCTTTTGGTATCACGTTTGTAGAGGAAGACACTTTAAATATACTAGTCAGTGACTGATACAATACATTAGCACATTTCTTGAAAAGAAGGTTCGGAATCTCATCAGGACTTGGACAACGTGATAGTTTGTTTGCCTTCAAACATACTAAAACTTCTTTTTCGGCGAATATGGGACTGCAATATTCACTTAACTAACAGTGATCAAAGAGCACTTGATCAGATCCATACTGTATAAATGATTCATTTCACGAGCAAGCATTTTAATGAGTATCTTCTGTAATTTTTAGTGTATGTAAGCTCTTTGAATAGTTTCCAAACGTCAAAAGAGTTTTTACAGGATAGTAGTTTATCAGCATACAATGGCTTCAATCGTTTTATTTCTTGACACATAAGGACATTTAACCTACTAACTTTAGTATATTCTTTGTTCCTGTAGTGACTTTCTTTTTCTCTCCTCAGGCGTTTAAGATGTGGGGAGATTAGTTAGTCAAGTCTCGTTTAAAAATTGTTTCATTAAGACAGCAGACATCAGGACAAAACCTGAAGTAGGAATTAGTTACATCTACAGTGGTTTTTAACGATTATATATTGGATTAGTTCTAGGAGGCTCTTCTTTATGGAAGCTGTGTAGGTAATATTAATTATCAATTCCCTATGACTAAAACTTACTTCTTTTATAGGCAGAATTGATTTGATGCATCAAGGTTTGCTCTTTGCTGAATAGGAGAATTTATCAGATAAAATATAAAAGGATGAAACAAATAGCTGTTGATAAGGGACTCAATGAGAAGTTAATGATGACAGCAATAGTTATGTATGATAAAATAACTACTGACAGGGATATTGTAGCAACATAGCTTGACTAGTTAAAAGTTCACTTCAAAACTTAAGCATACTCCAAAACAATTAGGCTCCACTATTCATTTACTTCCTTATTTTGCACAGGGATTATATTTCCTATTAGCTTATATTGAACGTTGAGAATTATGTGTGTGTTTGAATAACTAGAACCGCGCTCCACTGTCTCCTGCCCACGCTATTGAATAAAGACCTATTACCATAATACTCTGGATTCTTGTGTCATTAGATCGGGATATACCTAGGCGTTAAACTGGTGAGCCCGACCCTAGACTATATCTACACTCCGACTTTAACACGAGAAAATGATGAGAACACGAGATGAACGCTTTATTTCAAGTCAGATAGAGAGTGAGCTATATACAAAGTGTCCGTATATTTACGTGATTAACGACATTTTTTAATGCGATTAAATGTTGTAAAACGTACTCTGGAGTGTCTCACAATGGCTTTCATTATTGTGATGTAAGTATAAAAACCGAGCATAACGGAAACATAATAAATAACCATCATCCTTTGTTTCTTAACACTGAATTACGACAGGCCATAAGGATGATATAAAATCAGTCGTTTTAGTATTGTACATGAGTCGTTTGGGGCGCATTCTGAGGCATAAGCTATACGGTAGGTCAACTCCCTCCCAGTGAGTGCAAAAGCAAATTGTACTTACATTAAATCTACCATGGTAATATTATTACTATATATCCAGAGCGGGATGTGATTCACAATGTTTTTTGTTTCGCCTTTGTTTTAGTTTTATTGTCCTCTGATTGTCTAGCTCACCTTTATTTTCCTGATGTGTGACCAGATAGTTCGGAACTTATTGCAAACATGAATAACTTTGTCTTCTTGTAGCATTATAGAAATTAATCAAAGGGACTAATTGTCCTGAACAGTAATATACTCCTGAATAAGCAGGTATACGTTAGTTTTACAAGTATGACAGGTTTGGTTGACAAGCATATAGCGAGGTACGTAATTAAAATGACACACAATAAAGAATGGCAGTTAATTACTGGAAATATATGTGTATAATAGTTTCACAAGACTGATCATTTTAATACAACATATATAGCATGATGCGCATGGAAAAGTTTACCAAATGGAGTATTTAAGAATGTATTTCAGAATGCATACAAGACCTGGTGTAAGGTCTACAGTGATAGTAGTAGCTCTACACATGTTAGATAAATAAATAAGGTTCGACAAAGGTAATGTCTGAACAAGCAAAATAAGTAGATTTCTAGTTAGGCGTTGGGAATGTACACAAATATTAATGGAAATAATGTATGATAAAAGGTACGGTGACACACTTATTTTACATGTGTGATCATATGATTGTAATAATGTCTCACATTATAGGGAAATGTAGTAGTAGATAATTTCCTAAATAAATATTAGTATAGGCTCATGTTATTGATTGATGACCACGTTTACTTCAGTGAACACTACCAGCTAATGGCGCTTACTCAATCATCACTATCCGATCACGCCACGAAACCACGTAAGAAGCAACGGGTTTCCTAGTCAGACAGCATACACGGTGCTATACCGTTAGCTCTCTACTGACGATCAAAAATACAGCCGTCTCCATTAATCATTGCCTATCAAATTAGCCTCGCTAATTTGTTGTAATTGAGCAGGTAATGAAGCCTCTTAACACTATGTAAGTCCTGTTCTAGAACGATGATGAATATCAGAGTGTAAGTGGCCGTGACCTTATTATTCCCAATCAACCAATTAAAATAAAACACACACTGTTACGTTACAATTTATAATTTCACCGCAAACAGCAGGAATATACAAAGTCTAAGGCAGTACAGCAAGTTATATACACACAAGTTATACACACTTCTAAACGATATCAACCCCCAACAGAAACACAGACGATCTGCTCAGTCACTTCTAGAAGCAAAGTCAGATAATAACAGAGTTCAATTTGACCAAACAACGTTCAGTAGTATCAATGTCCTATCTACCTTGACACTCCCACCACCAACAAAGGAAGTTGCTTTGCCTTTTTCCTTTAACTGAGCCTAAGTTGCTTGGGATAAGGCCTACAACAGAAAGAAAGCTGGCAAACACAAACATGCCTAGACATACCGTGGCATACACACATGCAGCCGCTAACCATAAACAATTCCTCAGTGTGTCAGGTAAAATCTTGAGAGCAATAAGCATCAGATCTATCTGGGTTGTATTCATAGTATCCGATACCATGTAACCACCTGACTCGTCCTTCCCAAACGTGACAGATTGAAAGCCATAACGACAAAAATCCCAATGCGCAAGTTACATTTAAAATAAATATGACAGCAAATGAACACATACAGTGGAATAAACTTCAAACCGATAGATGAAAATTAGACTGCAATGCCGGATCACCTGTAGTCTACAGGGAACTTAAAAAATGGTTAATCTGCAGTGACAAAAATTGATAGCGTGTTGTCATTCAGGTAGTTGGTTTTCAGGACTTATAACAGCACGCCTGAAAGCCACGTATCATACCTTTCAACATATATCATATGTCAATCAATCAATCAATGCCTGTTACCCCAAGTGGAGCATAGACCGCCCACCAGCATTCTCCAACCAACTCTGTCCTGGGCTTTCCGCTCTAGCTCTTCCCAAGTGCTGTTCATTCTCTTCATGTCTGTTTCCAATTCCCGACGCAATGTGTTCTTGGGTCTTCCTTTGTTTCTGTGGCCCTTAGGATTCCAAGTTGGTGCTTGTCTTGTGACACAGTTTGACGGTTTCCTCAGTGTGTGTCCAATCCATCTCCAGCCTCTTTTCCTAATTTCTTCCTCAACTGGAAGTTGATTAGTTCTCTGCTACAACAGGTTGTTGTTGATGGTATCTGGCCAACAGATCCGAAGAATCCTACGCAGACAGTTGTTTATAAATACTTGTATCTTCTGTAGGATACTTTTCGTAGTTCTCCAAGTTTCAGCTCCATACAACAAGACTGTCTTCACATTTGTGTTGAAAATTTTGACTTTCATATTGACTGACAGTTGGTTTGAGTTCCAGATGTTTTTCAGTTGTAGAAATGCTGCCCTTGCCTTACCAATCCGCGCCTTCACATCCGAATCAGACCCTCCTCGTTTGTCGATGATGCTGCCCAAATATGTAAAGGTTTCAACGTCTTCCAGAATTTCTCCGTCAAGTGTAATTGGGTTAGTGTTTGCTGTTTTATATCGGAGGATCTTGCTTTTCCCTTTGTGTATGTTGAGGCCTACTGCTGCTGAGGCTGCTACTATATTGTTGGTCTGCTTCTGCATTTGATGATGTGTGTGAGAAAGAAGAGCTAGGTCATCTGCAAAGTCCAAGTCATCTAGTTTCGTCGATGTTGTCCATTGTATTCCGAGAGTGCCTTCAGATGTTGCAGTCTTCATGATCCAGTCGATGACCAGTAGGAAGAGGAAGGGCGAGAGTAAGCAACCTTGTCTGACACCGGTCTTCACTTCGAATGAATCTGTGAGCTCACCTCCATGCACGATTTTACAATGTAGTCCGTCGTAAGAATTTCGTATGATGTTGACTATCTTCTCGGGTACGCCGTAATGCCGTAGAAGGCTCCATAATATTCTCCTATCCATGCTGTCAAATGCTTTTTCATAGTCGATGAAGTTGATGTAAAGTGGTGAATTCCATTCAATTGATTGTTCAACAATGAACCGTAGAGTAGCGATTTGATCAGTACATGATCGATCTTTACGGAATCCGGCCTGTTGATCTCGGAGTTGGCCGTCGACTGGGTCCTTTAATCTGTTCAATAACACTCTGTTGAAGACCTTTCCTGGTACTGAAAGTAGGGTAATGCCTCTGTAGTTCTCACAATTACTGAGATCGCCTTTCTTTGGTATCTTGATGAGGTACCCTTCTTTCCAGTCTGCTGGAACTTGTTCTTCCTCCCAAATCTTCCTGAAGAGAATGTGGAGTATCTTTGAAGTTGTTTCTATATCTGTCTTCAGTGCCTCCGCTGGTATGTTGTCTGGTCCTGCTGACTTGCCACTCTTGATCTGTCTGATGGCCATTTTGATTTCTTCGACTGTTGGTGGGTCTGTGCTAATAGGGAGATCCGTGGCTGCTGCTTCGATGACTGGTGGGTTCAGTGGGGCTGGTCTATTCAAGAGTTCTTGGAAGTGCTCTACCCATCTGTTCCGTTGTTCATGCACTTCAGTGATTGGTTTGCCAGCCTTCTTCTTGATTGGCCGTTCTGGCTTGTTGAATTTCCCAGCTAACTTCTTCGTTGTATCGTATAAGAGCTTCATATTTCCTTCTCTTGCAGCTTTTTCTGCTGTCATTGCTAGGTCCTCAACAAATTTTCGTTTATCCGACCTGATGCTCCTCTTCACTTGCTTGTTGACTTCGGTGTATTCGGCCTGTGCCTTGGCTTTCTCTGCTCTTGTCCGACTGTTATTGATCGCTGTCTTTCTGTTCCTCCTTTCTTGGATCTTGTCCAGAGTACTAACAGAAATCCACTCTTTTTGGTGTTGTTTCTTGAGACCCAAAACCTCCTGACATGTTGAGGTTATTGTTCCCTTAATCTCTTTCCAGTTGTCTTCCATATTAGTTCCATCTGCGTCTAGTAGATCATGAAATGCCTGGAACTTGTTGCTTAGAATTAATTTGAATTCGTTGCGTTTGTTAGTATCCCGGAGAAGGGCTGTATTAAACTTGTGTAATACTGCTGCCCCAGTTGTCCATTACTTCCTCAGCTTCAGTTTCATTTTAGCCACCACCAGATGGTGATCTGAAGCTATGTCGGCTCCTCTCCTTGCTCTTACGTCTTCCATGGTCCTTCTAAACTCCTTATTGATGCAGATGTGGTCGATTTGGTTCTCCGTAATGTGGTCCGGTGAAACCCATGTAGTTTTGTGTATACGTTTGTGGGAGAAAATGGTGCCACCTATAATCATTTTGTTGAAGGCACATAAGTTCACAAACCTCTCACCGTTATCATTCCTTTCTCCCAGTCCATGTTGTCCCATGATGTCTTCATAC
Source organism: Schistosoma mekongi (assembly GCA_034768735.1). NCBI lineage: Eukaryota > Metazoa > Platyhelminthes > Trematoda > Strigeidida > Schistosomatidae > Schistosoma > Schistosoma mekongi. The sequence continues at coordinate 23,953,311 of CM068308.1, forward strand.
CCGGTGTTATCCACTCCGACCTTGGCGTTGAAGTCGCCCACCAGAATGGTCAGGTCCTTGGCTGAACATTTCTCGATGATTGACTGCAGCCTCGCATAGAACTGGTCTTTGTCGTCTTCGTGGCTGTCGTTGGTGGGTGCGTAGCACTGGATGACATTCATTGCAATCCCTTCCTTCTTCGTCTTGAAGGATGCTGTGATGATCCTAGGTCCATGAGGTTCCCATCTTATAAGAGACTTCCATGCATCTTGGGATAACACCAATGCTACTCCTTGTGTGTGTGGGGCGTTTTCTTCTTCGTGGCCGGAGTATAAAAGCACATTTCCCGAGGATAACCGTTGCTGTCCAGCTTGCACCCAATGCGTTTCGCTTATTCCAAGTATCTTCAGGTTGTATCTTCTCATTTCTTCAGCTATTTGCATGGTCCTCCGTGTTTCCCACAGCGTGCGGACGTTCCACGTACCTATATTAATTGTTGCTCTGGTTGTCAGAAGAGACATCGGCCTCGTGGCTTCCGAAGAAACTCGGCTTTCACCATGAGGCGTCATAACATACCTTCCAACTCCCAGGGCAGAGTAAAAATGGTTATGAAGGTTTTTACTGGTTAGCGTTTTTTTAGCACGTTTGCTGTTTTACGGGATGGGGTTTCTAACCCCATGCCCAACCCTCCTCCTTTATCCGGGCTTGGGACCGGCATCAACCCTAGGGGCTACAGGCGGAGTTATATATCATATGTAGTACCTAAATTTTCTATTTATTGTCATAGTACTTTCGTTAAGTAAAAATTGTCATATACCATTTTTTCAGGATGCTGTATATCGAAACGCTTGCAGAAACCGCTTATCTTTATTCTTAATGTCCATGTCATCAATAATATGAAATGCATCAGCACAAAACGTGTAAACCACTCCACAATTCGCAAACATCCATACATATCATAGTAGGTGTAGAAGCGAAGGTCGGTAACAATCAATATGATAACAAAATATGTCGATTGCTTGTGGACAGTTAGGACCAAGTTACATTCAGTTGTACCAGAGTTAGCTCGTTCGTCTGACAGGCATAATTCTAAACACTCTCGAATCACTTGGTGAAGTTAAAATTTAGGTCTAAACACGACTGGTTTGATAATGCGTGGGAACATAAAATTGCTAGGTCCATATCTCAACAGCATTAGACACCACAAAGTTTTCGTCATATTTCCGGACATTCCGGTTAGTGCATCTAGACAGCACTGGCCAAGGTGACCGTAATCCACATCACTTCTGATAATTTTTAATTATATCCTAATCAACTAAATGTATGCATCGCGATGATTCAGGACATTTACTATCGACGAGTACTGATGGTGAGGCACCGTCGTGACAAGTCACTAATTTTGTTGCAGGTGATGTTGTAGCTAGAATCCCTGTTCTGTAAACGTTAAGTGCATCAACACCCTGCAACGGGACATATACGCGAACGGCATTTATGTCTAGATACCTAGTAAATATGATAACAAATGGCATTTTCGAAAAAACATCGGCTATCAGGGCAATACGATTACCGTATTTTTGTAAAGCTATGAACGTGCTATCAGCACCGTATGCAAAACGGCAGTGTCCACAAATACGTTGGCACAATCGTCCTTTATCACAGAGTTACTGTGACCTATAATGGATACCATAAGTAAATTGGGCTCGGTGTAGAATCTTGATATGCTAAGCTCGATAGAAAAATTAAAAGTCTTGATTTCCAAAATGACTCTCATTTAGCCGTCTCTACCTAGTGCATTTTTCAAGCTTTCTTTTCAACATGGTCTTAGCGTTGTAATGTAACCTGTGTAAAAGCCACATCTAGTCGTTAATACTAATTCCAACCGAAGAAATTCTACTGCAGAAATGAGAACCAATTTCCTAGTTTTTTCCAAGACAGGGGCAGCAAATGTTTGGGAATTACACTGCGAACATACATTTAAATCAGAATTTACTTCTATAGAATTTCCGTCAACTTCACTCAATTCGTCTGTATTTTAGCTAGATCTTATTGTGACATATATTTCTGGACTAACTGGTGAAGCATCTACACGGAGCACTTCATTATTTGAACTGTTCAATAGTACCAACACCCTATCTTCCCTGACGTTGTCTTTTGATTCGTTCTTATTCATACGTGCTGGTTCAATTGTTAGAAGCTACTCTGGATGCACAACAAACATAACTTTGCCATGTACAAAATAAATATGAGGGCTTATAAACAAACATTTCATAACAGTCTGCCTTCATGCCAGTCCACGCTGGTTAGTGAGGTGGTTTCCAGAAACGATCAGCAAAATCATGTTTATGAGGTCATGTGTAATGATTGTCTACTAACAAATTAAAAATTATACAATGAAACAAATTATCCGACTTTTTAATTATTACTTTTATTATCGACAGGATTCGATCGTTGTTTAGTTAATAATTAAGATATAGATTTATCGCCGATTAACTTTATTTGCGTACTACTTTGCAGGTACATATATTTTGCAGGGTCAAAATGGAAATTATTTGCTTCTCGTTGTAGTTTTAGATTCCAAGAAAGATTTATTGATTCAAATTTTATTAGGCAACCCATAAAGATTGACATACCTTTAAGTTGGGCCGCGCTTTCATCGGTTAGTTTGAAATTCATTAATATACCTTACTTAAGATAGAAAAAATTAAAAGTCTTGATTTCCAAAATGACTCTCATTTAGCCGTCTCTACCTAGTGCATTTTTCAAGCTTTCTTTTCAACATGGTCTTAGCGTTGTAATGTAACCTGTGTAAAAGCCACATCTAGTCGTTAATACTAATTCCAACCGAAGAAATTCTACTGCAGAAATGAGAACCAATTTCCTAGTTTTTTCCAAGACAGGGGCAGCAAATGTTTGGGAATTACACTGCGAACATACATTTAAATCAGAATTTACTTCTATAGAATTTCCGTCAACTTCACTCAATTCGTCTGTATTTTAGCTAGATCTTATTGTGACATATATTTCTGGACTAACTGGTGAAGCATCTACACGGAGCACTTCATTATTTGAACTGTTCAATAGTACCAACACCCTATCTTCCCTGACGTTGTCTTTTGATTCGTTCTTATTCATACGTGCTGGTTCAATTGTTAGAAGCTACTCTGGATGCACAACAAACATAACTTTGCCATGTACAAAATAAATATGAGGGCTTATAAACAAACATTTCATAACAGTCTGCCTTCATGCCAGTCCACGCTGGTTAGTGAGGTGGTTTCCAGAAACGATCAGCAAAATCATGTTTATGAGGTCATGTGTAATGATTGTCTACTAACAAATTAAAAATTATACAATGAAACAAATTATCCGACTTTTTAATTATTACTTTTATTATCGACAGGATTCGATCGTTGTTTAGTTAATAATTAAGATATAGATTTATCGCCGATTAACTTTATTTGCGTACTACTTTGCAGGTACATATATTTTGCAGGGTCAAAATGGAAATTATTTGCTTCTCGTTGTAGTTTTAGATTCCAAGAAAGATTTATTGATTCAAATTTTATTAGGCAACCCATAAAGATTGACATACCTTTAAGTTGGGCCGCGCTTTCATCGGTTAGTTTGAAATTCATTAATATACCTTACTTAAGATAGAAAAAATTAAAAGTCTGTCTTGGATTCCTGAATTGTTTATATACTAAATTATGTAGTTTTCTGTCATGATGTCACTTCTCTGTCACTTCAAGTTAGCAAAGAGCTCGAAGCAGTAACCAAAAAAATGGTTCTATGTGCTCTTCCTTCTTATTTTGATCACTCCAATAATCATAAATTAGAAAAAGCTAGACAATATCGTGATTATGAAAATGTAGATTAAAATCTTCCGCACACTCTTCTAAGTTGCTTTGACTGGGACAAATTTTTCTTATCTAGTAGTCTTACAGATACACTAGGTATTTTTTTTTATAAAATTAATGACTCATGTTTAGATTCGATTGCACCCATTAAACTAGGCAATATAATTAAATCAAATGATTTGTATATGTCACTTCATTTTAGTTAGAAGCCAAGACATCTACAGAAGAGCTACCTTAAGCCAAATGACTTCTCGGCATTTATGGAAATTACTATGACCTTCAATCGTCTAAAAGAAGTTCACAGGTTAAGGGCGATTAATGAAGAGTTATAAGCAATGCACAGTAGTTTCAAGGTACAAACCTTGGTACGGCCGTTCAATAAACGCTTCAAACCTTCCTGGAATAGTGGTATTTCCTGCATTTTGAGAGATGGATTAAAGATTACCGACCATAATATCGTAACCACCCTGGTCAGCGATTTCTTTGCTGACAGGAGTAAACCCCTGGAAGACAATGAGGTAGGCGTTATCAACACGGTTACCAACCATGTTAAATCCGTTACCTTTACCTATGACAATATTTGTAAATCTATAAACTCATTTCGGACGTCTAGTTGTTATGGAGTAGATGGTATGGCATCCATTTACTCCAAACTCAGTGGACCTAATTTACCATTAGTCCTATTAAAATTGTTTGACCTTTCATTAACAACAGGAAGATATCTCTGGTCTTGAGTAGAGTGTAAACGATTTTGCAACACCTATGCTGGTTGATTAGAGGAAGAGTTGCTCTCCACATGGTGATGTGTGGTAGTCTGGTGGTGATGCCTTACCAAGAACCTTCGGCTAGTAGCGTTTTTTAAACAAATGTTGATGGGTACAAATGACGGTAGCCTATACAACTAGTTATTATTATTATTATTATTATTATTATTATTATTATTATTATTATTATTTGGGGAATAATTTACCATTACAATATCAAAATGTTTCATTCGGAATAGTGCAATTGAGAGTGTAAACCACCCTCATTGTACGTTACAAGCAGTTTTAATGCAGACATTAAAATTGAAACGCTAGAATAAAGAAGCCAACCAGTTTACTTACAAGGTATTGCATATTGTACATCATAGTTTTAACATAGAGCGGCTTTCTCAAAGTTAACGCAACGACAATGAAGTTTGGTAATTTAAATTATCGCCGTGGTGTTATAACATACTCATTATCACCGAACGAACAAAATGCTTTTGCAGGATTCTTTTCGAGGGGGTTTCCTAACTTGATGAGAAGGTTTAGAGAGAAAGTGTTGGTCATTGGAACTCGTAAGCTATAAATTTAATCATTATTACTTTAGCACTTGTTCTAAGCTACATGTTAATTGAATGGGCCAATGCAGAAAATAGAAGATCAAAACGCAAGGCTGCGCAAGTCCACTAGTAAATCGTTATTTAGTGCAGTAATTCAATGTATTCTAACGCTATTAGAGTAAATAAATATTCCTTTGATTGGCAGTTTCGTTTGACTAGATGGATGTATATTCACTATAGATAAGCTGTTTTGTGCTTGGAAACATGATTTTCGTGGTGACAACAGACTTTTACTGTCTTAGTACTTTTGCTTAGTGATTGTTTAATAGTCCTAATTTTCTTTATCGTGCGGAATTTCGATTTCCACTTACGTTCTGTCTTTATTCAGACATAGTTATCAGGATTAATAAACTTGTTTGTTAAAGCTGCTTTTTACCCCGCGTTTTATTTGGTTTCGTCACGCTACTACAGATAGTACCCTTCATTCATTTCTTTACAAAACTCACTTATCAACCTAGAATATATAAATGATATTGTCCTATTTAAGAAGATGCTAGTAATATGGTCTTGTAAACTTTGTTTGGCATACGTCCACGTGGTTAATGGTTAAAGTCATTAAGTAACGTGGCTCAAAATTAGAGACAGTTTCTGCCAACTGTCGACTATATTGAGTCATGTTATTTGTTAGTCCTAGTAATGTTTTCGGATAATATGATCTTACTGGTTTATTCGTGATGAAATAAAATCCAACCGTTATATTTCGCCTTAGTATGTGTATCTACACTTATTAGACTTCGGATGTTTTGTGTGGTAATATGCGGTAAATACTTAAAGTTGTTACTACCATCCCACATAGGTGTATATAAGTGTCATTATGGAATATAGTTGTCAACTAATGAATACTAATAGTCACCGCAGTACTCTGAAACCTAATTAATTCATTGTTGCTTCAAAAAACGTTTTGTGTATTAGCCTAAATACGGCACTTGATCTTTTGCATTGTATTTAATATTTGGTTGATATGCACGCATACTGACCTTTGTTCAAGCAGCACATAATCACAATAGACTATACTGTAAACTCCTGTAGCCTCACATTTGTGTAATTTTATTTACATTCAGGCATGTTCTCACTGTTTTCCCATAGTTCAGCCCTCCCAATAACTTTGTAAACGTTAATGATGTCGCACATTTTGACTAGCAAATATGGTAAAATATGTTTCCTAAAAACCGTTGTTGACCATATGTTCACTTGTCAACTCTTTAATGGTAAGTTTCGCCACGGAATATTTTCCATCTATGCGTAGTTCAACATCAGCACTGACCGTTTATTCTGTTGCATGATCCACATCGTCTACAGTAGGTTATTGACTAGTGAAACCATATCGGATGGAGACTTTTATGAAGTGCTTGACATCTTTTCAAAGAGTAGCTGCTTATTTATACCAACTCACTTTTTATTACTTTATAGTCGTTGGACAAATGTTCTGGAAGTATGAATCGTGGGCAGGCTGCGGGTATACAATTGTAAATATATACGAAGCATTACTCATTCATATCAGAACTGTGGGGTAACCAACACCGATTTTATATTATAGGTGATTATTGAGAACTATTTGGTAAAGTTATAACACTTTGTTTGCTATGAAAGTTAAGGCACTACCCAGTCCGAACTGTCTACTCCGATGTCGCTTGTGTAGGTTCAAACTGGGGAAGGGCTTGTGATTACCAAATCAAAGTATAAACGCAATCTATGATTCTCTTGGATGTCACCACCTTTTCTGTTTTGAGTGTAAGTACTACTGCTTCAGCCTGTTTATATTTCGTTTATCTTGCCAAACTAGTTTATATAGCTAAATGACTTAAACACCTACAGCCATTTTCTTCGTATGGTTCTTGAAAGAAGTATTTCGTATCTTGCCTGATTTTGGTATATTACTACGATTGTTATTACTCTTATTTTAGCGACTGATGAGACAGTCACTAATTTATGACGAACTGACTGTGTTCTACATACGTGCACTCGGTTTTATTGTGCTAAAATGACGGGTTATAATCATGCTTGATACAAGATCTTCCCTCAATTTTGTTGTTATTTAGTCATGAGTGCTCAAAGATTGTGTTGGCATATCAAAAGCCTGTATGAAATAAGTACCTTTCCGAATAAAACTACATATATACTTATTTTTAATAAAATCGAGGTCGGAGTGGACTAAATTGTGCGGCAACTATATTCCTACTTTCACGTTACTTTTGCGATATCTGTATTTAAGGTACTTTTGAAAGGATGCATTTCATCACCTTTTCAATAGTTTTTAATCGAAAGAAGTTTATGCATATTTAAAATGGCAACAAAGCAAAATGAATTATAAATGTATGTAAGGCTAATATGGGTCGATTATTGATACTGTGAAAATGACTATTTTAACAGATACCATATAATCTTACCGTGCTTTTATGATTTGAAAGTAAACACTTAATTAAGACCACTTACTGTCATTTAATGTGCTGATATATCTACTGTGGTGATTAGATCGAATAATTTCTTGTATCTCATGATAACGAGTTGGAAACTAAGCATTTAAATTCGTTATTGTTAGTAAAGTTGTTAGCAGTTTCGTATAATAGGAGTGAATCGATGATATTTTCTAGGTCTTTCAGAGGAATTGTTGTAGAAAGCCGAATCCTGTAAAAATGTTCTTAAAACGACTCTTCATTAATCAGCTTTCTGTTTATTTAGTGGCAATTTAAAGGCAATCTGACTAAAAAGACATAAAAGTAGATTTAAGCACCAACCCGGTGTTTCCTAATAAGGTGCTAGTAATTTGCTTAACGCCGTTGGATTCCAATTACAAAGCAATTTGCTCAAAATCCTGATGTACAGTCTGCGGGTAGATGTGATATGATTTCTCCTTCTATTAAGTAATACCTTACTATTTTTTTGCCGTTCTTTGCAGTTTCATTTTATTCCCTAATCATTTCCTTACTAGCAGTTTATTTAAGACAACCCATTGCATTAAATAATTTTATTAGTACAACTGTGTACTTAATATTCAAAAACATTTGCAGTCGATTTTAGGAAACTTTATTGCCAATTTATTTTTCATTATTTAGTTTTCTATCTTTTATCTACTAACGAAACTAGAGCTTGATGACTTATATATCACCATTGATGTTGCCGTTCATATACTCTTCGACTCTGATTTACTTGTAGGTACGTCAGCGCAAATATAACTCCAATTTTTCTTTAATCCAGCCACCATAATTGATACTTCGGCATGTAGACGTAACAGCTTCAAACCGTAGGATATTTACCACTTAGCGTCCTAGGAATTTTCATACTTCCAATGTTTGAAGTATGCATAGGAAGACAAAATAAAGTTTCAGTTATTTTGAACGTCGAGACGAATATTTCGACGTTCTGTATGTATGTGTGATTAACATAGAACCTGGCACATGTGTGCATCGGTTCAAGTTGCCATACCTTTGTGGCACCGCAAGATTAACACCACCACTATTAGTAGAAGTTACTTCAATAAAGTAAAATAAAGAAGTTTAAACATATAGAATATGGTTCAGAAAGTGTAGGAAGTAAGTTATGAAATAGTTTGAAGCTCATGATTAAAGGGAAGATAATGAGTGAATGCATCTGCGCCATTGTGACCGATTCTGGGCCATGTCACTCAGTGTTTCTAGCCACTGGTTACGGTAATCGCGAGGGCCCCATCCAGGTAGTCTGCAGCTATCGACACGACCCAAATCGGCAGTCAGTGACTTCATGGACTGATGCCATGTTTTAGTTTGGCCACCCCCAACTCTCTTCCATCCTATTCCTATATCAGCCAACATTGCGCGTCGAGGAGGACGGTGGTTGGGCATACGCAACACATGTCCCAACCACCTCAGTCGATGGAGATTCATAACCTACTCGACTGATTTACCTAACACCTGTCGTCTAACCTGGTTATTACTTACTCGGTGATCCCAGCTAACGCGAGCGATGTTTCGTAGACATCGATGGTCAAAAACTAATAACCTTCGAGTGTCATCTACCCTTAATGGCCACGTCTTACATCCATACAATAAGACAGCGAACTGTTTCGCAGTACACTCTCCCTTTCATTGAGACGAATATCTCGTCTAGGCCATAGGTGACGTAAGTTGTTGGCAAAAGCCAAACGAGCTTCTTGAATTCATACTGAGATTTCGTCAGAGACCAACCCATTTTGACGTTCTACATATGACTTTATTAACTTAGTGTATTGGACACAGTTGCAGTGATGATTTATTGATGTTAACTTTATTCCTGCTGACGTCGTCCAACGGGAAAAATGTAAGTTAGGATTGCGCACATGTCAACTTTCTCCGCGGAAGGAATTGTTAGTTCCAGAGGCTTATATACGTTGACGGGTAGCGATTTTCCCACATTGGTTTAATATTGCCAGCAGATTAAGTGATACATCTAGGATTTTATAGATGTTTTTATTAAATGCATGTTGGAGATCCTGACGATAAGTTTTCTCGCAAACATTTTACTATACTAATGTTTAGGGGCTTAATGGTTCTAAACACATTTTTTAGGCTAATAAATGCCAATCTAATCACGCAGTAATTTTATAAATTCACACACTTATGTAAATGCAATTAATCTAACTAAACACGAACTATGGTTTTGAAAGTTAATTATGCTACGTATAGTTCGATCCTAGACGAACAATATGAAGTCCAAACCAACAGCTAACTGAAATCGGTCCTTGAATCGAGCATGCTAACACAAGAGGTGGTCTTATGTGTCTTAGGATCGATTGGATGTTGAACCAGTGTATGACGAATCGATACTGCTGCATTGGTACTCAACTACAAAACAATCCCAAGACTTATTGAGGAATATCCCACATATGGTTGTAAATGGCACTCCGCTACTGCTAACCTATAAGCATGCATCTGTGTAACATATTCGTGGTTCAAGCAAGCTTTAACAGTTACAAAAAGATCACAGTCAATGAAATTATAGTTTAATTGATATATTTATAAAACTTCATCTGCACAACATGATATTGTCGTTGACTAATCCTGTGTGGATAGATTTATATTAACTAACCAGAGGTATTAATAATTACATCTTTTAGTTTCAGCAGCGGAAATTGAGCCGTCGCTGTTGCCCGATCTTGTACGTTTCAGTTTCATGTTGGAAAATATATGCACTTTCAGAGGATGGCAGAAGTTCATCATGGGCGAAATCTGCATCCCCTTAATTGCCAATTAAAAACTGGATGTCATTTAGTTTTTAAGTAAAATTAAGTATAACGGATTTTGCGTGTTTTATGTGCAAATATTCAAAAATCATCAAAGTTCAAAGAAATTTCGTAATCTTGAGAGTTTTGGTTAGTTCCGACTTTCAAAGTAAGACATTCGCCATAGTTCTTGAGGCTACTGGGAGTATCGTCAGTAATATACTATACCTTTTCGGAGCAGTGACAACTGCTAGTAGCCGATATTGTATTCAGAGAAACATTCGGGCGGATCCCTTATGAATATAAACATTCCTTTACCTGTTACACTGCACATTTAAATCACTGGCTATTAAAGTTGAGTGGTCTCAATTATTTGATACATATATACGTGTGTAAATGGGAGACTAATACTCAGTAAGCTGCAGGTTTAACATTCTCTTTCAGCTCACTTATGCCCTAGTGTGTAAATAAGAAGCAAACGTTCGCAGTCGCATTTGTGATTTTGCGGTCAGTACTCAAAGGAAAATCTAAAGGATAATGAACGCTTCCACATATTTGGCTAAAAGTTATCCAAACAACAGTGTTTCTTCTGCATTCAAGGTATTCCACTATTGCGTTTATAGGGGCGGGGATCAACAATAAACCAGTATAGCGGTATAATCGAGCAGAGATGTGTATTTTAATTTAGATATATGAACTTTAGTGGTGCTGAATAAGTGGAACGTTTAGTTGTGGGTTCTATTGACTCCGATGCTTAGATTGAAGTATGTCCGCATAACTCGGCAACTATCTCCAACCGACGATTGATTACTTTACTAGGCTCTATGCCTAGTATTAAAGGCTAAAGATTACTTGGTACAAGATATTTTGTTTCAACGAGCCAAAAGCAAGCAAATAGGGACCAGAGAGTGCGGGTGAAGTAAGGTCCTTTTTCCAGTTATACAGCAACATGCATGCCAAGTGGAGAATGTACAACAAGTGGGATATTATGTTTAGGGTTATCGGTGGCTGCTACAGAAAACCGTCCATGTAATCATTGGGGGGGGGGTTGCTTCTCTAATTAGTTTCTTTGTATTTCAGCCTAAAAGACAACCAACTATCAGGAAAAGTTCAAAAACACCAGTTAAGTTGACGTTTATGGGACGAGCAATTACCGAAACGTAGTATCCTTGCCGAAATAATCACAGGAAACCGAATCGTGACCTTCAAATTAGTTCGCATTAGATTTTCACATGGCATGTTTGCCTATTTCTTGCCCTCCAGAACGTAGGATTTTAGTAAACTGTCCAAGGCTTACTTTTTTAAGGGAAGTAGTTGCTTGTCGAAATAGAAATACACGCGCTAGATCCCTACTTAGTTCGTAAGGAGGGGTGGGGTGCACAGTTGCGGAGCTGCTCACTAAAACGTAATATGAGTCAAGTTTTTTTCTGGTTTTTAATAGCTGTCTAACTGCAGTTGGTTCATAGAATCAAAATTTTACACCCAACAGTCTACACAAAACGATAATAATAAGTATAATATTGAGCATTTTTGTGCTAGACAGTTTTGTCAATCAGTGATTATCACATTCCGAATGTATGTAGGTCTATATTTCCTGTTTATTATCGCACTCAACTTGTCCTTTGATTTCCTGTGTTTGTAAATCAAAGAAGTCATAATTCGTTATCGACAAAAAATATTGACAAGCAAATCTCGGATTTTTAATTTAAAACAGTATTAGTCTGATGATTAGTTAAGTACTCGACGCGTGATTCAACAACATATAACAATCAATTAGAAATTTTTGGTTTAAAATTTCATAGGTTTTGAGGAGTCACATATTTTAAAAGTACGAAACTTGTCTACAGATCACCTGGTTCATTTTGTAAATTGAACATGAAATCAAAATGCTCGATATATATGTACCTACCATAAATATGAATCAGTACGCTTAAACAAAAAAATGTGGCTTAATATCTCAGGTACATTGTTTTATATTCTCACATTGTCTACATCGTAAAGAAACAACAATTAGATGCTATAAATAAATAAATGAGTTCTCCAATTTTCGCAGTGTTAAAAACGTCTGTAGTGCATTCAAACACTTACCAGTATTCTCATTAATTATGAACCAGTGCTTCACTTTTTATTGCTAAAGCAAACGTGGAGCATATTTTATAAGGTATTAACACTAACGATGTATAGTTACTGTTAGAATCAATAAAGAAATATAATGAATTCTTGTTGGTTTGTGGCATTTCTGGACTTTTACCTTATGAGAAACAGCTAAAGTCTACCATTCTGAAGCACCAAACTTTAACGTTGTCTCTCAATACTTCCGGATATTTAATTATGTAAGTTATAAATGCAAGTTTATCAAAGATTTTGCTTCATAAGAAGGCTAGTACCTGCATTCATCCATTAAAGTAAAATGATAGGGAGATAATAATTCCTAGTTTATAATGACTTTTAGACTAAAAATTACGAGGATTGGGACGCTGATGTAACGCTTATCGTTGAAACCAGGATTTGATTGTTATTTAAATAGCTTTATTATTGTGCAACGTATAGTGGGAAGTGTAATCTAAGTTAAAAATATTCTCAAAGATGTATATACATATAACTCTGTTATGGCATTTGATTAAAATCACGTGTGTGCATTATTGCTTCAACTCTAGTAAACATTAATTAATGCTATCGCTCTAATTAGATTGATAAAATAATATTAATCAATCAATGCCTGTTACCCCTAATGGGACATATGCCACCGACCAACCTTCTCCAACCGATCTTGTCCTGTGTTCTTCTTTCCAGTTCCTCCCAGGTGTTATTCATTTTTTTCATATCCACCTCCAATTCTCGGTACAATGTGCTCCTTAGTCTACCTCTTTTGCTTTGACCTTGAGGATCACAAATTAGTGCCTGCTTTGTAACAGATCCGATGATTTTAGCAATGTATGTCTGTTATGTCGCAAGAAAAATGATCGTTGTCCGCGGCCGCTTATTGAGGTGTGCCTAGTGGATAATGCGCGACTGACCTATACCCACTCAGTCCCAAGCCAGAGATAGACCAACCAAGCAGAATCGAAATCAGAATTGGAATCAGATTCAGATTATATTTTACACATTCCCTTATATATACAAAATAATCGTAGTGATTGTTCATCAAATGAAATTATCAACATTTTTAATAATTCATTTAAATGTTGTCATATGTGCTCACATAAAAGTGATGTAAGTTTACAAATCATGCGTACAAAAAATCAATACAACTTGATGAAATGAATCCCTAACAGTGTTCTATCCACCTTCAGCACTTTTTCCTAATTTCTTCCTCAGCTGGAAGTTGGTTTGTTCTCTGCCACAGTATGTTATTGCCGATAGGGTTTGACCGATGGATACGGAGTTTCTTACGTAGACATCTGTTTATAAATACTCGTTTCTCCTGAGTGATGCTCCCCGTAGTTCTTAGAAGTTTCATCTCTATACAAGAGAACTGGATCGATGTTTATATTGAAGATTCTAACTTTGACATTGGCTGACAGCTGGCTTGAGTTTCAAATGTTTTCCAATTGTAGAAATACTGCTTTTGCTTTGATAATTCGCACCTTCATATCTGCATCAAATCCTCTTTGTTTATCAGTGGTGATGTGAAAGTTTCCACATCCTCTAGGACTTCGTCAAGTGTGATTTGGTTGGTGCTAGCTGTGTTGTATCTTTAGATTTTGTTTTTTTCCTTTGTGTATGTTGAGGCTTACTGCTTCATAAATTGATACCACCAGTGGCTGTCTTCACCCGCATTTGTTGCTGAGTGTGGGATAGAAGAGCTAGGTCATCTGTGACATTTTATAACTTGACTAGTTACAGATTTTCGTTCAAACTAATATTTTTTCATGACATTATTAACTTACCAAAATGTTATTATCTGAATAGGCGAATCATGAAAATTAATTTGATTCCTACTTCTTTGTTTGCACTTTGTTCAATGATAAGCTGTTCATAAATACTAAGTTATACATCTGTGATTTCTATTTTTAAATGCACAAATTATTACTTTTGGAGGGGGGTGTATCGGCAACATAAGACTTGAAATATAACAAAATTGGTTTTACTTCGTTGTTACATTATAATCAGTATCTTGTTCTTCACAAATATATATTAGTAAGAGTTCGATTCGAAGCACATTTGGAATTCCACATTCTGTCGTTTCACGTGATAATAAACCTTTTTTTTAATTTGTCAAGTAGTCAATTTTACTATCAAAACTCTACCGGAAAACTGCTATTACTTTCCTATTTTATAGTTCGTTATTATTCAATAATAACTTCATTTTACTGGTATTTCATTCGCAACGTCAAATAAGTTATGAAGTACAAATAGAATCACTACAAGTTATTCATATCAATTAATTAATGTTGACTTTCAGACGATTAAATGATTACACTTAAAGTAATATGTACAACAATTATTCCTTCGTTGTTTTCTAAATTTTGCATTTCATATCGAATGGATTCTCGTATACTAAATATCAAATTTATTCGATGCTTTACCTTCAGTTAACAATTATACTACTTGATAGTAGCTGGGATGGAAATATTATACGTTTTACATCCTAATCGTTCAAATCAATTAAATTGAACAAAAGAACAAAAGAGACTTTGATATATAGCAAAATTATTTATAATACAATATACACTAAAAAGATGTAACTTTAAAAGACATACATGAAATCGTAGTAGGCTATTTGTTTCGGAAGTAAACAATCAAATTGAATGATATGTAGACACGTGGTCTGTAAACTTGACAGCATTATCTTGTTCCGATGTTTAATTTGTCTGGATATTAATAATAAGTCTCGCCATTTACCATGACAGATCATAATACGATAATGCAGCCTCTGATGACATCACTCAACATCTGATCAATTTTGTAGTCTGTACCATTGTATTAGAATTATTTTTACATTTAATTAGTTGCTTCCGAGTAATTTTGAAACGTCTTTTTTGTATATATTTATATCATCATTTTTCCAGAAATATTATTGTAGTGAATGATTTCATGGTGTAATCAGTGAATTGAAATCTTGGAAGAAAAGTATATTTAGCTTCTGCAGACAAACCAAGATAGATATATGGAACCACCTAGTTTTCTCTGACTATTTTTGGAAATATTTTAGATCTAAAATTGTCGTATTTACGAACTAATCTTTTTTTAAAGTCGATAGTGTTGTTTGAGGTTTCCTTTGTGTAAAATGAATATACGAGAGAGTGTATTGAGAAATACTAGCGTTAAGTGATAAACAGCTGAAGAATAATGCTGTGTTAGTTGAGCATATCATATGCAACAAATATAGGTGACAAGCGACAACTCAAAATCGGCTGTTGAAAATAGTTACCATAATAATGATAGCCTGAACTGTATAACAAAGTCCAGGTGGTTGCAAACAAGAAGAAAAAAAATAGTTTGGAAAATTTTATTCAGAAAACTTAAGTGACAATAATGATGAGAAACCGAATGGGCAAAAAATCGTCGAAAATACTAAATGCATTAGCCAGAATACAAGATAAATCATTGGTATGCGGTGTTACTAATGCCTACTGTAGTAATAACCAAACGATTAGGATGAACTTTTATATTCCCGTTGATTTGTTATAGACTGAAGCTGGTCAGTCTCTGTTGCTATATGTGAACGCGGTGGCGTTCAACACGAAACGGACTTAGCTCGAATCCCACTGTGAACATTAATATTCGGATGCAGGTGCATCCAACCGATAAGTCCAAAATAGGACTAAACGCGCGTCCTGAATTCTACTTGCCAATCACAATTCAACTTAAATAATAACCAAACAATCTGTTTTAATCAGTAGTTTTTCACAAATATTTAAGATAGTGATGAAAAGCACACTTAGATCACTAGATGGGGTAATAAATATCATATCTTGAATTTATTGTAGTATTTTTTAGCCCCTTTAATAAACTTGGAGCATTAGGATTGATTGATATGTTTTACAGTAAACTAAGGAGTTGTATAGGCGCTTGTCAAACTATAACAAGGCAAACGTTCGAACTAATACTTTAAACATTCTGTAACTGGCAATTTATAAATTATCAATTAAATGTGGGCTGATGTTTAAATACCCTGAAAAAATTTAATCATCAAAAAACCTTAGCGATACTCCAAATGTAGAAATTGAAATAAACATCTATAACATTATTAGTATCATTTAGCTTCACCATATTTTGTCAATTAGCTAGATCTAGTCAATGGAGATTCAAAATTATTCTTTTAACAAAGAGCGAAATACCTTAGATTATCTGAAAACATCAGCTTTCTACTCATTAGAAGTAGTCGAGTGTGTTAGACCTATTGGTTTTTAACAAACAATAAAATGTAAACTTCTCGATGAAATCTGTATGGTACTGTAGCTTGTAACTAGTTACTCAAATAATGTGCGCATTTGTTAAGATAGAATATTGTATCTAATTTTAATTACAGAACAATTTTTACTGTATTTGAAGGTTGTCGGTCGAATATCCCTGGTATTCATGCAACTAAAGCCTGGAGACAGTATTCTCATTGATATTTAACTTGGAGCCTGACACTGTAGTCCGTCACCACAAGTTGTCATACACCTGAAAATAGTTTAAGACGAAGTAGTATTTCTGCATGTTGCTACCAGTTAGGTTTTAACTACAAGATTTTCAACTCAATCGATCAAAACACCGGGAAATATTTGATTTTCTACGAAATTATCCAAATGAAGAGAGTACATATTCATACATTTATTACCAGAAGACAGCATGAAAATTTCGAAATTCATGAATAGAAACTGATGACAACCTTTTCGGATACTTTGAGACGATAGATTAACATATATCGAGAAGCAATTATCGATAGAGCAAATTAACAATGTCGTTTATAATTGATGCTTGAAATAACCTCTCATATATTATACTTAATTTAAACTGATACCTAGCATAAAACAGATTCACCTGAGGTAAATTATCGGTTCCAATCAAATGGCTAGTTACAATGCTACAATAAGTCTAAGTTAGTCAACGGTACCATTTTGTAAATGTAGGTACGTCTAGGAGACAGTGTTAATTTGAAAAAAACGTACTACCGACTGCTGTCAACCACTTAACATCAAGTGGTCATTAATATAATTTCAGAATATATTAATAGCAGACATCAATAGGACAAGTGTATTACATTATTGGCTTCATTATATAAATTTGGGTATGAAGTGGAATTATTACAACTCTACGAGAATCTTATAACACTTAATAAGGTGGTTATGGAGAGGAAAAGAAACACCTATTTATCAACAGGATATATATAGTTCATATAAAAAAGTAAGAAACATACTTACTTGGCTATGAGAAATTCTATCAATTTATCCAAAATGTTTCCACGAATTAAAGTGTTACTGATAAGATATTTCGTGAGTTTTAATAAATATGGATTTGAAGTTGAATTTTCTATGAACCATAATTTATAGAAACACACATTCAGTAGTATGAAATGAAAATAGATGAAGGAATGGAAGTTAGATCAACATATGCGTAAAATCCAAGTGAATATACAAAACTGCATAGTAAATGCCTCTTCGTGACAAAGTATTTCTAGCTCGTAATAGTCTGTTCAATAATCTGGAAGAACAACATACAAATATGGGTAGAATATTTGTACTTCGAAAAGTGACAGTATAAAATCAATTTGGATTCTTAACACTTAAATTCAAGTTCACATATTTCGGTACTTTCATTATACGTCATTTGCCGATGTATTCATGATTCTTTGAAAAGTAATATGATTTACAGTGGTAGGTAAAATGGGCACGTTTTACGAGTAACAAAAGAATACCGTTACATAAAACCGATAGTTTATTTACTTAAAGTTATATTTGTTTTACAAACGGTTACAATGTTTTGAACACGATAAGTAGAAAAAATATTTAAGGGATGCATCAAATTCATAACACGATAAAATGACAAGGAATCGGAATAACTACAAATTCGTTTCAGATACGTAAGTCAACTTTTTATTAACCCAAATTTAGAAATTGAATTTCAGTAAAGTGGAAAAGTAACTAGCCTTACTTAAAATGTCATGCAATTCACCGTGTCTTTTTGATAAGCTAAATTAAAATGTCATATTTTCCAGTCATTTTGTGAAATTTTTGCAGCGGAAAAACCTCTTTAAACGAGTAATATAGAGAAGTATCAACGTGAATTAATACACTGCACATACTAGCTAACAAATCAACAATAAATTATCACCAGGTAAAGGAGTGAATTTGCGAAATTTTCAATGTATGTTAGTTTGTATTGTAACTACAAATCAATATTAATTACACAATAATTCTTAAAATAAGAAAGATTTATTCAATGATCCGTCACTTCTTCTGAAATTTCAATGTAAAATCTGAACAATGGTTATGAACAAACATGTTATTGGATTTTATTGTTAAAGTATAGCTTATGCATGTTATCGTAGATGCTTGAAAGTGTATTAACCGAAAACAGAACTCTTTATTGGACTAATCTTTGTGTATTTTATGTCTAAATGAGTGTCTTATGTTTAATTTGATTTGCTTTAAGTAAAGACAGAATATATAGGCAAGTGAGGAATAGGGTCCGTTTTTCGTCAGCAGTACTCGAAAGTATTTTGGATTGACTTTTCTGGAATGTTTTTATTTACACCTACTTATTTAAAAAACATATTATTTACCTAAAATTAAGTTTGAATATGTGAATTATGCATCCTTTATCTAGGCCGATACCCAGTAACAGAAACAAATATTTAGACAGGTGTTTATAGAAATGTGATAGAAACCTATAATATAAATGTATATGCTTAGTTCTGTTACATGATGCACATAAGAAAATGTAGTGATCGCTTGTAGCTTCATGTAGACTATCATGAGGAAATGTCTTGAAACTATATCAGAGCAGCAAACGATTGAATATTTGGCTATTCAATCATACATAAAATCTTCTGGTCAATAGGATAAAACCAAATGCGATGCAAAGTACTCCTTTTAATATTATTTAAATATATCAAATTGCAGACTCAAATAGTGTTGAAAGCTGTTGACAAACAGACTCATGGGAATTAAATGGTTGTCTATTGAGGTTAATGTTCTGAATTATCCTTAATATGCATAAGTTGAGCTGACATTTAGTAGACATGTCAATTTTAGGAATTTAGTGATTGGTTAGAGACAAACAGGTAGAGATTTTTCTTATTGTTGAGATCCGATTAGTTGAAAATACCACTCTTTGATGCTATCACATAAACTTCTACCACACATTTATTTAGGTTTGCTTTAAGTTTAAAATTTATTTCACTAATTATGTTTATTATTTCGACCAACCTGAAAGTACAGACTGATAATCTTTAAAAGTTCCCTCTACTTTATACTGTCGGTCAATAGGGCTGACAATTACTTTCGATTTCTAAGCGTATCACTTGATTGAAGTTTTTGAATAAAATGTTCTGTATTACCTTGAATACGTAACTTACAGAATTATGATTTAAATAATGAATAAGTTTCATTCTGATAATTCACAGTAATGTGATTTGTGTTGTGTCATTTCACTTATGGTTCTCTATCTGTCTGACGTCATCTTTAGATAACAGTAAGGACAAATTACCTAGTCATGTAGACTACTTGTATGTCTTTATAATTATCAACTTCAATGACTATAAAATATGATGAAACATTACGAATATACATTATATGATAATTAAAAACTTATAAAAAGTGTTGAAACATTTTGTGAAGGGAAAAACTATTTCGACTCTTCGTCAACCCCGATCGTATTTCACCTTAGACACAATGAACTGTTCGTTGTTCTCTTTCTCAGTAAATCAATCACTAATATCCATTAGTATTGCAAAATGTGTTGGCTGAGTGCTGGGAAATATACACATAATATATGTACTTAAAAATTGTTTATTTCACAGTATGTTGGTTTATATGGCGTAGTGTGATTTATGGTCCAAGAAAGTTTTTCTAACGGAAAGGCATGAAATGTATGCTTTTGTGATATTTTAATACAATACGACATTTTTTCACTCATAAATCACTCGACCATAGGCACAATGTCGTCTATTTATCACCAGATGTCAATAACTACAATTACTACGCAACCAACGTTAACTTGCTTTGGAATAAGTTCTCAGTAGACGTAACACTACATGTGAACCGAATCCCATAATATTACCTTTGCAATTGTTACTATTCATCATTAGGAACAGTAGTAATATTTTTCTGGAATGAATAATTCATAAACCTTCCTAAAACCAGTAAGTTGAATCCAAATGCTGTTAATTTCTCACCGAATAAATCGAGACAAGAGGTAGGCTAGTAAACCTAAGGAAGGGGATCCGGAAAGGTTTTTCTTCATAAGAAAAAATTGTTGTGTACTAGAGGATTATCATCAAGTTGTGCCAAATTGCAGGGATCTCTGTAAATGAATATCAGATTTTTGTGAGCTTCGAAAAAATGTTTATTTAGGGACTGGTGAATTTGATTCTGTAATTCGCCGAATACGATGGTTCTCATCACAATATCCTACTTAAAGTAAAAGCTAGGAATCTGAAAATAAGAATATTGTTGCTCACATATCAACAGGCCACATATCGCTTTCATAAGGTGGAAAGTTGGGTTATGAATTTCTTTCTTGGAAAACAATAACTAAGCTAAAAAACCATGAAAATAATCATTACGTCTAAATGAATGTATTATTTTTTACTGCATCTAAGCAGGGGTTTATTGATTTACATTCCTAACTACAGTAGATTCGTGATATTATGCAACCTTACTTAATACTATTTGTTAATAATTGCCTGATGCCCGACGCGACTGAAATGTAAACCATTAGCTGATAAGTCAGTGGTTTAAAGGTGAAGTGGCTTCTATGTAGTCTGGAGAAAAAAAGCTAGGTGTCATATAGTGTCATAAATGCTCCGAGTTGTTTAACAAAAATAAATTCGAAAAGTAATACTTCAAATTCAGCAATCTTCATAATACCAAATAACTGTTGAATAAATTACTATTGTTATATATAAGGCGTTTATCATGCGTTTGTATAATTTATTCATCCAAGTGATTTTCTTAAATAGCAGCTGACTACTTTCTTGTAAACGTTTAGATTTTGACTTATTCATTTTTCAAGTTACTACACAATTCAATTGGCTATAATGTATAAAATTTGGTAAGTTATCCAACAGACATTGTTCAATCTTAAACTGTCATACAAACAAATTCATGTTGTCGAAGCAACCAATACTGACTGTTAATATTTATGTCTTCATTTTTATTTGTCATTTAGTAATTTAAATAAGTTATTCACTGTCAATATTATAATAATTTTTCTACTGTCTATTTTAATAAATTTTATGCCAACATTTTGTCATAACCGATTTTGGCATGAATGCATATCTAAGATGAGTTTCAAATTAAAATATACACTGCAAAATGATATACAAACATACACAACAATATCAATTTGATATCACGAGTTGGTCTGAATTAGACAATCATTGATCACTAAGAAGCAGCTGTTTCATCTTAGTACACAACAATAATTTGTACTTTCAGTAAATTATAGAAGTGATGTTCATTCATTTTGCCTAAATGAAAGTCATTTGCTCCAAATGGCGCAAGTATTTTGCTTTATACTGAAAAAATTGTTGTCGAAAACAGTAAATTGCTCATACATTCCCAAAAATTAAAACAATTAATCTCTCTGCAGAGTTAAGTACTATATTAGTAATAATCCATTATGTAAATACTAAAATTTCTGATATTTTGTAACTTAGTGTAACCTATCTCTTCAGCAAATAATAAATAACCGGATCATATTAATGTAAGTTTAAATCATACAGTCGAACAAATCAAGATCAAGATGTTTGTTACAATCAAATTATAAGTCTGATCGTTATAGTACAGGGTATTTCACACTGTAACATGTTTGTGTGTATTTGTTAACTGACGGTGGTATAACAAACTTAGTTAGTGAAGAGTGTTAAACATGTTAGAAATAAGACCCATTTAATTGTAGTTGACTGGATAGATAATCCAAGTCGGATCAATAATAAGGCCTTCCTTTCTATTGAGTGCAGTGGGTTTTACCGTAATGGGAAATGCTAACACTAAGTTGTTGGTGTAATGTATTATTACAAATATACTAATTAATTCTGCAAACTACGTATCTAGTGCTCAATTTATTTTAACTTATCATACCTAACTTTTGTAATGATGCCTGAAACTAATTCCTTTGACATAATTTGATAATGCGACTGAAGTGTCATCCATAGTGTTCTTCATATCACCCTTTTCCTCCTATTTTCTTGTGACCTTTATTTTTCATTTACTAATATTTTATCATGTTAATGTATTATCAGATTATTCAAAATGTTATGCGCAAATATACCACAGCTCTGACAAACTTCATCTTCTTATCGTATTACCAAGAGTATATGCTTCTATTTATTAGAAATTTGTTAACATGAAGTTTTCTGATACTACATTTGGGTTATTTGCTAGCGACGACATTGCATAACAAATGTATGTGAGTACGTAACTACAAATTGTGAAATAAACATTAAATCATGGCATATCCGTAATTTCACTTCCAATGAATCTGTGAGCTGACCTTTATGCACGATTTTACAATGTAGTCCGTCGTAAGAATTCCATATGATGTTGACTATCTTTTCGGGTACTCCATGATGTCGGATATCAGTAATTTGCTTTTCATAAGATATACTTTACTATAAACCTACACTAATAGTCAGAACATCTAAATGGATTATTTATTCATGGCTTGTATTCATCTTTGTTCAAAAACAAATGACTTTATTCAACTCAATTACTCTAAGAGTAATTTTTTACTTCGTATCTATTAAATTATAGTTGTTTAATCAGTACGAAGGCATATCTCAGGACGCTTTTTGATATATGGTTTGTTTTAATGATTGGTAATGCAACTGTGATAAATAAATTAAATTACCTCAAAGCTATGAGTTATCTACAAACGGTCGTGAGAAGTTCAATCCAGGTAGAAACGAGTAAGCTTGAGTCATCGTCAGATGAGCCTTTTGTAGGTAGTCTTGACTTTCAAAGTGTTATCTATGTAACACGTAGCAATAATTAGGGATTAAGAAAAATCGTTTAGTAGGGGTTTCATCGCTGCCTTCTTCCATCTATCTGATTGTCCATTTAAATAAAATGTCCTAGAACTTTTCGATCAGAATCTATGGCATACGTTTTTTGTTCCTAGATGGATAATGACCCACTTAGTGCACTGCATCTATAATATACAAATTTCACTAAATTAATAGCAATGAATATCCATATAATACAACAAGCAGGCCAATATTATATCGTTATATGTTCAAATAGAGTTGTCTTAAATGTGTCAGCTTATGAACTGATAGTCAGCAAGACTAATAACATATAACGGATGTAAGGGTTAACTTATTTTAGTAACATAGATTCATAAAACTAGTGACACGGCCATGTATGCGACAAATAATCATACATACTTGGCTGTTGTAGAGATTGTAAAATGTTAATTTGATATCACGAATTAGTCTGAATTATACAACCAGTGACCACGAGAAAGCACTGGATAGTCATAGTATGAGACTTCAGTAGTAGACATCCACGACCCTACAAGAGATTGAACCCACGACCTTCACAGTTCAAGGTAGATGTTTTGTCATTAGACCACTGAAGCGGCTCTTAACGGTTGGCACTTCTAACTCAGTCAGCTTAAAATAGAATCCAAATTAAATTCAATACAAATTGTTATTCTTAAATCAAAATCATTAATCATTTTACCGATTCCAGTTGTGAAATCATTGACACTCTCCATCAAATTCATCTATCGTTGACCTATTTATGTTTTGCGAATGAAGTGACTGAATACATCCCAATAAATGTTATCAAACATACAACGTTTGTTTAATTAAACAAATAATTACTCGTTGTTGTACTGAATACTGAGATAGAAAGTTCAAATGTTTTTTTTATCAAAAGTCTACAATGGATGATCCTAATGACTATTTTTTTATACTATAGGACAATTTAGATTCCCAATGTTTAATTATTATCAAACTATCTCAGAACAATGGAATGAGACTTTAAGAACATTTTTAGAATGAAATAGTCAGATAAATACATATTAATTGATAAATCAAAGTGATCTTATGGAAATACCCAGTAAATTTATTTCTTTGTGTTCATCTCTGTTGGGTAACGCTGAAAACCATTGAGCACTGTTTTGTTCTCGTATGGGACGCTTCATCAGTACTAAACCTCAGCTCCTACAGGGGACCAGACAGTGAACCCTTTAGTCTCATGGAAAACACTTAATCATCTGCACTATTAAGCTGACATGTGTCTAATGGTAGAACTCGTAATTCCATCAATTTGTGGTTTAGTGCGACGATCACTCAGTATCACTGGTGATAACTACTTCACTCTTACACTGTCTAGAATTAGAAAATTTACAAAATTCAAAATAATTATGAAAGAAAAAAAGATGTATACGAATGGATTTGATATTAGTTTTTTAAATTCAAAATTTAATACATCACAATGTTAATTCTAATGCTTATGTCATCCAAGTTTGGTTTACTGATGAAAATTGATTCGGTTGTTCTCTATGACATTAATTATATTCTATTGTCAATAAGTTTCGATGGCAATAGAAATATTCTACATTAGACGAAATTTAATTATTAAGCCATGATGGTAAACCTTTTTCACAATTTGCTAATTAATTTATTCGTTATATTTAATGTCATCTGACTCACAAAGAAAAAGCATCAAAATAGGAGTTAAAGTAATAATTAGATAAAACAAACAAAAAAAATTAGTGATCTTTCAGTCATGAGACAGCTAAATAAATCAATATAATTACTCGAAAAATGCAATTCTTTAATCTTTATTTTTGGTTACTATAATCTCTGTAGCTATATTTAAATGGTCCATCTATTTTTGAGCGTTGGAAGTATTTAAAGCCTACTGTTTTAAGAATATAAGTTGTCAAGGAAGATAAGATGTTGGTACTATTGAACATTGTTTAGTCAGATTGAATTCTGTTATTGTCTGACATTGCTTCTAGAAGTGACTGAGCAGATCGTCTGTGTTGCTGTTGGGGGTCGATATCGTCTAGAAGTAAAACTCCATCTATTGTGTATATAACTTATTGTACTACTTTAGACTGTGCATGTCCCTGTTGTTTGTGGTGAAATCATAAATTGTAACCTAACGGCGTGTGTTTTATTTCATTTGGCTGAGTGGGAATAATACGGTTACTGTGAATTGCAGTTCGAGATTCACCATCAGTCTAGAACAGGACTTACATAGTGTTGGCTCAGTCATAACCAATTAGAGCGGCTAATTTGACATAAGTATTCAGGGATTTACAAACTTACCACTACTAGTTCTTCATTTACTGTCACTTCTAAAAAAAATCATTTTTAAATGATAAAATCAAGCACTAGTCACCACCTTTGTATTTACATATTATTTGATTTAGTCTGAAGACTTAATGTTGATTGTTTATTAACTGAATTGAGATGTTTTGTAGATTTTTGCATTAGCTTTAGCTAATTGGTTTTGTTACAGATTGGTGTTGGTTGGGGAACCATTGAAAACTACTGAACACTGGACAGCTGCCTCTTCCTAGTATGGGGCCCTTTAGCAGTATCCACCCTAGATTCGACTAGGAAAATTGTACACATGATCTCCAAGTTGGCACACGTCTAACACTCTTAATCACTGAGGCGGCATCCAATTGTAGTATTCGCACTCTCATCAATTTGTGGTATAGGGCCACGATCATTCATTGTCGCTGATGATAACTGCCTTACTCATAATAAGTCTGGACTTTACCAGTCACGACTTTACACTTGAACTTCAGGCATATCCTGAAGTTACTATAACTGGATTGAGGTGTTTTTGTGGAGATCCGTATTAGGTTTAAGAATTAAGTAGTAAAAACATTCATAATTAACAATCTTTATACTTTTATTGTGTCTCGATAATCACTTTTAAGTTAACACACATTACATTTCACAAACTATCTTGGCTATTGAATAGTTTTAAAAAACATTCGAAAACACAAAACATTTACAAGATAAATCAATTAACTCAGGAGCACCATTGCCAATGCTTAAAAATAATAGAGAAATATTACTATGGAATTACTGAAATCATGATCTATATCTCATCCATAACAGTCACCACTTAACTGGAAACTATGCATACACCGTTTAAAGTTTCTAAAACTTATTGGTTTACTTGCACTCATTTACTGTGTATTTAACAGAGTCCATCAGCTATCAAATTCACATATAGAGAATAAAAAGAACGTAAACTAGCATTTTTTGGTGTTCTGCTTATTAGATAATAGTTGGACTACTAAGAAGGAACTTGCATGAACAGCACAACAGACAAACTTTCATAGCTTTCTTCTTCTACAGTGTAGAAGAAGTCATTGAAAAACCTTCGATTAGGTTCCTAACAATATTCCTTCCTAACACTTTGAATGAAGAAGCGATACACTTGTATACTACTCTTAGAGGAAATGACCACTCCTTAAAATTTATAAATAAACACATCTTGTAAAGTAAATCTAAACGCGATTCGGATAAAAAGAAAACAATTACTTTCAATGCGGTTATCAGTTATAGGTGATAAGCCTGGCGGAACGTTCATACTGAGTTTAAGCAGGGCCATCCGAAGAACATTAAGTTTCAGAAAACTTCAACTGGTGTTTTAAACCTATTTAATGACAACACAAAATTGTAGGATAAATTACCCAAACCTGCCACTCCCTTTTACAACAATCAGTTTAGCTGCTTATGGAGAGCAAGCTATATTAGAAGATTCTGTAGGGATTTACTCCTCCGTACAATGGTTAAGCAACCGCATTATCATAAATCAACAGTTTAATCTTAGTCAATTTAGATCAAAAGGGTTGTACAGCTAAGCTGAACCAATAATTTACAGTAATCTATAGTATCAATAGTCCTGCGCCAAGATCGATTTTAATTAGTACCCTTCAAACTGCAAAAGTAATAGCCATGTCCGTTAAAAGGCCAGTACTTTGTATACATGCGAAATTCGTTCGGCGTCTTCACTTCTCATACCCAACCGAAGACCCGAAAAGTTAGTATTAACTTTAGTTTTAGGATGATTTATCTGAATAAATGTAAAAATAACCTTGTTTAATTGTATTTTCGTAGCATAAATTTATCTTTTATGAATATTACTTTATTTTGTCATTCGCAAATCTCCATACAGCTAATATTCTTTGTATTGTCTGTTATATATTAAATTATCGGGCCAATCACATTATATAGAGAACAGCGTGACCTCGATGATACCAATCAGTGCGCTCATACGTCTGCTCCGTGACTACTAGTCCACAAGCCTGAGTGAAAAAATACAAAATAACCAAGCCAACCAGATAATCAATTAATATTTTATTGATCCACTTATTTGTATACAGAACCTGACTACACAGCGTACCAATGTGAAGAATAGCATTTATACATAACTGGAACGATGATAACTAGAGGATGGAGGGTACAGATACACATTTAACTGACTATGGTTTATGAATGATAAAAGATACGATAAAAGTTCATTAGTCTAATGAAAGGTTATGGCGGTGGGAACATAATAGAAATAAAGTAATCGACATATATATACTGAAAATAAACGAAACAGTCATCTGAAAAACAATTCGGAAGTTTAGTTGCCCTTCTTGAATCGCTGATATAACATTGTCATTATTAATTTCGTAAACACGTAGTGGATTTAGATGTCACCCATTGCACTGTTTTATTTCATAGCCAGTTCACACCATTTAATATGTGGTGTACTTTATAAAATAAACGTTTAATCTGATCATAATTCTTTCTATTATTATTATTATTAGTAGTAGTAGTAGTAGTAGTAAGCTTACACAAATGATACGAATTTGACTATCATTTACTTCAGTTTACAGATTCTTATTTAATTGATATTATTTTATGCATTATTCAGTCTTCGATTATAGATTTTATATCTGATTTCAATTTTATCAACTATTTCACCTATATTTATTGTAATTAGTAATTTTTGTTGTTTTAATTACTGTATAAATGTTTACAAGTTAAACATTACATGATTACCATTATTATTTTAACATTAAAAGTTATTCTTCACAAACAATCCCAAATTTACATAAGTTACCTAAATGTTACCTAAATGTTTTGTTGTCAATGAAACTTCTTATTTTTTCGTAATCACTAATTTTGTACTCATAATTGTATAAACTGAAAATAATTCATCAGAAAGGAGATCCATTATTCAAATCTCTTATGTTCTGTATATTTATTAATGAATTTTTAGTTTTGTTCATTAATTAACAATTACATTTGTTGATTTTAGCATAGAATGTTTCATTTATTAATAACTAATGAAAGAAATCTTGACATTTTCTACTTATGTAAACACTTGCCAAAATACCGAAAATGACATTATTTTTATATTCAAAATGTAGATAAATAACTGTTGCTTCGATGGTACAATATAAACATATTGTGGTTAATTCAAATGTCAATAAACATATTTACTACTTAACTTGATGTTTATAGTAAACAATTTAAGTACACATATTGTAATCAGTAATCGTTGTTCGTATAAATGTCTTAAATATTGGGAATGCCTACAGTGTAAAACATTTTAAACCTGTCAGTTGTTTTACATTCTATGCTTATTGATGACCCACAATAAAAGTATTAAAGTGACTATTTTCAAAGCGCGCATACACTATAAAATATGTAAGCTTGACATCAATATTATAAAATTTATTTCTGAATGACTGTCGACTACCGAGACTAATCTTTATATTATTTATGCATTATTCTATATAGGCACTTTGAAAGTTGTTTGAGATAAGCTTAATATCTTCAGTTATCGAAGACAATACTTCATAAACATTCATATTATTGAAGAGGGGTTAAAAAAATGTAGTAAATGTAAGAAAAAACAAATAAGGCAACATATCATTCCTAATTATATAACGACGAACGGTTTTACTGAAGGTAAACGAAGTCTTTTAGTAGTTTATTTGTCATACTACTGAAATCATAATCGAATTAACTTAGTAATTTTTTGATTTAAGTATTTTGTTTGCCCTTGATACTTACTCTTCGTTATCGAATTCGTATTTCGAAAGTCAAAAATATTTGTAAGTTCTAGATTAGAGTATATATTCTATTTTTGAAATAGAAAGGTTGGTCTTTGTCGTTCTAAAAATAAACTTTTAACCAAATGGTGATCTTTTACAAAATAGACTTTTTGAAAGTGTCATCTTTGAAAAAGCCTGTTACTTTAAAAGTGACTGGATGTGGCCTTTTACTGGATAAAAACAGCAGTGTAACAATCTGAGAAAGATATATACAAATATTGAGATTTCAAATTAATACAAGTTTACTTACGTTACAGAATGAATGTTATGCATAGCATAATGGGTTATCTATTATACTTGAAAATCAAGTTAAATATATGTTAAAACGACAATATCATTCTTTATCAGTTTATGCATGTTATATTGCTTGGTCTAACATTAAAGTATATTATAGATTTATTAGCACGTGGTAATGAATGCGAAATGGTTAATTAAATAAGCGCAAATACAAGTGGATCATCTTTCATTCGTAATATCACGCAACAAATTTATATATTTATTTGGGTGTTTTAAGAGATTGCTGTAAGAGAAATAAATGCATTTCGTTCCGACATACTGTGTGGCTGGATTGTTTTTTACGCATAGTCTTTAGATGCTATGCCTTTGAAAATTAACCAATTGTCGATAAATTAACATTGTATACAATAAGTAAATAAAAAACTGATGATCCATAACTCTTTAGAAGTTATTTTGCTTCCATATGACATCGAAAATGTTCAGTAATTTCTAGAGTTTCTGTTAAACTTTTGATTTTGTGTAAATATGCATTCGTCTAATTTGTTACGATTACAATGATTGACAAATTGTTCTATGCACTTGTATATACAATGATCTGAAAGATAGTTCAACCAAAGTACAGTACATGAACGGGGGAACGCAAATACATGAAATACCAGCGTTATTTGATAATGAGTCAATCATCATTTCGTTTTGATAACCACTTCATACTAATAAGAATGAAGTATTTATGACTGGAATATATGTCGGGAGAAATAAATTATATTACAGGGTATCTAAATATTTTCATGTTAAATATATGAATCAGTTTTCCACCGACGTAACCTCTGTTGAACCACAGAAATGATAATGAAGACACTCATCTATAGAAATGAAAAGTTATTAGATCATTTTTCAAAGAATTTGATGTAAAAACGAATTACATTATACAACCCATATTAAAACCCTTACTAAAAGTCAAATATCTATCAACAGAAGGTTATACACCACAGTGGTTCCAAACATAAGCCGTATATATTTAGTTCTCATTATGGATCTCGTTTTAATCAGGGTTTCTATGAGGAATGTTGAAGTGCTGTAAAACTAGAATAAGCTTAATGTAAGGTGAAGGAAAATGTTAGGTATCGTTGGGCAATGTGTTAAAAGACATATACTTTGCATATACTTTTCTCTAACCTTATGTGATTTAACACCAGCCTATTGGTACACTGGGTTTCAGTTGTAATACGGTTAGGGCTAAATTTTGAATAGCCTGTGTTAGTCTTGGAGATAAAAATCTCTCAGTTGGTTCAACTTCTATCCAAGTATGTCTACACATGGAAATGCAACTGTGTATGAAAGTGGAGATATTCATTTATCGACTTGCTTTCTATAAGATCTATCTTACCTTGAAACGTGACAAAATCATATTTCTATCATCACTAACTTAACTTTGATCAGAATCTCTGTTTCTCTAGCCTATATTCTAACCCTAACTAAGATATGTTATCTTAAGATCAACCTTGACGTCAATAGCATGTCTGTATGTGGTTATTTTTGACTGCGTTCACTTGTTCCTATGTCGTACTTTAACAGATATTTTAGTCCTAAAAGTTAGTTGTAAGCTTAATGTCTGTGGATATTTATGTTTAGTTATTGTAGTAAGTGTGCGTGTATTTTGATTAAAAAATTGCTATTTTTGACTCCAATTATAGACTTTTGAGTATTATACATACATGCAATGTAAATTTTGGCGACTTTTACCCTAATATGAACGTTGTTTGCATAATGATAATCCTTAAATTCTACATGTTCGAATTCTTTATTAAATCCTCACTCCATAATTAATTGTTATTATTTTAATAAAACTAAAATCAATCATTTCTAAGTACAGGATAGTTTTCTTTCATGAATTTATGAAGAATGTCAATCTCTGATTAGAATGTAAATCTGTATAGTGAAAAGAATAGTTGATCCAGATTGATAACAGAAAAAATTGATTTAGGTAGTTTGAATTGAAAGTGGCTCCGAAACATATTCATTGGTTAATGTTACGTACCTGTTATTAGCTTAAAACATACACTACTAACCATTAACAGTCCTACATTTTTTAACAGAAGTAACTAGGTAATGCCAAACAAATGAATGCTACTTTATATACATATATATGTATAATCAACGTGATGAATTCCATGTCACCAATTTCATCCTAATATTGGTGACGTAGAATTATTCACATTGTTTAATAAAATCGACGTAAAGTAGCGTCTGATTAGAAAAATATTTATTTAATTTATCACAATAATCGTTATTTGAAGCAGACATTCGTTTGCATTCACAGTAATATGGTGCTACATGAATAACAAAACTTTTTAATGATAAGTTCATGCCACTTACTAAATTTTCATGTGCTAACTCGACGTAACATTTTAAATCAGTAGAGTTTAAAAGGTTCTGGATATTGTTTGTACATTTATTTGAAGAATATATAATGTACATGGAGATAATTTATTATTGTAGAATGTGCCTGAATAAAATAAATTTAATCTTTTCGATCTTAGTGTACTGCTTGTCTCTACTCAAAATACATTTTAATAATTAATTAGTAACAATTAATTTTGACTAATATCAACTCACTAGTGACTAAATCCTTGAGGTAATTCCTGGAGTCCTAGTGGGATGTGACCAGTGAAGTAAAACCGTGTCGGGTGTAAGGCAGTTTCTCTCCGATGGCAATCGATGAGGTAGCTTAAACCTATCACAAATTGACTGAATTCGAAATATCAACCTTTGGAAGCCAACTCAGTAGTCTACTGTTAATCCATTCACCGCTGGGCTAGTGAACCTTAAGTTTGATCCGTGATGAGAAGGGGTCATGGAAGTGTACCGCTGAAGAATCCCATACTTGAACGAAGCGGCCATTTAGTACTTCCTGGTAATCAACAGTTGTCTAATTCAGACCAAATCGTAATATCAAAACTGAAAGTCAACAACCTCCACAACATCCAATTATAACAATCACTAATTAGCTTTAAAGAATATTTATCTCTTTCAGATATAGGGAGAATTTGTTGTTTAAATTAAACCAGTACTGCAGTACATGCGATAGATAAATATGGTATCGATATGATGAAGGAGAGGGTTAACTTTCGTATTAAATTTGTACTGATCACTTTCATATTAAATACAAACTAACTACAGACATATTCAAAGACATTTCGGTAATTTTGCATTCAAGTTCATATATATTAACAAACATTTGCTCTGTACGACCACATACACTATTTAAAGCTGTCAATAAGGTGAAATAATTGAAATGTTTTTGTGTATGACTGATAACCTAATAGTAGGTTGTTTAGTATGTGCTGAGTGCCTGTTTCACACTCAGCTTTAATATACGGTTACTGATCACTTAGTTGTGACCAATGCTGTTTTCTGGGTTTTCCTAGTGCTAGTCGAATTCTACTAATCTTAATGACTCAATATTGTTAAGGACTATTTAGAGATAAGTGGTAGTTTTAGGAGGTCAAGCGAAAACTCTGGATCAACGTTGCGTTCTATTCGACACTCGTCGGAAAAAATGCATTTTGAATCTTGAAGTAGCTGACGATCCTTGAAGAATTTAATTAAGAGCCGCTTGCTATTAAAGCTCGCAACTAAAACCACTGAGAACTTCTGGTTAAAAAAATTCAAACAACACTACACTGGATTAGATACACATCATATTAGTCATTGCACGGTGATAAGTAAAAGTTATCAAATCAGTCGGTGTTACAGAGAGTTGGTTACAACTCGAACAGCTCAGTGTCGGCAGTTAAGCTGTGAAACTCGGTGACCTGATATAAGATTCGCCAAGCAGTATCAATTCACTTGATTTTCCGGCTAAGTCAGGTTGACAAGTGTCAAATGGAGCGAAACCTAATCCAAGGTTATTTTTCGACTATTCACGATACACATTCAGCTGATTTGTGGGCTAACTATAAGCACTGTAATAATATTTTTACAAATCAGTTATTTTTTGTACATATTAGGAATCGTTTCATACACTTTAACAGAGGTAAGAATATTATGAATCTTTTTCCTTCTTTCTTTGGCTTACATCAATTACTTATATTCTGTAATGCTTAAAATCAAAATTAAAAATTAGAAATTAGACAAAATTATGAAATAGGCATAGTTGGAATTGTTTATGTGTAACATTAACTTAATGGATCGATTATCTGAATAAAAGGTAACAGAAGTCCAAATAATATAAAGATGCAGAATAATAAATTGCAAAAATTATTTTCTATATATGGAAGAACTTTGTGGAATAGTGACACCAGCAAAAGGTAACAGTGCCGGAAATAACTGGTTACGCAGTTAGCGTACGCTAATAATTTTTGGCAGTAAAATAAATAAGTGTAGCCTAGTGAGTTTAGAATGCAATTACTGAAATGAAAGAGAGCATTAAAACAATATACTGAAATGTGAGAAACAAAACTAAACAGATGATGATGTTATCAAATGATCTTAACTTCATATAATTTCGAATGTATAAATTTCGGTATTTAAAATATAACAGAAACTTTTGACGTTTCCATCAATTGTAGAACTACAGAAAATAAACATTTCATAAGCATCAAACCCATGTAGACATATTGCAATTAATAACTGTGATGTACGCAATATTTTGAAATAAATACCATTCTTTTAAGAAGATGGAAGATTTTAAAGCGTTTGTGAGCATTCAAAAAATATAACATAACCATTAGTAAAACCAATTTGAACTGTGTATATATCAGATAAATTTTGTTTACTACAACTATATTTTGATTTTACTACATGCTATGTATAGTAAAGAAATGGTGCTTAGTCTTATCTGAACTACTCACGGTATAGCCCTATATTTTTCCAAAAATATTATCTGAGAATACACTGTAATTATTTGTAACTTCAGGGATGTTTTCAAATTATTTTGTAATAGAGGTTTGCTTTAATAGATTACCTATTAAATTATTATGCTTCAGTATTTCAGCATAAATTGTTATAACTCCAAGTGTTACATCTAGTGCTTTTTTTCTTGAATAG
Source organism: Schistosoma mekongi (assembly GCA_034768735.1). NCBI lineage: Eukaryota > Metazoa > Platyhelminthes > Trematoda > Strigeidida > Schistosomatidae > Schistosoma > Schistosoma mekongi. The sequence continues at coordinate 23,988,220 of CM068308.1, forward strand.
CATTAATTTTTCATAAAAGATTTAACATTAATAAACTAAAATTTCAAAAAGAAATTAATTTTCAGATGATTAGTTATATGTACTTTCAGGTTTTATTTAAAAAAAACAATTGATTTATGTCGATTATTTTTATAACTCAAAGATTTATTCTATTTTTACTAAATTGTCATTGTCAATAGTAAGCAAATACACATCGAAATTCATATATCTCTATTTACTTTGTTTATTACAAACATTTACTTTGCGTATAAGTCAACAGTATATCATAATTAAAAAAGGTCTGAATTCAGAATTAATTTAAACTTTATTCAACTCTGATTTATTTGATGATTTACTTATTGAGGTTGAGATTCATTTACTAGTCTAATCGTTAGGATTTATTCTTTAATTATTACAAATTTTCAAATATAGTTTGTATCTAGTCAAATTGAGTTACTTTACGAAATTGATAAAATGTAGTTAAATTAAATAATTTTGTTTAAAATCAATAAATACTTGGTATTATATAGTTCTTTTTGATTGTTCTTTTCCAACAAAATAAATATTCACTTGAGAATAGGCAATATGGAAATGTGATTAGATGAAAGTGGATATTTGCTGTAAGCGAATGATTTTTATCACTAAAACATTATTACGATTGTATTCAGTCTCTATTCATGATGTCAGTAATAAAAATCAATTTGTAACTATTTATAAAGCAAATTATAATTATTATGAATGTTATAATTGATTTACAAAAACGTCGAAACTCATAGTATGTAACAAAGTTTTGTTAGTTATGATAAGTTTTAACAATGCAGTTTTAAGGTGAAGATATTAAATGAAATTATTGATTCCACTGAAATTGTTTAATACACTGAAAGGATAAATGTGTTTTGACAGTTTTGGAATCACTTAGATTTTAACATAAGTCTAAGTGTTAATGTAAGCTTTTAACATATATGGCATAAACAATCTCAATTAAATGTAGGTTTCCATAAAATCTTTGTTTCTAAGTGTATTTACATAAAATTGAATATTTCTTCAGTTTACGTAAGCTTCTGAATAGATAAATAATCAAAATATTGATGTTCTTTGTATTTTGATTATTAAGTTATTAGATTAACTTATACAGCAATATAATTAGATACTACTTTTTAGTTAATAACAAGTCAATAGTCTAAATTAATAATAAAAAATGTTTTAGAAAACAACATATTTAAGTTTAATAACTGTTTATATTCACAATTATTACGAACACTATACCTTGGAGTTTGATAAAGCAAACAATTCCTTCAATGCATCGTTACTCGTAATTAAACCATTTTTAAGTAATTTTATTAAATGAAAATAAGATAAGTGATTCAATAGTTGTTGTATAAAATAAAATAAAATGTCATATTGTTCAACGTTGACTGAAATAGAAAGAATTAAAAGATTTTATATGTATTATGTAATATGTAAAAGTTGTAACATTATTTCTTAGTAATCGCAAGTTATTAAAATTTCTAATGTTATTAGTCTTGAATGAAAATGTTATTTAAATGAATACCAATATTAATGTTTTCAACTACGACATGGGAAAGTGTTGATAAAAGATATTGGTGTTATTAGCGTACTTACAAATATTAGTCAATAAAATATGAAGCATATTTCTACATGCCATCAGCATTTATTTCATCGACATCTAAGCTTGACAAGTTGGCGGACATAAATTCTTGTGTTGAAATCCACCTACTTATCTAAGGCACTTTGCACAGTATGGAAAAGGTTTTGTTGGTGCTTGGTAAATGGATATTAAGAATGTTTGTTAAATTATGTAAAACACTTAGAAAATATCATATGTTATTCTAATGACAGACAAGATATTTACAGATTGTTATAACAGTATACAAAGTACTGTATAAATTTATATCAGTTATTTCAGAACTTCTAAAGTCTTAGTTTTAGGTAATTAATTTGTATATCCAAACAAACACTGACATTGCTAAATAACGCTATTTTGAATTGGTAATATGATAAAAGGACTAACATTTGATGGAAGTGCGAATGCTACAATTAGATGTCGTCCCATTGATATAGAGAGTTAGTCAATCACTGTCAACTTGAAACCCCCGGTGCGAAATCTGGAGTGCGCACTGCTGAGCAGTTCCACACTAAAAGAAAACAGATATCCAATGCTCCCTGGTTTTCAGTGGTATCCTGCCAACATCAATCTTTGACGTATTCAATCAATTAAATAACCAAATTCCACAAAAATAGCAATCTCGATTAAACTAATTCTCGTTAAAAAGAAATCACTCGACTGAACACAGCTATTGGTAAATAAAATTCATTGGGTAATATTAAAGTGTATGCCCATAATTTTAGTAAATATTAATTTAATTTAATGTCTGAATTCGGTAGATATTTAACAACTATAATGAATACGTCAACTCCTTTTTTTCAGTTTTAATTATATACTTGTGATTACATTATATTAATATGTTTTGATTACTGATTTGCATAGATATTCTAATGAGCTTTTACATTTGGGAGTAGAATCAGTTACATAGATATGTCGTTTAAAAAACCATTACTAGGAAAATAAAACTACACAAATTGTAATATTATTCTTTAGTTGAGGTACGAAAACTACAGTCTTTTTATTGACAAAATGTCAATTTTTCAAGAAATATGATCTACTTCTAATTTCTATAGACAATAGACTAACTTTTAGTAATCCTAAGGGATTAAATGTAATAATGATACTTCATGCATTTTTTCATATGTAAATTACTAAGGAAATGAATAAAGATTGTATAAATTTGGAATAAAAATAAAGAAATGCCTATTTTATGAAACTAAACATTCATTTCATTTATGTTATATAAGTTTATTATACAGACTATATACTTTCTGATTAGCTATAATTTTAGCCCACCATATTTACTGAAGATGATTACTTTGTTACTTTTTATGTTACATGATTTTATAACCATAAAAATTGATAAAACTTGTAACGAGGAATGCTGAATCTCCAGTTCTCGAATCAACTTTTATCAACTTATAAACTTTTATAAATTAAAATGTAATCTAATAACATCAATATTTTAATCTAAATACTACCAATAAACCAAGGTTGTTGAAATAAGCTAATAACTTACATTGAAAATGAACGTAACTACTACTTATCGATTTTCCCAAAAATCGTATCTTTTGATAAAGAATAATATGTTTAGTGGTCAGGTTATAAGCAGAAATTATTTTATTTGGAAATTTCTTGTATTCTTCCCGTTATTTCGTAAATCTACACTAGCAGAACTTATTTTATATGTAGATATCAAAGGTACATTAATGCATGGCTATCAAAACTTAAAAATCACCTCGATTTTTGATCAATTTAAAAGGAGAAGCTATACATGCTTACTCAAAACTACTGGCTATATATGCAATCAAATTTTATAAATAAAACAGAATGATGATTATATAAACTTAAAAAATGTGAAGGTAGATAATAGCCTCATTAATGAAAACAAAGGTCACATTTGGTTACTGTTGTTAATGCATTTTGTTGCGTGCATCCTGGAAACCGTAAATATGTTACATATCTTTACGGCAGATCTGGCTGTAATTTTAAACGAAATTTTACTTGTAGATACAGTTAACTTCAATGTTACTTGATTTTTGTAGCAAACAAAATTTATTTAATCTTTTAAGAGCCTCCCTTCTATTCACGTGTAGTAATTAGCTCTATTTCTTTGTTCTGTTAATTTACTAAAAGAAATGATTAACAAAGATTAACTCTATATACTTCATCTCATAGATGAAGTTGGAACGGTATAAACAGAATCTTAGATAGTAATGGAAACTTGAGTTAACTGCTAAGTTATTAGGCATACAGTACAAATGTATGGTAGTTTACTACCTAATATATGAATTATATATAGCGTAATTACAGTTTTATTAATCGAGGTCTATATAAGATGTGTACATTGTTATTCACTTCATTAAGTAAATATTCAGTTAGAATTATTTCTTTAAAGACATCAAATGAATACGTTACAGTTAATTTTTTTTGAAATATTCGTATCAGTTTTAGTTTTATCCTATAATGTCTACTGCATACATACATCATTGATTGATTTATTTATGATTGTAATGCAAAAAAAACCAACTGTATGATGACTGGTATTATTAATAGGCTTATCGTCTATTGTGAAACTGTTCTTCTTTTAAGTCATATCATGTCAAATAAACTTTATTTCAACTAAATTTAAATAAAGAAATAAAGATAAGAAATTAAATGATTCATTAGTTTAAAATTTATTCTTTTATCAAATATTAATGTTTTGTAGAAGAAATAACCATGGGAACAAAATCATTTTTGTCATATTCTATTATATATACATATATATACAACAAAAAAGTAAATGTCATAGTAAAGCAATGAGTATGTTGTCATTTAAAAAAATGATTACTATTTTATCTATTATATAAAGATTAACATTTAAATAATAAAAGAAATCATGAAATATATTTTTATGCATAGAAATTTAAAAAAAAATTTCTAGTAAAAACAAAAATCTCTTGTTTTAATTTGGCTTTTTTGTTGAAGACACATAATATTGAGAACTTATGATTTAAATGTATCAATAAAATGCATTATAAACGAGTTAGAGCTGTATTGTCGTTATGTAGATGATACATTTGTAGTATTAGAAAAAAAAAACAAGATGAAGTACAAAATGCATTAAGTAAATTCATCTATGTTCACACGGCAGTTATTTTTAAAACAGTAGTAGACAAGAAAATATATTTCATTCCTAGTCGTCTTACTGACAAGAGAATTAAATAGACAATTGAAATAGGAGTCAAAAACCGACCTCGTTAGGTCAGCATACTCACTTTACTGAGTTTTTTTTCATTAAACCATAAAAGAAGTTTAGTTAAGTGCTTGGTCTGCAGAGATGAGACTATTTACTATTAAGATGCTGTTGAAGAAGTAGAAACTTTATATGAGCTTTTAAGTAAAAATAGATATCCTTCAAAGTCCCTAGCAAAACGTATATCAGTAAGTAAATTGAAAGCAAGGCTATCAATTGTATCAAAGAAACCTATATTATTTAAATTTACAATTTAAACATATAATAAACATATAATAATCGAAATCGCTTCACGACGCATAAACAATCCACCATTTAGAACATTTAATGCTACTAGATTAATACCTTCGCTCTACACCTAACTTATGTTGCGGAATGTGGATAGATTACGAGTGTCCTCTACCTCAATACTTATTCATTATTTTACGACTAGGCAGGTCCGTGGTCGTTTGTCGATACATTTTCCGTCATGGTTAAGCAAAGGACAAGTAAGAACGATAAGAAGCCCCACCCTAGCTCTTTTACTCGACACAGGACGTCGGACTGGCATTGATTCAACATTTAAAGTGACATATCAAATTCTAATAAGCTTTGACTTTGCCTACTACCAATAGCAGTGGCCATACCTATATGCCTAAGCAAACTCAATCTTTCCATTCATAGTTCATTTTTAAGGTCACTATCTTTGCCCTGACCATCAAACTAAATTTGAGTGTTACGCTCTACTCCCAATCTTTATTCCTATTTCCATTCCAGTTTATTGTTAACATTTATTCTTAATATTCATTATGTGTTTCCAAACTTACCCGTCTTTCTTACTCCAGGGTGACTGAAATGAGTACCTGACTGATTTCCTTCCACTAATTCATAAACCTTACAGACAGTTGACTGATTCTTTCTGTTTTGTTCAGTCTCAATATAACGTGACCTTTCTATGTTATTGTTTGATGATTATTTTTTAAATTATTTTGAGTTTTTTTTCATCACCAATTTATGGGTATTAATTTCGTATTCCAATATCAAACTATATGCATTATTGTTGGGCTATGATAAGGAGCTAATTAGAAAGAAATTTCTTCGTTTTAATTGTGTTTTTATTTAGAATTCACTGCCACTTGTGGGAATGCTTTTACAGAATAAAGTTCTAATCATTAGTTATTGTAGTATATCCATTAAACAACATTAATTAAAACGTAATATACATAGTCATTTACAAGTGCTATGTAGCAACATATATATGCGTACTCCAGAGTTGTGGAGTCCTTATCTTGTTTAAATATCGTCATAACTTCACAAGAATGATTGAATAGAAACATCAACTGGGTACACGTGAATAATGTTTTTAAATATAAGACACAGTGTGTTTCACGACATTCTGTAGGAAACTTCATATTTAATTACTAATTCTGCATTTTGCATATTTTATTATCAAATCAAATAGAACGAAAATGTTGCTTAAAAACTGTATACATTTAAAAGCATTGTAGCATAAATGTCGGCGTACCAATTATTGTACTTTATATTTTTGTTTCTTTAATTACACTGATATGCTTTCAGAAACTGGATGTATTAGGTGACTGAGTTTGACAGCATAATCAACATAGGTCAAAAAGAACTATAAGTTATTTTTTCATCTGATTATGGTGCTCCTCAGAGCTGCGCATCAACGTTTTTACCGTTGATCCGGCCCAGGACAATAATGTTTTCCAGTGAATGTCGAAATATTAGACCAATTACAGGACGCTTAGTATCTGACGTCGTCAACTTTAGTTTGTTCAATGTAGTAATGGACGAATTTGTGCTATACATTGTGAGTTCAGTGAGACTGAAAACACCCGTCAATGAATGCTACTTTAGAAGTCTAGGAGTTATGCACTCTCCGTATAACCTGATGGCTATGGCATCGATTCTTGAAAAGAGGATTTAGGCAGACTGCAAAGGCGTTTCATTCTGGGACAAAAAGCTGTTCAATATTTTCAGTTTAACCTGTGTCATTTTGTGATATTTGATTCAAATTTAACAGGCTCTACAACAACCAATTATTAGGGGTTCCCTGAATTTTGTATTTATAAAATTCAAACACATAAATGATACCATCTACACACTTAGTTACTGTCTCCTAAATATGCTCTCAGGGAGTGCTTCAGGACTGGCATCATACTAATTTACAATCGAAGTTTCATTTTATCACCAGGGTAAATCTATCAAGAATCAATCAAACAGTTAGTTAAATTAGAAAATTTAAGTTGTTTACCACTTTGTTCATTCATTATTCTAAAAATACTTGAGTGCATAATTAACACTAATTTAAGATAAAGAAAATGATAAAATATTACTAATAGTAAGTAAGCATGTCTTTCTGGTAACGACTTAATCCGGTAACTAATGAATGTAAAATGTTGTAACATATTAGTAACATAAATTACACAAGTAAATTGTGCACGGAGTTCCTTTTGTTAGTTTAAAAATAGTAGAAAGAAACACAGAAACAGAATTAGATGAATCAATTTTATTTTGTTGGGTTATTGTTATTCACTAAAATTCATTAATATTTATCAGAAAACTGAAGTTAACAGCGTGTAAGTAGCTACAGTAAACACGAAACACGTTTTATGCAGATACATTTTAAAGGTGATTGTAGCAGAAACAATCATTCATAGTATCAAAAGTGTGCGTAACAGAATGTGCCCACATCTAAACTAAAAAATTTATACGAGACAACGTGTTTACTGACCCAGTCTAAGGTAGACAGACTCCCGTTTCATGTTTCCAACTACTGTGTCTACATATTTACATGTACCTATCAAAGCATCCACTTTGACTGAACAGCAAGGTGAGCTTATCTTTCCAAAAATTATTTGTTTAAATGGATGGAAAATCTTTGCGTTATATCAATTCATCACAGTGACAATTTGAAATTTTTTAAATGATCAGTAAACGGCAAAGCTCAAGTATCAAAAGTATAAATTGTGTTAATGAAAGGTAACTGTTATAATCATCTCATTACCTTGGTAACTTAAACTCAATTCTCTACATAATATAAAGTGAGTTGAAGAAAATTTTTTCACCACTTTTATGTCATTACATTGTTATATCTTGACATAACCAGTTTTTTCTTAACTATTTGGGCTGATTTTATTCTTTCTTACTAGTAACTTTTGTTCACTACGTAGTCACCTACTTCTAGTCCTCCAGTTTTCTGTTATTAATAACGTTATCAGAACGTTCTTTTAAATGTGATACATAGGGTGTTTTATTTTGTAACATAACTTTATTTACTTCTCTGTCAGGGCATACTAATGTTAAGTGTTAACACCAGTTTCCAACTAAAGTGTGCTCAAAAATCATTCAGTTTTAACTTTGAAACACTGTAGATTGTAAGTAACTAAAAAGATCTAAAAGAAATAAAACGAATTTATTTTATTCTACTTAAATGCTAGTTCTTTCTCTTTTCAAATAAGTAATTTAAATAGAATAAGCACATTTAGCATTTGAAAGTAGTAACAGGTACTGGATCAAAAGGCGATAAATATGAAGGAATGTAAATTTGAAGTTTATCATGTAGTAAGGTTTCTGCATATTTCTATCTGATTCTTCGAATGCATTGATTATATGTTTAATTTAATAATATTTCGACCAGTTGTGAAGGACTTGTGATTAAAAATAGAGTTTTGAAAGTATTTTTTCCACTGGAACTTATGATATGCAAGATCTGTTTCTGACAAAAGTTTTGAATATAACAATATTTTCTTCTTTAACGTAGTATTTATCAAAATGTGGTTACTAATCTTTGATCTTTATGATTTACGGCTTAAAATAGACAGTTATAGTGTGTCAATTTGCTTCAAGTGAAACAACTGTTTACACTTATCATTAAACATTTTTACTTTGTAGGAAGGGTGCATTATAAAGAGTTTGATTTTTTTAATTTTACAAAACTTTTATTTTGTTTTTCCTATGCACATAAATGTAAACGGCTGTTTTTCTGAATAAAGACATTTTACGCTAGTATTTAACAGATAAACTCAAGTGTCTTACTCCTCAATTTCTCGGAATAACATTCGTTATTTCTCCAATGCCTTAATACGAGAGGAGAATCGACGCTTATCGACTAGAGATGATTCTGTTTTCGGGAGAGGCTGTAAATATAATACAATTACTGTTTATTTAGTAACACGAATGAATTTAGGCGCATGAACCCAGCTAGCTATTGTATATAGACAGTAACCATCCAGCGAATAGCACAGATCAGAGTGCCTGTTATAAAATGTTGACTATCAGATTATCTGGTTTTACGGTAAAAAGCATAAAACAAACCAAATAGTTGTAGGGTATTAATAGAAGCAAATTTTAAAGGTTATTTAAAACTGAATACAAATGTTTTAAATAGCCAATGAGTATACGAGCTTTATTCTTCAGCCTTGTTGTGTATCGTTTATGCCAAGTCAAATTGAGAGCATGAATTAGAGCGGATACGCAAAGCGAAGACCACTGTCTATTTAATAACCATTTAAAAGTATAATTCCTACTCTCAGTCCGCTGTCCAAGACTTCGTATAACATTAGCAGGTAATCTCTAAACAGTAACACAGAATATAAGTGGGATTCATAACTATCGCAACAAGTATAAGTATTAAACGTTCATTGTGTTAATACCGATTAATTTACTTGAACATTTTCATCTGTTTGGTATTCAAATGGATATGTTTGTCTGCTTCGTATACATGTTATGTCTCATTCGTAATCCATTTTATATTCTGAGTTTTCTAAATTTGCCTAACAATATATATATATGTAGGATTTATATTGGATCATACTTTGAACTCTGGCAGAATTTTCTCCAGTTATCGTTTGCATTTCAGAATAGTAGGGTTCATTAAGCTACATATTACGAATGCATTGCAAATTAATGCATCAAGTGATTGTCTTCATTATCTAACGGTTTTTTGAATCCTACAATATATGCATTTACTCCATGGGGCTTATATAATGTCAGAAAATGTTGCTTTCTGGAGAAGAGTATTATACATGCATCTGTTGTCACCTGTCCTATTCATAAAATTATACTAGGTAGATTCCAACTCAGCAAACGTAACAACTATGATTTCTTTCATCACATAGCATATTATATTTATAATAAGGTCAATAATATTCGGTCTCATCAAATATGACCTTGACCATCTAATTTTAATGAAATGTCAAAACAAATTATTCTGTAACACGCAATTGAAAAATATTTCCGAAGCCAACAATACCTTACTTATTCTTTAAAGAAAATTTTGCCTTTTTAGTTTATTGTTAGAGATGTATTTATTGATTATGTAGAATACAAAATATTTAGAGAAAGTGGAACAACTATAGGAACACTAAAAGTTTTCACTTTGATGGGGTTCGTATTACTAATAATCTAAATTTTAATTTCAGTATAACGTATAATAGATGATTATTTACTAACATCTTGTAAATGCCATAAACAAAGTTCGCATTGACTGACCACCGGGAATTGACTAATGTCTTGCTTGTCTAGTTCATGTATTTTTTATAGTATTATATCGATCGAACTGAAGTGTGGTCACTAGTCTCAGTAACTCACCAACTCAAGCGTTTATATTCTGACAATTTGCTGTTGAAGACGGTCGATAAGTTAAAAACTAACGAGTTACAGCTAAGCTTACTAGTAAACTGTACCCAATGTGGTCGTTTCTATAAGATTTATGGAAGATAATAAGGATGAGTATGAGAGAATAAGTTCCAGTTTACATAACGTTAAAATAACAGTTGAGTGCTGCTAAAATCACCTGATTTCTTTGTAAAACAAGCGAAGCAAAAAGTATGTCACATAGCAAGAAAACCAATAAGCGGCTGTTAGACTAGAATAGATCAAATTTATATTGTCGTTATTGTATGATCCCGTGTGTTTAAACTATTTCATTGGGACCTTTTTAAGTAACGAGATGCATTCAACAGATTGGCAGTTGAAAGGACTAAGTGTAAGACCATTTAAAATAAATGAATGTTCAGTGTGTAATAAGAATTCATTTATTTGAAAGGCAAAATCTGACATATATTGCAGAGAAGATTTTCAACTCAGGAGAGCAGTTTTGTCTATATTGTGGTCAATGAGCTGGATGATTTAATAACGGAATCCTCATCGCCAGTCTAGAAGATTTCATTTGTGCAGACATCTGATTGCTGATAATCGATAAATAGTGCAGTTGTTCAAGCAGTTAAAAAATAATAAACAACTATAATTCTGTTAATCAAGTCTGAGGTAAAAGGATTAAAATTAATATGCTAGTAATGACTAAATAAATGTTAATGACAACCAGACATATACAAATTCGACAAAACAAAATGCTAGTCACTTGTGAAGAAAACTTCATACTTCAGTTCTGTCAAAAGTTTGTGTTAATTAAGTCGTCAAAGATGAAAATGAGAGCTTTGCGATCAAACCATCCAGCCCAGATTAAGCAATATAATCAGTAACTGATACACATGAAATAATCGTCCGCATAATTAACATATGATACTTCGTTAAAGAAAGCAAACAGTATAAGAAACAGTAAAAATTGTTGATGTGAATGAACGAATTCTCGTGATATCAACTTGAATTAATATAGTAGTGAAGTGGTTTCCTTCAAACGCTGCTAACCAGTTAATCACATCGTGGTGTTAACCCTCTTCCCCCCAATAAAAAACCAGCTAAACAAAAGTGTTTCCTAGAAAAATGCAACGAACATACTCGTAATGGTTTTCCTAAACTAAATGCTTTTTCATGTAACAAACAAAGTATCTTTACGAAGCAAAGTTATATTTTTTAATACTGTCCTAAACTGTTAGGAAACTGCAAGTGGCAACAGATGCACGACCGTTTAAGGAAATGGATTTGTTAGTTTGGATTTAAATTTAACATTTTCAATCTTAAGTATGTCCCTTGATGTTTAGCTTATCATCGTTGTTTCTATATTTGGCACAGAACTCATTGAAGCAGACGTATTACTTATGCTGGTTAACTGATGTAAAAAATATTATATTGGAATCTATTTATGGAATGCTTACAAGAAAGGGGATATTAAAAATACTGGGAATTCAGTCATCTGATCTTCTAACTTATCTAGTAGCTTATAGAAACACTGAAAAATACTAAGTAACATAAATGACGATCACAGGAAAGAAAGTTAGGGTTGTTGTTGTGGAATAAACTTATTGGTAAAACAGTAACATATTTTAAGGTTATTTGATTTCCTAGTCATCAGCTAGTACCATTAGCAAACATTATAACTCTATTTTTAATAGAAATTAGAAAACAAGATAGTGATTACTACATAGTAATCAACTAATCTCAACACCTTACTACCTTAAAAAGTCATTTTCAACCCATATAACTTTCTTTAACAATGAATAATACACGTTTAAATAACAAGCTTGTATTTACAATAATTGCAGAACAATTAAACACATTTAATTGCTTTTGTTCTTTAACTAATTTATAAACCTATTCCATCCTAGAAATTATTGTATAATGTTACACAAATATTTTCATTATTAGTGTATGCTTAGAGTACAACATACGGAATAAATTTGTTCAATCAATGGTTGACATTAGATTTTATATTGAAACTAGTCTGTTGGATTAAGCTAATTTTAGGGTAACAAATAAATTGTTTTAAATTTACAACATAGAAATCTTTTATATTGAAGGTGAAATTAATTTGATTGATGTAAAAGTACTAAGATCGTTTTAAGTAGAATTGAAAAATAATGTATAGGATGCATTGAAAATTTAATTTGTTTTATCATTCATTATATCATATCTGAAAATAGCTAGAATGATATTTTGTCAAGTGAAAATAATTTTTCACTAATCGATGAATCAATGCCTGTTACCCCATGTGAAGTACAGGCCACCGACCAGCATTCTCTAACCAACTCAGTCCTGGGCTTTCCTTCCCAGTTCTTTCCAAGTTTTGTTCATTTTCTTCATGTCTGTCACCTATTCCAGACTTAAAATCCTCATGGGTTTTCCTCTTTTCCTTTGGCCTCTAAGATTATAAGTTAGTTCTTGTCTGATGACGCAGTTTGACGATTTACACAATGGGTGTTCTATCCACTTCCTGAGTCTTTCCCTAATTCGTCGACAGGAAGTCGATTTGTTCTCTGCCACAGAAGGTTGTTTTTGATGGTATCTGGCCAACGTATATGAAGTATCTTAATCAGATAGTAATTTATAAATACTATATCTTTTAAAGAATGTTTTCATAGTTCTCCGTGCAAGTTTCAGCTCCATGCGACTGAACTGTATTTACATTTGTATTGGAAATTATTAATTTTTTGTTGGCTGACTTTTGGTTTGAGCTTCAGATATTTTTCAGCCGTAAAACTTTTGCCTTCACCTATCCAATCCGCGCCTTCAAATCTGAATCAGACCCTTCATTTTTATTGATGATGCTGCTTAACTATGTAAAGGTTCCTACATCTTCCAGAATCTCAGCGTCAAGTGTTGATCATTTTGTATTGCTTTTTGTGTATGTTGAAACCTACTACTGCTGAGGCTGCTGCTACATTGTTCGTCTTGAACTGCATTTGGTGCGCTGTGTGGGAAAGAAGAGCTAGGTCATCTGAAAAGTCCAAGTCATCTAGTTTCATCCATGTTGTCCATCGTATTTCGAGATTGCCCTGAGATATTGAAGTTTTCACGATTCAGTCAACCACCAGAAGAAAGAGGAAGGACTAGAGTATGCTGCCCAGTTTGACACCAGTGTTTACATTGAATGAATCTGTGAGCTGACTTCCATGCATTATTTTGCGTAGTTGTCCGTCGTAAAAATTTCTTATGATGTTGACTCTCTTTTTCGGGTATATCATTATGTCGTAGAAGGCTCAATAATATTCTCTTTATCCATGCTGTCGAATATTTTTTCGTAGTCGAGGATGTTGATGTGAAGTGGTGAATTCTATTCAATTTATTGTTTAACAACGAACAGTAGAGTTGCTAGTTGGTCGGTACAGGATCGGTTCTTACAAAATCCAGCCTGTTGATCTCAAAGTTGGGAGTTGACTGAATTTCTCATTCGGTTTAATATTACTCTGTTGATGACATTTCCTAGTAGTGAAAATAGAGTGATGCCTCTGTAGTTCTCGCAGTTGCCAAAATCTCCTTTCTTTGGTATCTTGATGAGGTACCCTTTCGTCCAGTCTGTTGACACTTATTATTCCTGCCAAACGTAATTGAAGAAAATGTTGAGTATCTTTTCAGTTGCTCCTATATCTAACTTCAGCGCCTCCGCTGGTATGTTGTCTAACCCTGTTGATTTGCCACTATTGCTTTGTCAGATGGCCATTTTGATTTCTTCGACTATTGGTGGGTCAGTATTCATAGGGATGTTCGTGGGCGCTGCTTCGATGACTGATGGGTTCAGTGGAGCTGGTCTATTCAAGAGTTCTTCGAAGTTATCTACCTAGCTGTTTCGTTGTTTTTGCGTCTCACTGATTGGTTTGTCATCCTTGTTCTGATTGGCCGTTTTGGCTTAATGAATTCTCCAGCTAATTTCTTCGTTATATCGCATAGATGTCTCATGTTTCCTTCTCTTGCAGCTTTTCCCACCGTTATCGCTAGGTTCTCAACATATTTTCGTGTATCTGACGTAGTGCTCCTCTTTATCTGCTTGCTGGCATCTAAGTATTCAGCCTGTGCCTTGACTTTCTCTATTCTTATTTGGCTGTTGCTGATTGCTATCTTCTTGCTTCTCCTTTCTTTGATCTTTTTCAGAGTACCAACATAGAACTATTTTTTATGCTCATTGCGACCTAAAACTTCCTGACATGTTGAGGTTATTACTTCCTTTAATCTCTTTCTAGTTGTCCTCCATAGTAGTTCCATCTTCTGGTAGATCGTGAAATGCCTGGAACCTCTTGTTGAGAGTTATTTTGAATTAATTGAGTTTGTTAGTATCTCGAAGAAGGGCTGTACTAAACTTATGTAACACTGCTGCTCCAGTTGTCCATTGCGTTTTCAGCATCAATTTCATTTTAGCCACCACCAGATGGTGATATGAAGCTATATCAGCTTCCCTACTCGTTCTTTAGTCTTCCATTGTCCTTCTGAACTTCCTATTGATGCAGATGTGGTCGATTTGGTTCACAGTATTGTGGTTCGGTGAGAACCATGTAGCTTTATGTATTCTTTTGTTAGAGAATATGGTGCCACCTATAATCATTTTGTCGAAGGCAAATAAATTTGCAAACCTCTCACCGTTCTCATTTTTTCTCCTAGTCCCATCAGAATGGTCAGGTCTTCGGCTGAGTATAGCTGGATGATTGACTGTAGTCTTGCATAGAACTGGTCATTGTCGTCTTCATTGCTGTCGTTGGTGGATGCGTAGCACTAGATAACATTTATTGTAATCCTTTTCCTCTTCGTTTTGAAGGATATTTTGATGATACTAGGTGAATTAGGTTCCTATCCTATAAGCGCTTTCTGTGCTTCATGGGATAACATTAGTGTTATTACTTGTGTGTGTAAAGCATTTTCTTCTTCGAAGCCAGAGTCAAAAAGCAAATTTTTTAAGGGTAATCTTTGTTGTTCAGCTTACGACCAGTGGGTTTTGCTTATTCCAAGTATCTTCAGGTTGTATCTTCTCATTTCTTCAACTATTTACATGCTTCTATCTGTTCCCTACCTCGCATGAACATTCCATGTACCTATATTAATTTTTGCTTTGGTTGTCGGAAGCTGCATCGGCTTCGTGACCTTCGAAGTAACTCGGCTTTCACCATGAGACGTCATAACTCTTCAAAATGAAGACCTTCCAACTTCCAGGTCAGAGTTAAAAAGCTTTTTCGAGTTGGCGCTCTTTTAGTAATGTTGTTTTTATACTGGATGGGGTCGATAACCCCATGCTCAACCCTCCTTCTTTATCAGGGTTTGGGACCGGCAGCAGCTCTAGTGGGATCTCAGGAGGAGTTTTCAAGCAATTAAGTGCAAGTTTAAATCGTAATGTGAGCATCAATACAAGAAACCGTATACAATGTGCCCGAAGAATAATAAATATGGCGGAGTGCATGATTTATATTTCACTGATAGCCAAGAGTTAAAAATGATATTGAGTAAAATAAAACCTAACATTGTAGTATTTTGACCATGATTACTGTTTAATATTCTTTCTGAAACAGTTGTACAGTGACGATAGTGAAAAATATGTAGTTAGGAAACACGATGTGAACATTCAATCATAAATAATTAGCAAAATTTTATTACAGAAAACAAATTATTTTAATCAAAATTCAAGTAGTAATTTTGTATGAATCGTTGATAACACATTCGCTTACTTAGTAATTGTTAGCTGCTAAGTAAGCGTGAAACTAGAGTGAATATTATATTGACCTTAATAATTATGCTGTTCGATTTTAGTTTGAAAGTTCCAGGAACTTCGAAAAGTTATTTTCCGTTTAAGTAGTGAATAAAAATTATCACATTAAAATAAGCTTCATTAGATATTTCGATTACAAGATTAAATGTTTTCATACGTAACATGTGTCATTAACATAATTGTTACTAATTATGCTGAACTATATGGATCTTATTCCAAATGGCAGAATCAAATATATATTAAAGCACTTAATGACATTTATTTGTAATGCATAGTTAGTTTAATAAGTTACACCTGTTATGTTAAAAAATGGAATTAGAATTTAAATGCATATTAGATTCGATGATCTGATATATGCCTATTCTAAATCCAAACTCAGTGTCTACAAATGAATAGTAATTTATGTAAGGAACGAGATAACAACAACTTATCTCATTTGACTGACAGCGAAAATAACACTTCTTTGTATATTGTTTTTAATCTCCATAGGAATGTAGAGTGTTTGATTTAAGTGACATCATTGAAGTTAATTTAAAACAACACAAGTTTAGTGGAAGTTACGGAAATAAAATTACTTTTTTATTAAGTGATTCAACCTACTTCAACTATAATCTATTACAACAATCTATTTTTGAGACTTTTTTCTGCATAGTTCCTGTTTATTAAGTATCATAATTTTGAAAAGCCCAATCTTATCTATTAAATTATCTATCAATTAAAAAAAAAAGCATATGCTAATCATTTCACGGATAATAATCATTATCACTGTTTTTCTTGTTTAGGCAAAAAATAAATGATTTATGTTATTTCTGATTCTACCCTAGATTTTTATTTTATTGTTTAATTCAATTTTGATATCATGAATTGATCTGAATCAGACAACCATTGATCACCTGGAAGCACTGGACAGCCGTTTAGTCCTAGTATGGAACTCCTCAGCAGTGCGCATCCACGACCCCGTCGGGGATCGAACCCAGGACCTTCTGGCTCCGCGGCGAACGCTTTACCATTGGACCACTGAGTCGGCTCCCAACGGTTGATATTATTACTTACTGAGAAATCTGGCTTATTTTAACATTAAGTTAATGAGATCATTAAATAATCTGTTTAAGTAGATTTTATAATTTTATATGTATATAATTTTTTCTAGTTATTACTATTTACATATACTTGAAATTCAGAGATAGAACTCAATTATGAAATAATGTTTGGATGTGTTGATATTTTATCTCAGTATAATACTGATATTAAAAATTTAACGCATAAACTTACCTTCGAGGAATTTGCATATACTCTTAAAACTGTATTCTTTTTAGTTGTGTATCATAAATTGGCTTGAATTAGACAGCCGTTGATCACCAGGGAGCATTGGATAGCTGTTTCGTTCTAGTATGAGACTCTACAGCGCACATCCACGACCCTCTCCATCACAGATCGAACCCAGGGCTCTCTAGCTACGGGGTGAATGCTATACTACTAGACTACTGAATCGGCTTTCAACGGTTGATATTTCTAATTCAGTTAATTCGCGATATGTCTACGCAACTTTATCCATCACTATCGGTGGGTAAGTGCGGCCCGTTTGAAATCTTGGGCTATCACTTTTAACCAAATATCTCAATGTTACTTTTTCGTTTGTCTTGTTTTAATTGCTCAATCATGCCCCAAAATTAAGGTGTGTACACATATGCCCTTATAAAAGTCTACGACCAATCATGAGCAGTCCAGTTATATTTAAGCGAAGACATCATGGTGGCTAATAACATGTGCCACTAAATAAACTAGAGAATATGAACGTAAAAAGGTGAATAATCAACTGACTGTATTTCTACTTCTCCGTAAGAGAACAATATACTGTGCAAGAATGAAAGTGCTCCACACGTATATTAACAAAAGATAGTGTACTGTATTTTTCTTGAATGACTTGCTCTCTTTTATGAAAAAATGCCGTTGTTAAATACGCAGGTGATTTTACTATTTGTATGCCTATTTCTTTTTCCTTAAATTGTTGTGAAATGAACGGCTTCTTAGCTAATGTTGAATGATTGTCCAGTTTGAATGGTCTTCAACTTAACCCATTCAAATGTCAAATAGTGAATTTCAGTCTAAAACATGAAAAGACCTAAATTCTTTTGTAAATTCGCATGATGTTTGCAAAATTGGAGATTCTATAACTACGACTACATCGAATGTTACTTTTCTTGGTGTAACTTTTGCTTCTGATCTATTTTGGTCATTGCATTTTATGCTAACATCATAGAGAGTTTTATGTTTAATATATCATGTGAAGCGATTACGTAGTTTTGGTATTATCAAGCTCTTATTTTTGTTTACATTATATATATATGCACCATTTTTTTTCAGATGTGTACTGGGGAAAACAGTAACTTGTTGAGACACTGTTTGCTGAAAATTCATATTGTACCAAACATATTACTAAATAAAGCTATTATTATTACTATTATTATTATTATATACACTCGACACTATTTTACTCTACTGGTCACCTCTCACAAGAGCTTGAGGTAAATTAAAAATTCAACAGTCTTCATAACAACTAATTACAAATTATATTTTTGGCTTCATATAATCAACTGCATTTCATAATTTACACAGTATTCCGTATATAAAGTAGTAATTGTAGATTTTATTAGTAACTGATTTCATTTTACCAGAAAAACAAACTACATGTTTAAATCAAAAAGTGTTTACAATTAACATATGCAATTAATTTCATACAATTTTTTCTTAAAGAAATAAATGAGAAATTTAAAAGCGTTGAATTTTTTGTAATACATTTCCTTCGATTCAGGTAGTGTACCAGTTAGTGTATTATATATAAGCAACTGCAAAGTGAACTTCTATATTGTTCATCAAAAGATATGTGGATGTTACATAGATGAAACAGAGATATTCATATAAAATTTATCAAAATGTGACCAAATATGTTAACAGAAACCGGACACTGAGTAAGAAGAAGACATTAGAAGTATAAATCATAAGTACAAAAATCACAGTGACTAAAATTTAAAGATTAAAACTTTACATCTAGCAATTATATTACACATGTGAACAAACTGATTGTCATTATATATAACACTGATAATTTTGATTACATTGAACAAGCTCTAACCAGATAGATTAATGAAACATTAGAATCTTTAAAACTCCGCCTGTAGCCCCTAGGATTGCTGCCGGTCCCAAGCCCGGATAAAGGAGGAGGGTTGGGCATGGGGCTAGCAACCCCATCCCGTAAAACAGTAAACGTGCTAAAAAAACGCTAACCAGTAAAAACCTTCATAACCATTTTTACTCTGCCCTGGGAGTTGGAAGGTATGTTATGACGCCTCATGGTGAAAGCCGAGTTTCTTCGGAAGCCACGAGGCCGATGTCTCTTCTGACAACCAGAGCAACAATTTATATAGGTACGTAGAATGTCCGCACGCTGTGGGAAACAGGGAGGACCATGCAAATAGCTGAAGAAATGAAAAGATACAACCTGAAGATACTTGGAATAAGCGAAACGCATTGGGTGCAAGCTGGACAGCAACGGTTATCCTCAGGAAATGTGCTTTTATACTCCGGCCACGAAGAAGAAAACGCCCCACACACACAAGGAGTAGCATTGGTGTTATCCCAAGATGCATGGAAGTCTCTTATAAGATGGGAACCTCATGGACCTAGGATCATCACAGCATCCTTCAAGACGAAGAAGGAAGGGATTGCAATGAATGTCATCCAGTGCTACGCACCCACCAACGACAGCCACGAAGACGACAAAGACCAGTTCTATGCGAGGCTGCAGTCAATCATCGAGAAATGTTCAGCCAAGGACCTGACCATTCTGATGGGCGACTTCAACGCCAAGGTCGGAGTGGATAACACTGGGTATGAAGACATCATGGGACAACATGGACTGGGAGAAAGGAATGATAACGGTGAGAGGTTTGTGAACTTATGTGCCTTCAACAAAATGATTATAGGTGGCACCATTTTCTCCCACAAACGTATACACAAAACTACATGGGTTTCACCGGACCACATTACGGAGAACCAAATCGACCACATCTACATCAATAAGAAGTTTAGAAGGACCATGGAAGACGTAAGAGCAAGGAGAGGAGCCGACATAGCTTCAGATCACCATTTGGTGGTAACTAAAATGAAACTGAAGCTGAGGAAGCACTGGACAACTGGAGCAGCAGTATTACACAAGTTTAATACAGCCCTTCTCCGGGATACTAACAAACGCAACGAATTCAAATTAATTCTTAGCAACAAGTTCCAGGCATTTCATGATCTACTAGAAAAAGGTGAAACTAATATGGAAGACAACTGGAAAGAGATTAAGGGAACAATAACCTCAACATGTCAGGAGGTTTTGGGTCTCAAGAAACAACACCAAAATGAGTGGATTTCTGTTAGAACTCTGGACAAGATCCAAGAAAGGAGGAACAGAAAGGCAGCGATTAATAACAGTCGGACAAGAGCAGAGAAAGCCAAGGCACAGGCCGAATACACCGAAGTCAACAAGCAAGTGAAGAGGAGCATCAGGTTGGATAAACAAAAATTTGTTGAGGACCTAGCAATGACAGCGGAAAAAGCTGAGATTTTTCAAACTTAGGTTTTTTCTATGGATAGTTATAGAAATACACGCTGAAGGGATGATTATGTTGAGTAAAGATGTATTTGGAAGAACTGAAAGGCGCCAGCATGAATGATAATTCTAAACTATTAATGATTTTTTTAGGTAGTGTAATTAAAATGGGGACGATACACCTGGATTTGCATTTATTGACCAAGTAGTGAACAACAATATATTTTGTCTGTCACTTTATGGTGGTGGTCGAATTTATTTGATTACTTTGCAACGTAACAAAGTAAGTGAACTCCACGAGCACTGTGCCGTGATAAAACTTGACATTTAGGTTAATCATGACCCGAATAGGCAATCAGTAACTGTTGCAGACTAAGAAAGTCACTAACATGGAATCAAGAACTCCAATTTTGATAAAATAAGTCAAAATCAAAAACATAGTTTCTTAATTACCGTGGCTTTAAACAATTTCTGTACTGTGGATTTGTGTTATTTTTCTAACTATTTCAAAAGCTATTTGCTTTTCAATTTCATTTTCCTCAGCAGTCATGCCCCAGACTGTAAGGAATGCTTTCAAAAAGTGTGAAGAATTCCGTCTATCTGTTTTTTCAGAATCCATTCCAACTGAAATATTTGACTGGATTTTCAAGCGTGTAGTTAGTACGATTTTTGTCGTTTGATAGTGTTGTAGACAATATACTCTCCATAGAGTATTATTTCATTGGTAACAGTAACGAATTATTTCATTTCAAACTTGACGCGAAAGTAACATTAAGAACTGGTTTCGATGAGCGTCCCGTAGCCCTATCATCTGTTTGATAACATATTTTATTGTTAGACTAAAGTTATATACTTCTTCTACACATTCTCTTAAGAACTGTTCCAATTTTGTCTTTGATATGGATATGCTTTGTGACTACTGATATCAGTTGTGTATTCTTATGGCCCGTTTGTGAATAATAATGTCATACTAAAGGGAGCACAAGTTTGTTTGAAATATTTAGTTAATCTACTAATGCATCAAATGCGAAGATATCCTATAAACTACGCAAAGACAGTTCTTTACGAATTGTGAGTGAGAGAAATGATGTTGATTACGCTTTTGTTGATAAGTAACCAATATCATTCACACTTACGAATTGCGATCGAATTACACGAAAACTGAGTGGTTGGCAGAGTGGATGATTAACGAAAATTCTTTCGTTGCGTGAGAAGATATAGTGCGTCAGGGAAATAAGAAAGTTATTTATTTAGTAATAAAATCTATTTCTATACATCACGTGATAAACCAATTCATACGAAAAAATGTAAACCACAGCTAGAAAAAGATAAAGCAATTTGTGATAGGAAACAGGATAAATAAGTTCAAAGTAAGATTACACTAAATTAAGAAAGAAGAATACATTTAATTAATTCTCAAAAGGTTTACAAATTTCGTATTTTAAATACCTTACTCGTTAAATGTTGAGTAAAGACAGCGAAAGTCCGTGTAATATAAAAGACAGGCTCTGTAGATTTAAATACCCAGTTATTTATAAGTTTGTAACAGGTTTCAGTTTGTTTGCTAATTATATAACTAGTTTATGGCATAGTAATTTATTCATATATATGGTTAGCTTCATAGGTGCTTTACATTCATGTAGCATAGCACGTTCAAATATTAGTGGTATCATGCATTCACAACAGATAAGACAACTTTTCAATTTTAGCTATCATTTGATCTTCATTCAAATATATAATTCTAAATACTCTGTTAAACTTTTCATGTTGACCTGTTGACTCTTAATAATAATGACTGTTGATAATATCTATTTCTGAAAGATTGGTATGCATACATAGTAGAATAACTATATTTGCCATATGACATGTCAATTATGAAAATGAAAACTCTACTAAATACAGAGTAATAAATTAGTCCATAGAATTCGGCATGAATTTAAAATTCTCTTTAAGTATATGTTTTGTCAATTGAGTTTCCAGAAGTCCACTTGATATTAGTCATTTACTAATCGCAGTTATTTTAGAAGAAGAAAATAACAACATTTCTTTTCAAGATGTTTCACTAACAACAAGCTCGATGGATAAAGCGATAAAAGGAAGAGTGCACAGAAAGTCTTCAACAAGGCAGTACACATATTTTTATCGTTTTGTACTAATGAAATAAAAAAGAAATTCGGTCAAAATTTTGACGCATCAAGCTAATGTAGTATGTTCTGATGATACTGTTGATGAGGAGTTATATAATATCCACAGTAACTATCTAACCAAATTTGTCAATAAACATAGGACCGTAGAAGAAGCTAAACGTATCTTTAAAAAATTTTAAACGGAATTTTTGTTTTTAAAATTGCAGTTTATGAATGAGATTACTAGCGAGATGTTAACACAACAATTGAGAAAAGTACAACATAAAACATTTAGTTCCGCTTATTTGAAAACAATAATTTATACCATAGGATATTATCAACTTCAATCAAGGGGAGACTGAGACTGAGATTCTTTGCATCTACCGTACTTATAAATTTCATATCTCTTATTGAGCTATCAACATTAGACGTACAATTCGACAATTCTATTATCGCACTGTTGGGCATCACTCGGCTTGGTTAACGATAGGACAATTACAAGCTCGATTCTGGAGACTTTGGTAAACAAGGAAGGCAGTATGGTTTTAAATGCAGCCGTCTGAATGATTTATCATATTAACTGTAATATGTTATATGACTTAAGAATTTACTGTGTGCACAAAGCCGAAGCTACTGATATTTATATTCACAGGTCGGCTGGACCTCAGTTTACAAAAGAATTTGTGCAACCACCACCCTTATTTTCACCATCTTCATAAATTGTACATTTATCTGTGGGTTTAGTTCACAAGGTTGTGCTCCCTACAATTTTCATTCTTACATAATTTGTTGGATTCAGTTCTTGTATTCCAAACCTTACCTAACTAATCTTGTTAATTAACTTGCTTTCGAAAGATACTTTACAATTTATCTTACTGAGCATCATTTAATCTGTTAAACCACATTTTAAATATTGGTTTCCGTAATTACGTTATTTCTCTTTCTTTGATCTTTTGATATCCTTTTTTATAAACACGTGCTCGAATAATTTAAAATTATAATTACTACTATTATTTAATAGTATGACACGTTGGATATTAGTTTGTTATTGTAAATCATAGATATTGGTGTAACAACCTGATGAAAAATTGATTGTAAAGAAGTATGTCTTTGTTCTCTCATACGTTGTGCTTAAATAAATTATTTCCCTGTTAGTGCTAAGGAAAAATTCTATATTAACTTACAAAACTTCGGTCATTTCTAACTTTAATTTGCCTTGATTAGATACAATATACTGGTGGGTGGATCATTAACAGTACTTTCAATACTCCCTCAGTGAGTCATACATACTAAGAACCATCAGTTATTTTCATCCATTTAGTGGGAAAGTGATGTATATTAAAGTCTTGGAGTAATTAAATATATACTCAAAAAGAATGAAATACTAAATATGACATTTCTGTCAGTTTCAAAATGCTGGTAGTAATCACTCCGGTTTTTCAATATTTCGGGTAAATGATATGTAATGAATTACATCAACAAAATTAGACTAACGTATTACATAACTGTCACATTATTTTATATATGTTTCTTTTAAAATGAGTATTATATACCTTTATTAATGTAGTTCTTGATGTACGATTAGTTATATGTCTATCCACCTATTCGCCTTACTACACTAATCTACACTACTAATTAGTTTTCTTAACTTTTCTGTTCATTATGCATCACTAGGCTTTCTCACTTATTTCGTGAGTTAACTGACATTTAAGACACATTTTAATACATATATTTTACAGTGCTGCCAAGATGTTCATACTGTTTTGGCTATTCTGATAACCATGTAACTATAATTACTAATGAGCATTAAGAAAACGACAAAAGCTTCGCCAGGAGGACAAGTTGATTGATTAAAGCATTATAAGACGATTCTCTGCTGAAAATCCATATTGTTGAATAAAGCTGTTATTGTTATTATCTAAATAAGCTGATTTGTACGTTATTATTCCTGGTCAAAGAATTTCCGCTTAAGTCTGATACTACTAGTACATGTTAATGAAAATTTGGCCACTTAAGTACTACAGTTGACGTCGTTTTCAGGATTAGTGAAGATTCGTAATTAAATCTATTACCAGGATTTACTGAAGTCCACAATTTTTTGAAAATTGGCGAAATTTTCTATACATTATTTATATATTTCACCTAGAAAGAACATTCGATACATCGAAATTCGAAATCACTTGTGATACACATGAAAATATGAATAAGGAGAACGAAGCTTTCCTCTACGAACGTCACGAGTTATTTTGTCGTACAACAATAAAGGCTTCCAATATCGAAAATTTCATGATTTCAATAAGATCTAAGTATTATTTAACAATATAACTCTATTTATACCAGTCACTTCAATAACTGTAACCAAGATTGTTAGTAAAATAAATGTGACTCAAAAAATAATTTTCATGTGTTTAGTAAGAATAGAAATGATTGATCTTGAATAAGTTTAGCCAACGAGAATGCATGTTTGACAAATATGATCTAATTCATTTTTAACTATATAAAATAAACTGCTTTATTTATGACCCGTTATGTAAAATTTATCCAACAAATGATAGTGTGAATGAATAAAATTAAACAACAATTAATTTACCATTCAAATCAACTAGTCTTCATTTTAAATTTTGAAATAATTTACGTCTATAATCAAACATTGTTTGTAATCGGATTCATGACAGACTGATGTTGACAGGATACCGCCAAGAGCCAGGGAGCACTGAACAACTGTTCTGTTCTAGTATGGGACTTCTCAGTGGTACGCACCCTAGATTCCACCAGAGAGGCGAATACCCTCTGCACCCCTAAACCGGTATACAAT
This sequence comes from Schistosoma mekongi, assembly GCA_034768735.1. Lineage (NCBI taxonomy): Eukaryota > Metazoa > Platyhelminthes > Trematoda > Strigeidida > Schistosomatidae > Schistosoma > Schistosoma mekongi. The sequence goes on from CM068308.1 coordinate 24,013,970, forward strand.
GATAGAATTCCCACTTCCACCTATTTGTGATGTGGTGCGACGATATTTCATGTTTCCAAATGCCTAATAATTCATACTTTAACAGATCCACTTTCTATATAAATTTCACATCATGATACGCTTATCGGATTAAGTTTGTCCTATATTTATAATAAAATGTATGAATAATTTATTTTCGGAAATTTCTGTTAATGTAAATAATTCCCAAAAACAAATAGTTGCATAGGTTTCTGTCGTTAATGCAGATTATGTTTGTTTTAGTGAACACTACTAGCTGAAGGTGCTCAGTCAGGCATCTGACCAGACCACGACACGGCACGCCATTATAAGCAAAGCCTCCCATAATCTGCTAGTATAGACAATGGCAGCTTACTTACCTCCAACGTACAATCAATCCTATCGTCATCTATACTCATTACTGTTTTCTGCTTTGTCACCATGATTGCGTTTAATTGTTAGAAGCTACTTTGGATACATTACACACTTGGTCCTATATAGGGTACACTACATTTCTTTTTGTTACTACTGATAACCTCAGTGATATATGAACATTAATTCTGCTAAATAAACTGAAAAAAAACATAAATCATTGTCTCATTTTAAAAATGTACAATAAATATCATTTTTGTCTTGATAACATTTTTATTTAACTAGAAACAAACAACAAATCTTTCTGTAGTAAGAAAAAATAATCATATAACGACAATCTGTACAAAATGCAGACACACAGTATTTTAATCGAAACACCTATTTATTAGTGACAGCACTTCAAATTGGCAGCAATTTAAATGATATTTATTGAATGGTTTATGAATTTCATATACCTAAAGTATACATACATGTAGATTTGGTTATTTTCTTTTTGATAATGGTTTTTTACTTAGTTTAAGAACTAACTAATTATGTGTGTATGTATGTATATATATATATATATATGTACAGCAAAAACTTGACATACATATGTGAATCGGTTGAAGTTGCCACACATCAAGAAAAACACCAAAAAAAGAGAAACACTAGCTACTTCAGTGGTAGTAAGTAAAAATACATAAACATATAGAATATAGTATAAGTAGAAACACTTAGTTCTTGGAAAGATACAAAATGATTTTAAGCTCTACTACGAGCGATTCTGAGTCATGTCAGCTAAAGTCTTCAACCACTGGTTACAGCATTTGACCGAACTCCAACGAGTTAGTCTGCATCTATCAGCGCACCTCAGACTAGTAGTAAGTGATTTCATTGACTGATGCCATATTATGGTTTGGCCACTCCTACATAGAATATGTATTTTTATTGTGCTTATGAAAGGAAGTTGTATCGAATGTTAACGAACCAAAATGTGAACATTTAATAATTGTGTTCTTTAGTTAGTGACATAATATCAGGTGACATGTCGATCACTGGATATCATTTTTAGTTTCAATAAATGCAAGTTATCAATGTATGTGTAATTCATAACTAACTTTCTGACACTTCTAGGCGACCAGTAATATTGCAGTGTTCCAGTACGTTCTGAACTCTCAATATTTAATTAAATAACTATTTTTACTTTGATTCATCAGCCGTAAAATAATTTTTTTTGAAATCATCTGATGCATAGGAATCATATAAATCTCTAAATATGCAGGGCTACAATAAAGTTTATAAAGTTTGAATAATAATTAGTGACTTAAGTAAACTTGAAAGCAATCAAAGCAGAAATTAACTTCCAAGTTAGATTTGATGTCCATCTTTCAAAAAGACTAAGCGTATGTTAATAGAATATAGTATAAGTAGAAACACTTAGTTCTTGGAAAGATACAAATGATTTAAGCTCTACTACGAGCGATTCTGAGTCATGTCAGCTAAAGTCTTCAACCACTGGTTACAGCATTTGACCGAACTCCAACGAGTTAGTCTGCATCTATCAGCGCACCTTCAGGACTAGTAGTAAGTGATTTCATTGACTGATGCCATATTATGGTTTGGCCACTCCTACATAGAATATGTATTTTTATTGTGCTTATGAAAGGAAGTTGTATCGAATGTTAACGAACCAAATGTGAACATTTAATAATTGTGTTCTTTAGTTAGTGACATAATATCAGGTGACATGTCGATCACTGGATATCATTTTAGTTTCAATAAACAAGTTATCAATGTATGTGTAATTCATAACTAACTTTCTGACACTTCTAGGCGACCAGTAATATTGCAGTGTTCCAGTACGTTCTGAACTCTCAATATTTAATTAAATAACTATTTTTACTTTGATTCATCAGCCGTAAAATAATTTTTTTTGAAATCATCTGATGCATAGGAATCATATAAATCTCTAAATATGCAGGGCTACAATAAAGTTTATAAGTTTGAATAATAATTAGTGACTTAAGTAAACTTGAAAGCAATCAAAGCAGAAATTAACTTCCAAGTTAGATTTTGATGTCCATCTTTCAAAAAGACTAAGCGTATGTTAACGATTGGTCTATTTATGGAAATTTATTTGGTCTTGAGATACTGGTGGCTGATTTCACTTGCAGAATACCATAGATCTATTTTGCATATTACAAAATTTTATCATAAAACAAATGCTATTTTCTATTCTATCGCCTGCAATATAAACCTCAATAACAGAAGAAAACTTCTTAGCAAACTGTTTACGGGAGTAGGTTCTTAATTTGACTATTAGTTTATATATGTATATATATATATATGCATATGTAGTGAAATTTTGTAAACTATCTGTAAAGAAATGTATGAAAGCATAGTACGATTAATGTGACAAACAATTATAATATTTACTCGAAAATTGCTGTAGGATACTTCTTTTGATACTGGATCTATTAAATACAATTTATTAAAGAGCACCATCATTTCTTGGTTTATACATCTTAATTCCCTCTCAATACAACAGATCTTGTTGTTATTAATTTTTTTATTTGTTTATTATTCGTTTTTTTTGGTGTTTTCTTTGTAAGCCTTACCTATTACAAATGTTATAATTACTAAGGTTTTTACGATATTTTCTGATTAAAATGATGAAAACAATAAACAATAATAAGGTGAGTAATGCTAAAACCAAAAAAAGAAAGCAAACAACTTATAAATAGGAAATAATAAGAAAATTAGATAAATAATTCCCCATATAAAACATCTTGTTTTCTATGCTTTAAAGCTTTAAACACATTTAGTTGAATTAATTGAAAGTTATACATACGTAAGGATTTGATAATTTTCATTTTTGGTGATGGCTAAGCTTGTTAACTAAATGGATATAAATTTTATTTGGGTGTTGTGGAGATTGTCGACTGTTAATTTGATATCATGAATTAGCCTGGGTTAGACAACCATTGGTCACTTGGAACCACTGGACAGCTGTTTCTTCCTAGTATGGAACTCTTCGTCAGTGCGCATCCACGACCCCTCATTACGGATCGAACCCAGAACCCTATAGTTCCGAGGTGAACGCCTTACCACCAGATCACTGAGTCGGCCATTTCAAAGAACTACACCTATTTATCACTAACAGATTAAGATTTTTAATGGGTTGAGTAGTCGGATGTGATTAGTGTTTATTATAATAATTTGTAGTTAATTTTATTACTAACGTTGGTGCATATAGAATATATCGTAGTTCATGTCACCACTAACTTTAATAAAACATGCACTTGATATATCATGGTGTAGACAATAATCACTAATGAATAAGTAAACTAAACTTGTTTAGTCATTAGCGAACATTTACAATAAGCATATATTGATAATGAAATAAGAAGATGAAACTTATCAAAGCTATATGATATATTTGCTCAATATATTTCGAATAATCTGATCACACATACACTTGTTAAGGCATTTTTATATAAAAATAAATTGTCACCAGACTAATTAGAGTATAATCTAAGTAAACAAGGATAATAAAGCGAACAATGTGAATCACACTCTACCAAGGTAGGTTGAGTGAAAGTACAAATTGTTTTTGTACACACAAGGGGAGGGGGTGGGTTTGAACTTCCGTATAGCTAAGGCTTTAACAAACCTTAATATACGTCCTAAAGCACTTCTATGCAACACCACGAAAGATGATTTGATATCAATTATATGGCCTGTCTTAACTAAGTGTTTAATTTTTCTATATCCATAACACATATACTTCAACTAGGAGTTGATGCCCAATTTAAAAATCTTTATGACTAACTGAATACTCTTGTTCCCACATCTTTAGGTAATCAAAATTGATGAAAACCCATGCTAGTGGATATAGCCTGTCAAGCCAACAGTTCCAGAACAGAGCTGAAAAGTATACTAACTCCTCTTCATTTCAAAGCACTGAACGAGTTATGGATAAATCCTGATATAGTTCTATTAAAACTTGATAAAGTATCTGGAGTTGTTATCATGAATAGATGTGATTACAAAAGTAAAATGTTAACCACCCTAATTGATGAAAGTAAATTCGTGGCTCATGCTAAACCTTAAGGAATGAATAAACTGGAAGGAAAAGTAAATTCACATTTAGTGATACTAACCGTATTTATACTAGTGACACTGTTGAGTGAAATGAAAATCTGTTAACAGAAACGCTAACGGATATTCAAGAAAGTTTATAAATAATTGATATCAAATCATCTTTCGTGGTGTTGCATAGAAGTGCTTTAGGACGTATATTAAGGTTTGTTAAAGCCTTAGCTATACGGAAGTTCAAACCCACCCCCTCCCCTTGTGTGTACAAAAACAATTTGTACTTTCACTCAACCTACCTTGGTAGAGTGTGATTCACATTGTTCGCTTTATTATCCTTGTTTACTTAGATTATACTCTAATTAGTCTGGTGACAATTTATTTTTATATAAAAATGCCTTAACAAGTGTATGTGTGATCAGATTATTCGAAATATATTGAGCAAATATATCATATAGCTTTGATAAGTTTCATCTTCTTATTTCATTATCAAAAACTTATCACTGGAACAAATTGTTTTAAAAAGTATATTATTTTTCAATAGAATCTACATTTTGTTGCCAAGTAATGAAATAATTGAGACTAATGATTTTACCGAAATATTTCAATGAACTTGGTAAATATTAATATGAAAGCATGAATATTACTTTGAACAAGGAAAGTGATTTATTCAAATGAATGAAGCATGTTCAGTTTAGTCGAATTTGACATTTGACAGACATTGTTTCTAGAACCAACTGGGTGTCATTATCATACGGAATCGCGACTCACTTTATTTTGCTTATATTTAATTGGAATATTTTATAATTTTTTTATTCCTTTTGACAATAGTGAAGCTGTCATTTGCATCGTGACAAAATGTTTTCTATTTCTTTTTGGTGTTTAAGAATAATAGTTGTGATCAAACGTTTTTCTGGATTTTAACCTTGATCTAGAACATGGCATACACACTCATTTCGGTCATGATAGTAGGTGAAAAAACCTGACAAACAACTGGACACTATATGTATACATAGAATTTTTACTGAAATTATCCATCCTACGTTTATAGAGCATTAAATTGTTTAAATAACTCTGGATTAAAGATAAATGAGAGATACATTCAGTCGTTGTATGTGTTATGTCGTATAATTAAAGAAGAATGTATAGCTTTAAATACTGTCTTATAAGACCATTTTAACTATTTTAGTTGTATGCTATCTAAGCATTCTATTCTTATCCTCGTTGTTATTCGTGACCTGTCTTCCCGTTAGCATACTTACTGTTAGTATATTATGCTATACTTATGAACTATGCTTAATTAATTGTGCGCACGTTATCTCTACTCACTGCCACAATCTCTCTTGTTTTGTATTAATATGAAATTCCTTAGTAGATAACTGAGTAGTCTAGTTTTCTGTGTATATAAAGGAATGCTTGAAATACAATGTGATTTTGTCTTACTGAATTATCGGTTTGTGTTTTTTCTATTTCTAGCCTGGGATTGAGTGAACATCGTACAGACATACAGGAACTAGCTAGGCACGTATTGGCATTTGTTATTGTAATCTTCTACGCAGAAGTTCGAATCAACAGTAGCACATTTTTGCGGCTGTAATCAATCATATCATAAGTACATACACTGATCAAAATGCCACCTGACAATACCGTCTTTTTCGGAAGTTAAAAGTATGAAATCTTGCATTTATTACAGTAACTGATGAAAAACGTTTGCATCTTTAACAGCCAGGCTTCTGAGACAGTCTCTATTCTGGTCACGTTAATTGTGTTCAGGTTTTGACAACTAGGATTTGATCACTATAACTACTAAATATATTTTGTTATTCATCAATAAACAAGAATGCCGTATATCTTATCTTTGACAGAATTATTCAGTTCTGTTAGCTGAATGAATGACATGATATAATTTCTCTATCACCAAATGATAAAATAACATCTATCAAATAAATATGGTTTATGATTCATTCATTTAACGAAGGATAGAATATAAACAATAAAATAAAATCTCTTCTAACATTTCTATATATTATGAAATCTATTTGTTTAGTTCCTTTATTTTCATTTTATAAGCATCTGTCTTTAATTTGCAAGTTAGAAATATTGCTTTTAGCCTATATGGCAGTTGTAGTTGGGTGCTGTGGAGATTGTTGAATGTTAATTTAACATCACTAATTGTTCCGAATTAGACAGCCATTGATCACCAGAAAGCAGTGGATTACCAGTGGAGTCCAACAGTGACGGATACTAGGCAGTTACCCAACTATGGCAATCGATGAGATCGAACAGGCGTATCAAGAGTTGACTGAATCGGAAATATAAACCGTTAGGAGCCGAAGAAGTGATCTAATTGTAGGATATTTGCTGCGGAGCTGGAGTGTCTTACTTTCGATCCCTGATGAAGTCGTGGATGCGCACCTCTGAAAAGTCCCATACTAGGACACAACAGCTGTCCAGTGCTTCTTGGTGATCAATTGTTGTCTAAATTAGACCAATTCATGACATCAAATTATTAGGCAGTTACCTACAGATTATAGATTTGTTTGTTAAGAGAAATAAGAAAAAGCAGTGATTCATTTTTAGACATAAAACCTAAATGAGATTTTTATGGCAAATAGTATAAATTAAGCAGTAAAATTCTAAAACGTTAAATAGAAGAATGTAAACTTAAGATTTAATTTTGTTTATGAGATAGAATGATGATTTATCAATGCCATCGCTTTCAAGTATCGTATTTTACCAACTACTATTTATTTCTGGACAAACATATTTGAATTATAAATTGCCAAATCAATTAAAAATGTGGATTTGGAGAGCTCGTTGTACTTCTTCTTCTCAAACCTCATACAATGTAATTGTTAATGACCATTAATTATTAGAAACAAAAGGAACGATCAAACTAGTCTGTATATACAAGTGTGAATTCACAGTGATTGTCAGTGTGTACTGTCTTACTTTTTCAGAAATCAATAGGTACATACTTGTAAATTTGTTTCCATTTGTTAATAAAAACTAGAAATAAACGTATAGTAGTTTTGTTTAAATAAACTGATGTGTAAATTATCTTTATGATAAGTTTTTGGTTAAAGGAGCAAATTATAAAATAATGGAGTAGTACAGTGATTAATAATGTATATCACAACATGATTTATTGTGTGATAAATATATATATATATATTTTATGTAATTAGAAAAATAACTATAACCTGTTAAAAATTAATCACCGCATATCCCTATAACAACAAATTATCAAAAAGCTATATATTCACAGCCTAATTAACTCTTATATGAAACGGTATAATCCTTATCAGAAACATTAATAGGATAATTGATAATTTATATCACAATATAAATGTTGAGTAGTGACCATAATAGAAATAAAAGGTCATGGATTGTATCCTATAATACATTGAATATATATATATATATATATATATATATATATATATATATTGCATAACAATCAATCTTTATCCACAATTATTCTTTAATTACTCTTCAGAGGCATTGATTTTTTTTCAATACTTTCTGTAAAATACTAATTGCTAAAAATATCCTTAATTCCCTAGAGTTAATTTTACTTAAAATTCAATAACATAATTTACTCATAAGATTTAAAATGTATCATTAATGTTTATGTATAGTTACAAACAAAATCCTCAATTTGGACTCAGTTACTAATTGAATCTTTATCAGTGGTCAAACCACAAAAAATAAGTTAATAAATACCATAAATTGATTATTTATGAACCTATAAACAGAATAAAATTGTAATCTGGCATTTATTTGACACGATTCATCTTATGAAATGTAATACAATAACTTACGTCTACAATAGTTCTTCATCTACAACAGTTTATCAGTTGGTGTTATTGCACTATGTAAGCCAAGTTCATCATTGTGGATAACAGAGCATTATTATTTTGTAGACAACATCAGAGTTTTAGTTGTGTTGAACAATCACAATATTTATTTTCAGAGATCCTTTAAATAAGGCTGAAGGAATGAGTTAGAAATTTTAGTAATATCTAGATATTTCGATTATTTTTATTGGGTAAAAGCTAATTATAAGTCAACGACTTTACATCCTTTCACACTCATTTGATATTATCACACTACAGATTTATCAAACTTAGTTTAAAATGATTCTGCTTATACACATTACATAAATCACTTTTATGTATTCTGTAATGTTCTTTAACTATGGTCAAGTATTCATTTCTGGATTTCTTTCTAAAGAAATTAGTTTTAAAAGAGTTCTGTTTGAAAACTATGAAAATTATTGCATCACTATGCACTTTAAGTTTCCCAGTTTGGTGATTTAGTTAATACTCACTTGTTATTATATATATATATACTCTATATGTGTGAGTAATTATTTAGCTATAATATTATTTTTCAAGGCAATAAGCTGAGCATAACAAATAAAACTATTAATTATCAGTCGGATTAAACTGACTAGTTAATAGATTAAAACAACTCTCACTTATAATTATTATGTTATATTCTTCATGTTATATATTTATGCATTCATGAAACTTAGAAATCTCATGAAGTAATCAGTGACACTTTTATTACTACAGTCATGAATGAGTTAAATCTGCTCCTAATGATAAATATCATATGTAATAAAAGTCATTTACGTATAATTAATAAATGAATAGAAAGTCAGTGATAATAGCATGGCATTTAATGAGTTTTATTAATATTAATAGTGAATATATCTGAATATATCCCAATGTAATAAATGATAAAACTTTTTGTGAACTAAGTAACAAAATCTATGAAAAATAAGTTTATAATTGGGAACTAGTGATGTCAATGATTGTAAAAATTTACAAAGAATGGTGATATGTTTGTAGGGTTTCTAATTGTGAATTTTCTATTGGAATGTTAATCAAGTTGTCAGTATTACAAATCTTGTAACTGAGTGCACAGAAAATGTCCACGTATGAACAATCATAAACAAATTAAAGTAAAACTACAACACAGAATATAATTTGCATTACAAGGGCCATTTAATAATTGTTAGTTTGTTATTTAGGAGTAAATATAAAAGACAAATTTTGATAATTTGATTTGTAACCAGAATAACGATGCGTTTTTACAATTATTTAAGTTTTATTATATTATCCATCATTTAAAAGGAATTCATAATATTTCAAGTAGTTATCTAAGGAGGTGTTGTGTCATCAATAAAGCTGTAAAAAATTAAAATTTCCAGATAACAGATGTAGTAAGTTTAAATAACAATTATTAAAATCTAGTAGGAGAGTTGTTAAAGGTAATTATCATCTTGACAGAATATTGTGAAAAAAGAGTAAGTGTTGACTACAACTTGTAAGACATAAAAGAAAAAGACTAAACAAGGAATACACGGGAATTTTGAGTCAGTGGGGAGATCGGGGATCAAATATACTTTTTGTGAAGGAAAGATCATGCAGGAATCAATGAATACCTAACACCTCATATACATGCAAATTCCTGACTTAAATCCCTTCCGAACCAGTTCCTTTAACCACGCGCTGTTTGACATAAACTGGTTAAATGTTCTAGAACTGGGTTGGTGACAGGTTTGCTGCATTTTTTGGATAAGCATGAATAATAGTGCTTGGATATTCATTTGAAAGTGCGTGTTTTGCATGACCAATAAAACTTCCCTTACGAGGACAAGTAAATTAGAACACACACGTAGACTTGGTCCAAGGTGACTTTTTATCCCTGACACCTCAGATAAGATTCCTACTAGAGAGACATTTCGGACTTCAGCGGAATAGAAGGTTCACTTTAGAACTCTTGAGAACAGGTTTTTAAAGGTTTCTGCAGCCGTGTCCCCGTTTAGGCCGATGTTTATGAATAATGTTTTATTCGATACAGTAGCGATGCTTCTGGTTTATAGTTTTGGTTTTATATTCTTCATTATTTGTATGGCTTTCGGTTAGCAGCCATAGTGGTGCCTGGCTAATTTCATATATCAGACTACTATTAACCGTAAAACAAAAATTGAAAGTTATTTTTAAATGACTGCAATTTTGATAGCTATGAAAAAGCAATTATTGAAAGGGTAGAATAATTAAAACACGTCAACGACTATCAAACATTTAATGTCATAGCAAATAAAGCATACATTTTCTACTGTATAGCTTTTGAGATTGAAAAGATGCCATTTCATTACTTCGTTCGCATATTGTATAATTGCAATCTTTTCTAGTAACATAAAAGTATAGACTGTTAATAAGAAATTGCATTGGTAATTTTACAGGTAGTTAGTTCGATACCTTAAATATAGTAATATTGTAGAGATTGTCTTTTTCAGAACACAAGATAATTCAGCGTACAATATACCATACATGATGGTACTTCTAAAAACTAGACTGAAATGCATATGATGCAACTTTCGCTGAACAATGATATATTACTAATAAATGTAAACTAAAAACCTACTGTATGCAATTTCAGTTTTCTTCTTGCATTAATATATCAAGTTTACCCAAATTAACTTGTTAGACTTTTTAATCAAACAATTTTACTTCTATAGTCAATAATTATACAGTTGTAAACACTCTAAATAATTCATTAAAACAACAATCATTTATTTCTTTTTTTAGAAATTTGAAATTTTGACAAATGTCATAATAAACTATATGAAGCGAGAATAGTTCCACATGATAAAGTTTTAATGCATAATAACAGAAATCAATATTGAAATTTATTTTCAAGTACCTACATAAGATACGTGAACCATATTAGTTTATATGTCATTATACAAAATGTTATTTTACACTTCATATACAATAATTTCGTTTGACAAAAGGAAAAAGTTGTAAGTTTTATACTAATAAATCAATGTTACGTTTTTGAAATTTTTTTAGGAAGTTTTCTACAATGACTTAAAACATTGTGTTAAAATTAGATTATTTTATGTGTTTACTTTTGTTAGGTTAAGTTTTTATGTTGTTCGAAGATATGCCTTGTATTTGAATTCAGTGTTAGGTAGAAGAAAAAGCTTATTATTATGCAGCTAAATACCAATTAATATAGTTTTCCTATCTAAAGTTTCATTCAATACTTATAGGATCCATTTATCGTATGCAATCAATACAGTTATTCAGTACTAATTTTAATACAATTTGAGTACGCCACCTATTTTATTTGAGAAACCAGCTACAATTATTCGATTCGTAGTACACATAACTATAGTTTAGAATAATTTCATGCAGAAGTGTAACAAATGCTTAGATTAGTTAAATAAAGATTTTACATTTTGTGATATTTTTTATTTACTCTCGCATTCTGACACTTATTACGTAAAGTTTTAACGGTCCTTAATACTAAGATGATTGACGACTCAATTTATGCATTGAATTATGTTAAATAAAAAGGAATAATTATAATTTCTTGACGTTAATTATATCTTCTCTAGCAAATGAAATGTACTTTATCTTAACGCTGTAGTAGAATAATAATTATGTCAGATCAAAAACAGTGCATGCACGCCATTTATTTGGTAATTCCCCATCGTTAAAGATTAACAGGCGTGATAGCAAAGATTTGTAGCCCAGAATGCTGGTTTTTGATTCGTTTTCAATCTTTGGAAGAGGTGGTTTATTTATAAAGCCTTCATCGTTATTCTAGACGACTTAGCACAAACTTCTGATAGTTTTGAGCAATAAAAATTCTTCTACAAATGATTAGCAGATTGTTTCTGAAGAAATGAACTTGATTATTTACTGTTAAAACTTGTTGGTTTTTGTACAGTTACCCTGATTTATATCCTTCATTACCTGATTTGTAGCCGTGTGGTTCCTGAGGATTTTTCCAACCTATTGATCAAGTGAATTTATTTCAGGATATTTAATGAATAATGATTAACATACACGCCAACTGTCTAAATATTGTATAGTCAGTTTTGTATTTCTTTGGTCAAAAGCCAGGACTTTTTACGATTTCAATGTGTGCTTGTAATTGCTCACACGCATTGAAATAATAGTGGATATATTGTGATGATCTTAGTAGCTTGTAAGAGGAGCTTACTGTTATTGATTTAATGGGTCATGTAATGTTTGATACAGAATTCATCAACCTGTTCAAAAATTCATCCGCGAGCACAAGGTTACAAATTAGATCAAGAACCAAATGATATGTGTACAAATTGACAAGTATTAACAATAGGCAATCTAGTTCAAGTCCTTCAGAATAATCTGTTTATCATTTGCGAGGTAACTGTTACTGCTTGAATCTATCAGAAGTTTTTGTCGCGAAAGTTCTACAATGACGATATCTCACTTGGTGATCGTAACCTGACAAAAACAACCATACGTTCAAGAAAGTATAAAACTATAAATCCCTCTTACTTTCATATTTTGTTGCAATTACCAGTTATTCCATTTTAAATAAGTTTATTCTGAATAAAATAAATAATCATTCAATGAAAGTTTAAGTCCAAGAGTTTTCTTTTTTACTATTCACTCAATTATCATTCATCTGTTGTGGTCAGTTCATTATTTCGGTTATTTCATATACAGATAACTGGATTTGAAATAAATAATAACAAATATGTTCAACAAAATGAAATATACATTTATACAATCTTTTATTCATTATTGGATTACAAAAGAAATTGAATTACTAAAACTCATCAAACTGATATTTTCAGTTGCTCAAGAAACTAAATACTGTATATTAAAGGTGTGTTTGTTATTTGTTTAACTAAACAAAACCATTTTATAGAATAACGAACATAAAGCAATTGATTAGAAATATTACCTGCATCGACGGTAGATGACATTCGTTTTATGTTAGGATACTATAAATATTTTGCTGACTTCTAGCATAGATACGCCTGAGAACATGAATAATCAATTTATTCTATAATGGAAAGTTGATATAATCCCGTTTTTTTGTATGAGTTGCAACGATCTTATGAATTTACTAGTTCATGACATATGTAATGAAGTACCAACACTAAAATCGGTTAATTTGTTGACGAAACTCTGTTAGTACAAAAGTGTATAATGCTACTACTTCGAATAGCGGCAGATATCTATATGTGTCCGATTTTGTGTTACTGACTTTCCAAATGATCTATGCATTGTCTGAATTTGAAATACCCAAAGTTTTTGAAACAAGTATAGACATGTTTAAAACAGTAACACAAATTTAAACGTAGCCATCTTTTAAGATTTGATTGTCGCCATAATGATGCTTTAGCTCATTCTGCTGCACCCTTAATAACTGGACTTATCAAGCAAATCTTTTAATGATTGCAGTTCATGATATAAAATCATATGCGATGTGCTTCAGTAATAGCTATTTCACTAACAAAATAACTTCAAAAATACAATCGACACAAAGGACAACATTTTATGATAAATGGATATTAAAAACGTAAACTTATTATGCAACGAATTCCTTGGGTTAGAATTCGTCCAAGTCCCTTCAACTTATCAATCACTCTAATAAAAGCACCTTTCAATAAATATAGATGAATTTTAGGACTGATATTTATGCATTAAACTAAAACCTAACGTTTAGTCAAAAGCAACATTGAATTATAAGACTGTAATTCTCATATATTTGTCTATATGGAGTATGCAGCACGTATACTTCCTTCTTCAGAGAGGTTTCAACATTTAGTAAACAAGTAATCAGGAGATATTAAACATTGTTGGAGGAAAGCAATTGTATTTTGCATTTTAAATAGCTTCCAATAGTTTAGACAGGTTTCAAAACTTATCAGCTCATGTAAGCTAATTTTTGGTAATGTTGCCAGTTACTTGTGACTGAAATTAGTGATAACTCTTCAGTTAAATACAATTTATTTGCAATTCATTTTCCGGTTTGTATCAGGTATTCTACTCGCCATGGTATGTACGGAACCTTTCTGTCAAAAAGAATTTTATATTCATCAAATACGTATTTTATTATTCTGCTGTTTAGTATGGTGACATAAAAATAGTCTATTTCGTAGTATATCACAAGTGGTAAGTCTATTTAGCAATTTGGATGAAAGAACTCATCGTTACCTTTTAAATGTATGTACGTTTTGGTATTCTAGACTTTACCGAAAATGCTTCCTGACTACTCTACAATTCATTTTTAAATCAGTTCCTATGTAATAGTGCTAAGTATTTTTTTATAATTATGCTCGTTATAAGTGAAAAACTAAGAAGAATAGCTAGCCGTTTTAAGTTGAAAGTGTTGTATCTCTTTTTAGTGGCACTACAAGTATATATATATATATATATATATATATATTCTATCACTAACCATTTGATACAAGTCCTTATCATTTGTTTATGTTTTACAATGATCCGTAATGACAATCACATTCTTACATCTTAATTAGTTGCTATGATAGATAATTAGAAAGCTCAAAGACTAAAGACCATATTTAAGTTTTGAGTCTTAGATACACATTTTGTTTTCATCAACTACGTCAATATTCTGTTGCGTCGTATTAGCAAAATAATTTAGAAGTAAATATAAGCAGAATGATATGTGAACCGTTTTGTTATTAATTTTCTTACAATATCAAGTCAATCGAATAAAATTATGTAAATTGCATCAAATCAATTAAATAATAACGTACACTTATGTCGATTAATTCGACCTTGACTACAAAAAGATAAATATCAATGCAAAATAATCTTTTATACCCGAAGGGAAGTTCGAACAGTAACAAAAATATCAATGATTAGGTGTAAATCAACTTTAATATTAATGAATACTAGACAATTTATCTTGTTATTTTCTATAATTTATTTTAGAAATAAAGTGACGTTCGTCAGTTTTATATTACTGAATTGCACACAAACAAAGAGGCACATTATGAACTGTATATCACAGTTACTTTCAGTTGATTTACTAGGTACTTGTACTGATGTAATGAATTTCAATACCTATTTCCATTGAAATGAGTTAACCTTCAAATGATCAATCCAAACTAGAAGAAAACTCATATTCTGACCTTTCACATAGTGACATTAAACCCACAACCTTCAGTTTCATGGCATCGATGACCCAGTCTTTCTTTTCGACAGTTGAGAACAGGAACTTAATGAGTTGTATTCTTACATTTCTATTTTGTTTTTTTTCTTCATATACCCATAGCAAATACGTATTCATAATTACATAATCAAACCTCTTCAACTAATCACCAGAACTTTTTTTTTTTCGTGACCCAACGAGTTATTTTTTCAACTTTTTTTCATATTACTTGATTAAACTCTACAATATTTGCCTAATTTGTTTATAAATACTCTAACTTCAACTTCTTCACAGTTTCACTTTCTAAACAGTCTAATTTATTCTGTTAAACATTTCAATTAACGTAATTAACATGTGTATTAATAATTAAAGATTTTAAAAATCAGTAGCCTGTATAGCTAATGAGATTGCAAAGAAATACATTGGATTCATAGTATTCTGCAAATGATGTCGCTCTTGTATTATTCAAGTATAATTTCTCGATAAAACAATGAATGCTATCACATATAGTAAGTTCATCATTAAGTTAGACGACATCTACCGAGTATGGACTAGCAATATAAACCTTCAGAGACTATCTACACAATATAGCAAATCCGTTTTAAGTTTATAAGCATCCGTCATTTATATTTGACAAGTATTAGAACGTTTAATGCTCAGACAAGATATCTATTATTGTGTAAAATGATTTATATAAAAATTGGGCGTCACCGATCCTAACGGAAATCAGTCAACTACTAAAATACATTAACTTTCACATATATAATGAGAGGTTTATTATTTTTACTGTAACTTATTATTCCGGAGTTAAGATTAAATTATTTACATACACATCATAGGTACAATTCAGGAATTCATAACTGTAAATGAATTATGTAAATTTTATACCTTATTCTCTTAAGAATATCACTATGTATTGATCTGATATGTTCTTGTATGAACGACATTTTGTCTGAGAAAACTTTAGTCATTAGAGTAGCGACATATTATATTTGTTTATAAGCAGTTTACTATGCTAACTTATTAAAACTTTCGTATGAAACAAATAAATTACAGCCACTAATAGCATCATTCAATTAACGAATTTAATAAATAGTCTCTTATGTAATATTGAATCAAAAAGTTAAATTACATTCTTAACAAAGTTATTTCTAAACAGGTGTATATGTGTACTATACATAAATTGTAAGTAAAGAATTCAGTGCAACCATTCAACGAATACAACTTTTCTCTTTATTAGAATAACAAACTTGTTAAATTCCACTTTAGTTAATCTTGCCTTTTTATACATTTGACAATATTTGTTCAGTCTTTCATTATGTAACGATATGGTTTGTTATTGATAAGCCTCCACTGTAATTAATGAATTCTATACAAATATTTTCATTCACTTGCGTAATAAATTTTTGTGACCAGGAAAACGAAACTTTAAAACGCATTTATTTTTACAAAAAGTTTTGTAGAATGAAGCTAGTAACATTTCTGATGCTTTATTCTGTACACTAGTAAGGGCTCTATTAAAGGAATACTAAAAATAAAAATAAAATAAGCATAGATAAAAGGCATAATACAACTACAATTTTTCAATTGTATGTTAAATGCCAATTTTGTTTTTCAGAACTGAGTTGTGAAAAGCAGGACCATTGTTAAAAATTTAGTGGATGGAAGAAGATGCATATTTGTATGTAGGTTTTATAATGCAGATTTATTTGTACTTACATGTCCCATTGCAATACTCATAGATATGACTAGATAATTTTTAGACTAACTTGTCAGATTGTGTAAGGTTCGAGAATAGGTAAAGGCAAGTATATCTCATAAGATTTCATAACAAAGAACATATTTATATTTGTTATGGGGTGAGTAGCCGGCGCTCGTAGTTCAACTGTGTGATTTGAAAAATGAAAAAGTGTATAAGTATTTACGTAGTCATGCTAGGCGAACTTCACAATAATGATTAGTCTAAATATAATGACGGAAAGTAATTGCTTAAAATTCGTTGTAGTTTATAGCAATCGATAACACATGAATATTGGAATTGCACATAATTTCTAAATTCAGTCATTTTTCACTAGTTATCACTGTGTACCTAACAGCTCCGATCTGCTGATACAGTCTGGGTCTATCTATATATACATATCGGACCGTATTTTTAGGTCAATGTTAGTAAGAGCCAAAGGCGTTGCAGGGATTATCTGACCCGATGATGTGTCCTATTTCTTTCGAATGTATAGCTGATTCCGGCTTACCTTAAAGTTTGATATGATCTTTGGAAGATCAGTTTCAAACAAGGTTTGCATTCTGTCACCTTCATACTGAATTTACGAGATCTCACTTAACTATGAAGCATTCATAGTCTTTTGAGAACCTTTGTTATATGAGTCATGTTTGCTATTGATGGCCTCAGTTGTTTGCCTTCTTATTGATGTTACTTTACATATTTAGTTATATTAAAGGTACTAAGAAGAAAGTTGCTTATCCTCAAAAATACGCATAAAGTAATTCTTACGAATACCTATAATTTAACTATCTTTTAATAGTTTGTTCACCTAGCTGTGTTGTAGAGAAATAGCATTTAAAATAGTTTTAATTAAAATCGCCTAAATGCTAATATATTTATGTGTAGCGTAATACAGGCACTCTTTTAGGTCGCTGATAATGATTAATTTACGTTGATAGAAGTACTCACTCTTGTCGGTTTACCGAGCATGACCAGACTAAATAAAGAACATTTTTATAGACGTTAAAACTTATAATTCCTCATTTTACAGTTTAATATCCATAGGAAGCTCATACGACATTGGTGCTTTGCGTTTTTCATAAGCGTACGTCCTTACTCGCATGCAAAGAGATTAGTTCCCCGAAGGTTATAGCTATAGAATACCGATTTAATTATGCACTGATATTGAGCAAATATATTTATCTGTCGAAAAACGTGTACTATTGCCTAACTGACTAGATATAACTTCTGGGATTTTCACTGCATGTCAACCAGGCTTTGGATTTAAAAATCAGGCAGGTAAGCAGAATGAAAGTAGAGATGCGTCATTTGGATATAAAAGTTAATGCTGCAAGAAAAGTTACTATACAACAAAATTATTAATCATACACCATTTGTCTACTCATCGGCATAAAAATAAAAATATTTTAAAATACAGCAGGGTGTGGTGGTCAGACATCTTGGTAGAAACCCCTGACGAATCGCCATTCTTTTAGTTACGCAACATTTCGGTAATAAAAATCAATATATAAGGTAACGGTAATCTGAGTTCTGATTGCAAATATTCAATGTTTATAATATTCATCTTTTTGTTTCTGTGGTTTATTGATTATGAATATTATTTATTTCACAATGAAAAAATATTACTGGAACTATCACATTTATGGTAAATTGACTTGATATAACGAATTCAATAATTCAGATTATTAATTTTTCAATTGATCCAGTTAACAGAAATTGTAATAAATGAAACGAAGGAATTAGTCAATTACACAAGCCATAAATATATTTATACATTACTTGCATAGTAACTATAAGTAATCTATATAGTAGCCTGTGTAAAGTTTACATAATCTAATTTTATAAAGTACATCATTATGAATTTTAATCATGTACTATTAAATCACTGGAAAATAAAAGTATTTTCAATTCATGTTCAATGCACATATTGTTTCCATCTATTGTAACAGTATATTTTGAAAAGTATTTGTTAGGTAATACTAAGACAAAAAAAAAGTAGTAATGTATAACTAAATAAGTATTGTCTATCACTTGTTCTCACCTAACAAGAAAAAGTAGTTTTACATTAATTTTTTTTTTAAATATTTCTACAGCTTTCAGATTATGTATATGTAGAACAGACATGCATAACTTAACAATACTGATGGGAGATTGGTTTATACATAGTTTTCTATTTGTCTAAATGGTTCATTTGGATGTTGAATAATGAATTGAATAGGGAACACTAATTTACAACATTTGTAATATCAATAGAGACATAGACAGAAATAATGCCCAATGTGAATGTGTTTGTCTTACTTTAATATATCATAGTGTATATCCCTATGAATAATGTTAATAATAATAGTAAAGTTAGTAAGAATTTTTATTGTCAACTAAGCTGTCATATTCAGTAGGATGAATTCAATGAATCCCACATTACAATGGAATAATTTAGTTTAAGTTATGAAGTTGTAGTCGTAAACTGTTTAATTATTCTCAGGTTTTTGTTGATATGTTAAGTGAAACGAATCAACTTATTCTAAATTTCAATGTTGACATTGGTATGAAGTAATCACAACAAAACACATTCAAGTTATACACAACTATGTATATACTGTTAGGCTTAGTGATATAGTTTAAAGTGTACTACACAAAAATGAAGCAATTTTCATTGAATTTTACATGTAAACTAGAAGTTACTTTATAAATATATACAGATATTTAAAACAGTACACATTTACATGTATGACTTAAAAAAATGATGGACAATAATTGGAATTATCATTGTAAATAAAATTATCTTATCAAATATAAATTAACACAATAAAATGGGTATGTTGAATGAAACTGTTTTAATATTTCGTTGTTTCTTTTGAATTATAGTTCTGAAAATGAATTGTTATAAGTGTTAAGTGTTTTCATATAGCACACTGCATAGAATTGAACTTAAGATTTTGACATTACTTAGTAATCACCGTGAAACCACTAAGAGACAGTGTATTGTTTAGTTCATAAACAAAAATAAACCAATTATTTAATCATAATAATTTATTGTTTACTTGGAATTATTTCGAGAAACTGTGACTTAAAACGAATAGCTTTTATTAAACAGAATTATCTTATAGTGTGACATTATTAAAATTTGTAGTGTGTTGTATTTCACAGATTAGAAGTTTCATTTATATACTCCATTAAACTCTTTAATGTGTATTCAGATATAACAAGAAATTAACATATGAATGAAATGATAAAGTTAGCAAATTTTATTACATTCAGTATGACAAGTACTACCTTATAGCACGTACAAATGAATCATTACCCATCTGATGTTTAATTATTATTCGGAATAACTATTGACTCACTTTGCGTAGCAGACATATGATCGTTTAGTTTTAGTGATAAACAACAAAGTTTGCCTACTGGATTAATATTAAACCGAATGAAACAACTATATTTCCTACTCATTTATTTTCATGTGAAACAGCACAACATTCAATATCGTGATATACACAGAGGGGTGACGAAAACGTAAAAATGGGACAGCATAACACGTAATCCCAGAAGGAAACATGTATGCATTATGTAAAGCACAGCTAAAATATGTAGTCAAATGTCAACATTTTACGTTGGTACCAACAAGGGAACCTGTACGTGACCATTCGACTAATCACAAAACTAACCAACAGGTTTATTTAGAATAACTAGATCCATTGCAATTAAACCTATTGAAGGTTTAGCATTTAAATAATTTCTATGTTAACCACCGTTATCGACTAAAACGAGCTAGTAAACTAACTTCAAGAGACCAGCATTCTGTTGAAATATGGAAAACTTGAAATGTAGTTTTTCTTCAAAGACTGTAATCACGACGCGTTTTTTACCTTGTAAACGTTTTAACGTTGACTAAACGTTTAGTTATTGCTTTCACTTAGTACCTTCTTTTTATTCCAGTACGTTGTTAATAAGTAGAGACAGTTTGTTTGACAATACAAATGTATTTATTATTCTGTTGCTAGACAAATTAAGTGACCTCATTATTCTTTTAGAAGTAAATAGATTTTTAACTACTAAATGAATTTGAACTATAAACAATGGTGATATGAGACATATAAAATCAGCCGTCTCATTCAATTTAAAATAGTAAATAAAAAATCGAGATGTTTTTATCTCCGGATTAGTCGTCATTTGTTAAGCAAGTAAATAACGGTAGTAATTTTGATTCATAAGATGACTGACATAAGTTCATTTGCTTTTCACAATTATACTGTAATTTTAGTAAATTAAATTTCGTTTATGGAAATGACAATCAAATTCACTAAATATTATCGCTCTAGATAATGTTGAATACATAATAAAAATTGCATAACATGGTCCCCTGTAATACAGTAATATATTAACATAGCTAAGTTAATCATTTCTTGATTTTGACACCATTTTGGTTTGTTGTTTCAACGCTAAATAGGATACAACATTAGTTGCAACAAATTATTTACAGTAATAAACTTTCATTAATATTTGCAACAAACCAAGGGCTACTACTTTATATGCAGATATCATAATACAATTTAGTCTTATCGAAAATCAGTACATTAACGTCAAGTAATATAAATAAATAGTCTAGCGAAGGAGTCATTTTCAGCTACCTTATTTCCAAAAATGTATGACTTAAAATCAATTCCCCGTTATATTTTTGCATAGATTTTAGTCACTGTATTTATGGCTTAAAGTTGCTTTCTTCACACTATTACATCTACATTCCATGTGAACTAAATTGTTTAGGTATTAGACAAGCTGATGGTAAACATTTTAGGTATATTCCTTTATAAATATGTATGAAGTTGGAATAAACGTCGAAATATGTAATGGATATTTTGTGACCTCTTGCTTTCTTAACTAGTTAATGGTAATGATAAAATATTTTGTGAAGTCAATTTATCCAAATACAGTATATACTACAGGCAACGGCTTTCCTTAATAGACAAAATGATCATGTGATTTGAATTTAAGTTATTGTAATTTTGTATAAAATTGCATGATAGAACACTTTTGAAATCGTTTGAGTTAACAACACATTTCACGACAGTTAAGAGCCGTATTTATACAAAATACTAGAAGTAAAATTGTGGTTACGAATGTAACTTAGAAAGTTTTCAACTTTTTTGTCAATCAGCTAGTTCGAACATCTTAAGGCAAATATTTAAAAGTTGTTAAATTATTTTTCAAGTAAAATTTGACATATATTTATGTAACGGGAGTCATTTACTGAGAAGTGTGTTCAACTTATGCTGTATGCTAATTTGTCATATTTATAAATTGATGGTAGTGTAAAATTCTGAGTGTGGTCATTCTGATAAACAAAACTTATCTTACGAAAATAAATAATTCGATACTTCTGTGTTAATCCATCGATATGAAAACTGACGGGAGGTGATAACATAACTAAACATTACATGCTAATCAACTGAAAGTACGCCGTTGCTGTAGTTGTCGTTAACTATATCCATACGTAAATGAATATCAAGTCAAATGATAGCTTTCTAGTGTCTTTTAATTCATTCATAGATACAGGTAATTCTATTCAGTCCTATCTTAAGTTGTTGTTTAGAATCTCTCATGTAGATAGAGGGTTTGATTATCGATCCTTCTTCATGGAATAACACAACTTCATTGAGCATTTTGATAAGTTTTGTATTTTATTTCCTCAGAATTTAATTTCATCATCAATAAGTTTGATAAACCTATTTGTCATCATATAAATTATATTTTTATGATAAAAATATTCCTTCTTTTCAATTCCCACTGTACGGTAAGTTTAATTTCAAAAAACAGAGACTGTAATACCTTAATTACACATTGTTTTATATTCCATTTCTATTCCATTATACTTACTTTTTGTGTTTTTGTTACACATTTACCAATCTAAACTTCAAACATCAATGAGTATTTACATTCAATCTATAACTAAAAAGTTCAAATATAGATTAATATTCCTTCAAAAATGTAAACATACATACAATGAAATTTTAATAGTAGTATTACGAAAACAATCATACACTTTATGAAAATGGATAAATTATTGTATGACTTAAAATAAGCATTTTGTTTCATTTCCATTTGAACTTTATTTCAACGAGAACAAAAAAAAACAAAGAAAAATTTAAAAAAAAGAAAAAAAAGTGAACAATTTTATGTTAAATAAAAAATTAAAATATTTATCTTTTTATCGACTTTTCTGAACTTATAGTGAAATACCAACAAGTTAGTTTGACTAATCATATTGGTTTTGTTATTCAAGAATGAATTTCATTATGAAGAGTAAATGTTGAAATGTGACAGTTTAGCCTCAATTTATTTCATTAATTACAAATAAGAAGGCTGATATTTATTCATAAATTCACTAATTCATTACTTAAAAATTCGGTTGTTTATATATTATAACAGCGTTATATAGAAGTCAAATGTGCCCAGTCGTCAAGTACAAATTCATAGAATCTTTGACTACGTAATACGTTATTAGTGCATTTTTCGAATTCTTTATTTTGAAAGGCGCTTTGAAAGACAGTACCTAGTTGACCACTGTATGCAGCATACGCGTGTTCATTTTCTTTGCATAAAATATTTTAATAATGCATAATTTACTGACTAATTTTTCAAACTAATCCACATTTCGATTTGATGTATAATTATGTACTTTACAAATGAGTTGTTAAACTGGCAGTGTCTAGGTTGCGTTGCTTTCATAATTTTTCCACAAACCAGTGTTAATACAAACTTTAAGTACATATAATCAATGAAAATTTTTCCGTAAGTAACTGGTAGCGTATTCTAATAACGTCGAATTTGGTGTACTATTATCATCGCACACTTTTATTTACAATGACAAGAAACGATTTTAAACAGATTATCTTCCTGAGCTAACAGTATTCTCTATCATTTCGAATGAGTGTTATTTGGAAGTTCATATTATCTAGAATCACAAAAAACGTCAAGGAATTTGTATAAAGAAACAAATAAATAGATTAGTAAGAAGTGATTCATCTTCTGTAGTAAGAGAGGAAACAGAATATCTACAGGATAAATAAGAATGGTCATGTTTCTCTGAAAACCTGAGGCAACAAAAAAGTTTATTATACAGTTACCTTATATATTCGCAAAATTCAAACTCTATTATCTACTCTAAACCATAAAATTTCAGGTTGCACAAGAACTTTTATGTTTCTATTTACCTGACTATGTACTTTGAAAATTTGTATTTCATAAGTATACTTATTAATAATTTACATAAAAATATTGACACATTTCTTTGACTTTAAAACGCATGTTAAATTTACAGAGGATTCAGTAACTTTTTCGGTTAGCAAGCTCAATGTACGCAATGTGTCGTTTGTCGAACGTATGCAAAACTTAACGCTCAATGATTTCGGTAAATAGTTAATGTTTTAATACTAACAACATTTTCCGTAGGTTTTTAAAATGCATGCTTAGAGAATAAATTTTAAGGCGATGTGTTCTTAACCCTTAATTTTGGTTATACTGTATGAATGGTTTAACCACAGAGCTTGCCTTATCATTCTAAACAACGTTTTAAATCATTCCATACATCTGTGCTATAAATCTTCACCATCTCAATCTTTAATTTAAATGAATCAGTATTGAGTTCAAACATTCATTTATCTTATTAAATTCATGAGACTTAGTATTAGATAACTGTTAGATGCTTGCGAACAGCTCGCATCAATTTCTCTAGTGAGTAGTATTATTGGATAGTTTTGTTTTCAAAACAAACGGTACAGACAGAACTCATATCAAACAATTTACTTTATATTTGGTAACAACTAGTCTTCTAATATATGACCTGCTATATTGGATAAAAGTTTCAATTAGTCTAAAACTCAAAAATAAATATTACTTTTTAAAATGCTTAGTTTAATTCTAACAATTTGCCATCCTCTGAATTCAGGCATATTATAAAAGCTCGAAGTACTGGAAATTGGCATGACCTAATTTTGAAGAAACTGAAATATTTTAACAGACTACTATAATTAATATAAATCTATCATCAATTAACTGATAAAACGTTTATATTAATCAAATATAATTACATTGTATACCATTCAATAAAGTATACCAATGCATAAACATACTAATATTTAAAAGTGAATTCAGTTAACAACAACTACAACATTTTCATAAGTAAATGCATTATTTAAATAAAGCTGTAAACCTTGAATAAATAAATAATTCATTTCAATATTACTAGGAACTTGATCACTAACCAACTATTTTAAATCTAGATTAAACTTTTTCTTTAAACAAAAACTTATACAATAAACATGATTATTTCATGACTATCATAACAATTTTTATTTGAATTTTACATTAAAAACAATTCAATGATAAATTATCTTAAAGTTTGAATAGATTTATGTATTCATCTAGGAAATCACGCAAACTACACATTCATCTTTAAATAATCTATTGAATATATATTGTCTAATGTCTGTAGATTTTTAATAAATCACTATTTTATTAAAACAATTACAATAGTCAATTTTTTTCAACATTGAATATATTAAGTAATATAATTCAACTTTATAAATTGAAAGTTTGTGTTGATATTCTTAAACTTAGATAACTTATATGATTTCTACTTATCTGTTGTATTTCATTCAGTTTCTACTTGATTTGATAGCCTTTAAAAAGTATAATAACGATATATTAAATTTATAAGAAAAAAAATCACTACAGTAATGTATTTCAAAAAAGTAGTTTACTCTGTAACGTAGAGTAATTATATATGATAACTGTTGAATATGATTTATTTTTTAAATGAAGTAATCAACAATAATTTAATGTGAATGATTATTCTCAACGGAATTATGTAAGTGGTATTAACAGATATCTTTTTAACAATTCTTTAGTTAAGATACTAAGAAATATGAGTTTTGTTTAGCGAAGAGATCTTTTTTTGACTATTTAACTGTTATACCTATACAATTACATATATGTATAATAAAGAATTTTGTTAACAAGTGGTTAGGCATAGCAACAAAACAAAATGCAAGTTAAATTAATAACGACAAATAACTGAACATAGTAACAAAAGTCAAAAATATATAATTTTGTTTACTTATTCAGACTATCCTAGTGAAGAGCGGAATCATCAGAATCAGGTTAAATAAACAACAATACAAAAACTTTAGAATAGATGAGATAGAGATAAGTAGACCAAAATTAATGATTTTAGATTCTTGTTATTTGGTAAGATAAATAAGATAGTAGAGCGTATTTTGATTGTAAAAGAAAAAGGCCTAAGTTATGGTTTTTTTATCAAATAGAGGGAGAGAGAGAACAAACGGGTATGTAAGAACTTTACAAGATAGATGTAGTAAGACCACAATCTAGAGGAAGGTGAGTGAGAAACTCACTTTTAGCCCATAATAATACTAAGGTTTGAAGAAAGTTTCTTATGTACTTAACTCTGACTTCTCTATGTGTATTGCTACGGCTTCAGTTCTGCAAATTTGGTGGAGATTTTCTGATTTTGGTAGACCCCTGTCAATTGTGTCAATAATTTTAAACGAGGAGTCAGAATTTATTAGTTAGTCAGCAGCCACAAGAATTTTTATATTAGCGCTTCTAATGCCATCGTCGCCATTTTTCTGTAACTAGGCTAAATATTGTCCTCAGAAAATGAAGTTGGCGAAATTAGGTTTCGTCGTTTAAAGAAATTTTTATTTTTTGTAATCCAAAATACTGGCAGAATGTTGTTGAAAATCAACAAAAATATCTAATAAAAAAAGCACATTTCTACCAGTTGCAATGTATTTCTTATCTATGAGAGAAGCATTTCGAGTTTCCAGTGAATATCAGCTAACAATAAAATCAACAAAGTTTTCATATTGTATAATCGTGATTTGAGATATTCATAACTTTTTTTTACAATAAACTGTGATAATGAAATAATACTGTCTTCCCTATTTATTTTTGGTTGAAATCTTATTTCTTAAACCTTTAATTGAACTTTAGGAAAGTACTGTATACTGATTTAATTTATTTGGACCATAATATTGTCTAGTGATTATTTTAGATTGTATTAATTCAACTGATACAAACACTATGGTGGAAAATGTGGAGTATCATATTTAATGTATTCAGCAAAGTATATTTTACTCTGATGTGTTGTTATTGAATTAATGTTTAAACACAGATGTCTGTCACAAAATATTCAACATTCTAATCACGTAAATGTAAGTTATGTATGATTAGAAATTTGATCATAATTAAAACTTTTCCTTCAAATGAATTGTTAATAATGCAACATTGTAGGTTAATAGGCAGTGTTTAGATGCAAAACGGAATACACTTATAGTGTTCAGTTAGTCATTTGGAATAATTAAAATAAATCAATAACTTACTGTGTCATACTTAAACTTAATTTATTACAGATTGTGTATCAACTGATTTTTGGCTTCATTTCATTCAAATTGTAATTTGATAATATATGAAGGATACGGGATTTACTCCTTTTAACTTACATTATATAATTGTGTAGTACAGTTCCTACTAAGGAAAAAAGATCTAGCAGTGGTTAAAATGATGTGCTTATAAAGCAATTTTGTTAGTAAGTAAACAAAATAATCCTTTTCATATCAGCTATTTATAATTAAGGGCATTTTTCGAGTATTTTTAGTTAATTTACACCTTTGGCTACTACACTTTAAAGTATTTACCAATTGACTATTATGTTAAGTGGATGTATCATGAACTAGAATGTTTGAACATATTTCCTTCGAATTATGTATTTCAAATATAAATTATAAAGTGGCCATAAACCTTTTTGTTTATAGAAGTGTTTTTTCATCATCTTTGTCATTTCTATTTGCTATCATGTTTTACCTTAGTTCTATTATTATTCATAGTTATAAAAATGCTATTTCAACTAACTATGGAATAAACAAAAACACCGGTCATTCAAAAAAGAAAATCGTCGTCGGTATCATACTGATGAAAGTGATTCTGCCAATAAGTATTTCCTTCATATTTAAATAATAACTTAGATTTAAAAAATTATCACGTTAACAGATTGCATCAGGAAATTCTTATTCATCCACACTGTCTCACTTTCTTTTAGAGAAAAAATATATGTTTACAATTTTGAGGCGACTATTCTCACCGTTTCCTTTATTCTTCATAAGATAAATTACTTGTATCTATGACATTTTTACACATAAACAAAGTAGATTGTTGATATCAACGGCCAAATACCTACTCAAAATGTACGTTTTATCTGTAATTAATTTGCCATGTAGTCTACTTATATGTAATACGAGTCATACGAATCACTTTCATTGCAATTATCACGCTATGTTATAATAGTTTACTGATAATAATCAGTATTTGTTGGTAATGAAACTGTGTATCATCATTTCCTTAAGTGTAGTCTGAAAAAACATATTTAAGTAAAAATCTTGCCTTTATTAATTATAATATGTGCATTTATTCTCCAATAATTCATATTATTCGTAACACTGAAAGCTACAAAGGACAGTATGGTTACGACACACTAAAGACTACAGAATAACAATAAAAATCGCTGTACATTGATTTAACGACAGCGGTGATTCTTTAATTAGTACTGTTCTATGTTAAAAATCATTAACAGGTAGTGAAAATCTCTTAAAATCTACCTTTAGGGCAATATTGTTTATATCTGAATTTCAAGATCTGATACTTTTGTGCTTACAAAAACAATACGAAGTATTACTATATTCCCTACAAATGTTAGGAATTCTGGGATAGTTAAACGTATTCAGTGTAAATTAGATACATTTCATTATTTTGATTATTTAATTATTGGAATCATAGAGGTCATTGGAAGGGTCGTTAATAATTGCGTTTATTTGCATATAAACAATCAGATTTACACTAAATTCCCCACCTATACTGTGGATGATAATTTTAAAACTCAAGATGTTAAAGCGTCACTCATCAAATATGTGTTAAAAGTTAAGATCAGGTAAGAACAGTTAATCATTACACTAATACTGTGACTTGTAATATATTAAATCACTTGATGCCAATGGTTTAATAAACGGTATTATTAACTTTGATTAAACGATTGTTTTAAAAAGAGATTCCTGACAACTGAATATTATATTCAGTATTAATTTTAAACACTAATTTCATATTATTAACCTACTGTGATAATAACACTAACTCTTATAGAAATCCTACATCATCTTTATTCTTTAATGTTCTCAGATCACAATTGCTTCTTAGATTAATTGAATTTTCTTTATAACTTTGACTAAATATACTGTTTATTGAACAAAATTAATAATAGGCTACTTTCACATATAACTAAAACTTTGAAAAGTATTAATAGAAGAAGACCAACAGTAAGAAGAAGTTTTTGTTTAAATCTAACTTCGTTCAATAGAAATCTGCATTTTGACTCTATACTCAGTCAAACTTAAAATGTTCCTTCACCTTGTAAATCATGATACCTTGCATGTAGAATTTATTCACTTAACTTTGGGTTGATTCGTGGAAATCATGCATAAAACTTAAGATACGCCAGCTCCTAGATTGCATATGAATAGTTTATTGTATGCATTTTTAATCATGCCAAAAACCTTTAACATGATTTTGATGTAAAGTGTTCTTGTCAAAAACAAACCTAATTTCTTAATAACATGGTCAGATAATATGTTACTAACCTGCACATATTTAAATGTGTTGTGCTAATTATCACTCATTAAAAAATTTTTGTGTCAGCTTATAATTACTTCGGATTTTCATAATGTTCAACCATTTTAATTTACTATAACAGAAGGATGTAATACCGGAAGATTTGCAGTGTGTAAAGGTTAATTTAAAGTTTTGTGACTGATAGCATTTGATGATAATGAAGATGGTTGTTAGTTAAATGTGAATAGGAAATAATATAAAAAATTGGATGCAAACAACGTTGTCTAATGCTAATATCTATCAAGGTTCTCAAACGCTGTTTATTTTACTTCAGGCCTATATTAATAGGTAAAATAGCATAAAGTCTTATTGTACAATACAGTTTAGTTTAGGATTACATGAATAAAGTGCTGTACAATCTTTTTCACTGAATATCTACAAAGACATGTCATTTGTTGACTAAAATGTTTAACTGAATAACATTTATCATTAAATGATATACGTTATATTTAATGATATTAGCAGAAACTACTTCCTGAATATGCAATATCCTAAATAAAAATTTGTAATTTCTATTGTGAAGCAAGAAATATTTTCATCATGGGCAAATGCATTAAGTGATTTTTCTGGTTTTCTATGTTACTGCAAACAACAATATCATTGTAAATTTCTGCATGGTTAACTTAACTCATAGATGACAATCACCATGGTAATATTACTTTATATGTTTCTGAAGCAAACATTAATAATATCATAAGTTGGCAAAATACGGAAGTATACGCTTTAAATAAAATGATAACATAAAATATTGTAATGTCGCATGCTGATAATTAACAAGCAGAAATTGCAATTATTATTTAGTATATTTAATGTGTGACTTGTGACTTAACCTGCGGCTCACATCTAATCATATATGGGACTTCTTCGTTGGATATACTTGCATTCATGTGATCCTAATACTCCTACTAACATCGTAATACCTGTTGAATAAATAATTGGCATTCTAAATTCAGTAGCCTAATAGAAAACTCGTTAATTTTTGGAGCAAAATAAACTGAAATCGAATCAACACGTCTAGGTAGGTATACTCAACTAGTGAATCGCAAACAAGACGATAACCTGTACCTTAAATTCTAATGAACATTTATTTTACTCAGAGTTTGCGACATGACGACACCTAAAATAAATCCTTTCAAGATGTTACCTTAGCAACAAAGACTAATCAAATTCTTGTGTATTACATCGCAAGCATTTACATACCGTATACACTAAATATCGTTAGAATGTATTGTATGAACTTATGGTATTCATTGTTCAAATTTCAATAAAACTTTGTACTGTACAATTTACGTTTTATATTTAGAAAAATATAAAGGATAAATGGCGTTTATGGGAAGGTTTTGCATAAGTTAGACAAATTTCGCTTCACTGTCAAATCAATTTTATTTTATTTAGAAAAATGTTAATGAAAGCCTAGACTACATACTCCAATTATCGTTTAATTCTCATAAACGACATTTGGTTCAATCCACTAGTGAACATAATAGGCTGGCCCTTAGAATTTGATTGTCTAATAGTGCCGGTTTAAATTAATTGCAGATTGATGCAAATACTTTTAATTGTTCTCAATAATTAATCAAATATGGGACTCTCCAAAAATGCTCATCATTGATTTTTTTCAGAAAATGAAATTCACGATCTGTAGATTGATGAAAGATCATCGCATTAATCGCGAATAGTCACACCATCTTACAAACTGATGAAATTGAGAATTCTACCATTGAATTCCGGTTTAGTGATTCAGGGGTCTAAATATTTGACAGCCTGGAGGCTCTGGGAGGGAACCCTTAGATGAATTGAGTACAAGAACTGTTAAGGAGTCTTATGCTAGGACAAAACTGCTGTTTAGAGCTTCATGATTTTCATTGTTATCCAACCAAGATCAATATGTGACACATACAGACGACTAAACTTACTACCTATCTCTACAAATCTACTCCGTTTCAACTAATCAAATGAATATGAAATCTGTGTTGATTGGTTATTATAAATACTTAAATAGTACTATATTTAAAAATAAGTTCAACTGTCAAAAATAGTTTACTAAGAGATTTGAATGAATTCATGTTACCATGTTTAGCTAGAGTTGGTTCGAACTTCATAACTATAGATACAAATAATGTAGATTAAGTAATATACATTATCATGTCGAAAGATGACATTAATATATTCTTGCTATAACAACAATGCAAATGATAAACTATCCAATGTGTAATAGTATGCACTTAAATTTAACAGTGAATGTTAACTCGTGTGCACAGTTACCCACAGTATTTCACAGTGTTTTGCATGTGAAGTTAGTTGCAAATCAACAAAAGGACACTCTGAATACTTGCTTCTTTTAGATGAAACACATACTTCGTCTTTAATAAATAACCTTACTGCTGTTTTTGTTAACATGTGATACAATCACCTCTATTTTGAAAGTTCCACTTATAGAGCATATTTTCAATGAGATATTTTCTGGACATTAATCATTGTTTAATTCAAGTTTTTTGTAAGATATCTTTGAATTAATATGTCAGTAAACTATATTCTAAAAACTAAGCAAAATTCAGTATATAAATCATATACTCAAACTTAATTGTTTGATGGTGATCTGTAGAGTTTTACGTACTCAAATGTTAAAATAATAGTTATTCATCAGGAAGGCGTATTTATGGAAACTAAGCCACTTTATAAATAAGTAGCTTAAATGTAAAAATTTTACGTATGACCTAAGTTTATTTTTTGTTATCTTGAACCATGTTCTACAATGTTTGCAGTAATTAATAGTTCCTATTACGTCTTATTTCCATTAGATACTTTATTAGTAGTGAATAAAATATTGTACTTTAGTTTACTTGCACTTTTGCTGATTGTAAGTAACGTTTCTACAAGTATTTCACCAATATGTTTCCTGTTTTTCTTTATAAAATTTTAATTTCTCATTTTTCTTTTAGATAAACAGGTGGTAACAAAGTGAAAGCGTTCAAAGCAATTCAAGTTACGTTTCCAATTAAACTCATAAGGATGAAACATTCGTTATGTTTCCCTAGAGATATATTATACTGCATTATGTTCATTCATTATAAGTTTTATAATGTAAACAGTGAAAATAAATTATCGATTCTCAACGACGGTGTACCACTGTCGCGAATTAAATCATCTGTTGATGTATCTCAAGATTATCTCAAATGGTCAGAAAAACAGAGAGCACAATTAACCCTAGCCACTAACAAGTCAGTAACTTACAAAACAATCCACCCTTTGAATGATTTAACCAGTACCATAGAGCATTCTTCAACATCTTACGGTAACTCAGTATATAATACGAACACACGAACCTCAAAACAAGCTCCTGATGAAATGACACATAAAACTGACACTGGAATTGTGAGAATAAATGTTACTTTTGTGAACACGTCTGATGATGAAAATATTACTGTGTCGACTATTGTCTACTCAGGAACAACATCAGTTATATTAGCATTATTAACTGCAATAGTTAGTTTCATCACAGTTGTTGGGAATATCCTAGTTCTCATTTCATTTTTTGTAGAAAGAGCATTAAGAACAGCGTCAAATTATTTTATAGCATCGTTAGCTGTTACAGATGTACTTATTGGAGTTTTTTCAATGAATTTTTATACTTTATACCTTCTTCTTGGACGATGGCCACTAGGAAGACTTTCATGTGATCTATGGTTAAGTCTGGACTATACAGCTTGTTTAACCTCCCAATACACAGTGCTGATCATCACTATTGATAGATTTTGTTCTGTTCGTATACCTGCAAAATACAGAAACTGGAGAACCGAAAGAAAAATTCTTATACTAGTTGCTATTACGTGGATTATACCATCATCTGTATTTTTTACTACAATAATGGGTTGGCCTTACTTTCACACTGATAGCAACCCTAGACCCGATTATGAATGTTATGCAGAATTTGCTACAGATCCTGTATTTAACACTGTTTTTACTGTATGCTATTTTTGGGTTACATTGTGTGTTATGTTAATTTTATATGTTGGCATATATCGTGTTGCAGCTGATTTGCAAAAAAGAAGTGATGAAAAAAGAAACCGTGTTTCAGGTCTCATTACTAACAATGGACAAAAAACTACAAAGTTGACTCAGTTGAATAGCCAGACTGCATCTCGTAATGTCAATCAGAAAAGCTCAAATAATCACAGTCATCCATATAATAGCAGTATTGCGGCGTTAGGAGATTCATCTGGTTTTGATTCCGATGATGGTAAGTCAGATTCTGGAAAACAAAAGAATCCAACAAAAACGACCAGTTGTACAAAAAGCGAAGACAGGTTTGCCTCCAAAAATCCAGCCGGTTTGGAAGAAAAGAAATCATTTGTTCCCTTGCCAAAAATTGAAGCTCGATGTGATATTATGCCCCATGAATTAAAAAATGCTACTATTATTCCTTCTAAGCCAAAAACGAGCAATTTGGCTGAACCAATTCCTGATTATATTAATGAATGTTTAGAAGATGAGCAGTGTTACATTTGCCCAACATCTGTTATGACAAATAGGAATCGTGGTCTTGTAATCAACTCACCAATTTTGACAGATGACGATAGTGGACTTGAAGTAAATGAGTGTCACTCAGTTGTGCCCAAAAAAACACATGAGCTACCTCTACCTACATCGTACGGTTGTTTGAATGAAGAAGAACCAAGTTCCATTTCAGAAAAGGAAGATCGGTCGATCAATTATAAGACAGAATATAAAGGAGAAAATGATTGTAAAGTTGCCAATGACTCCAACTATCAAAGCCGTGTCATGGAACAATTTAAACAAAGGCTAGCGGCTTTAAGTGATCAAAAAGCAGCACCCAGAATTATAGATCACACAAAAATAAATAATCTACCATCTAATCAAAGTTTAATGATATCAAAGCAAACTAATAGCCACTCTCGATTAACACTGAATACTTCAAATTTATCCGAGTCAACATCGTCGAAAGGTACTGAAAATACTACAAATAACGCTCACACTAATGATGTTCGTACCACAAACTGTCTTGCAAAGCAAAAATCACAGTTCTGCCGAAACAACATAGATTGTTCAAACTCTACAGAGTTGGACACTAATTTTCAAACTCCTTTATATGAAAACAATTCATCACCTATTTGGAAATCTAGACCATTATGCTGTGATGGAATCATAAGTGCACCATGTTCAGTTAGAAGTTACCAATGTTCAAATAGACAAATACAGTCTGACGAATGTATGAGTCATCAGATGTGTGTAATATGTATGCGACAACAACTACAACAACAACAAGATTCTGATACATTGCAATCGAGTTCAAGTTACGGTGACTTTGGTAGTCCTGTTGTATGTGATGAAAATTGTCTATGTCGTAATCAAGTCTATACTCATAGAAAACAATCAACAACTATTTCTTTTGGATCTCGTTTATTATTCTATATCCAATCTCTTAAATTAAAAGTGCCTAAAGAAAGTATTCTAGAACATGTTAAAAAAACACTAATTCATAGAAAATCCAAACATAAGAATATTGAACGTGGTAGACGTGAAAATCGTGCACGTAAAGCATTAAGAACAATTACATTTATTATGGGTGCATTTGTTATATGCTGGACACCATATCATATAGTAATTATGATTAAAGGTATATGTGATGATATACAAAATAAATATACATGTGTAAATGATATATTTTATAGTGTAACTTATTGGTTATGCTATATGAATTCACCAATTAATCCATTTTGTTATGCATTAGCAAATGCACAATTTAAAAAAACATTTCTACGTATATTTCGTGGTGATTTTAGAAAATTATAAATTATTTTTAATTATGTCTATAGGTAATGAAATGATAAGAATATGAAGAAAAAAAAAATAATTAATTAAAATAATGAAATATTTTAGTTTAATAACTGTACAAGAAATATCACTTACTTTAACAATCTCTATATAAGTTAATCATATAAATACCCTTTGATATTATTTTTATTATTTATTCATAGAAATTAAATTATTATTTTTTGATGAAAACTTCTTCAGCACATAGTTAATTAATGTATATTATTATTATTATTATAAATTATTTCATATTTATTTATGAAATAAAAGTAATTAACAATGAATTGTATAGTAAACAATGTGTTCAGCATTAATTGTACACTTTTACTCTTTTTATTTCTTTTTTGTTCTTTATAATCTGTAAGTTTATTAGTCTTTATTTATTTATTAACCGAATTTTTTTTAATCACTAAGCGCTAACTATTAATGAATAAAAAAAGAAAATACAAAGAATAATGTACGCAGAAATTGTTTTCGAGTTTGTATCTTTAAGTAAAAGTGTTTTCTTTTACGAAAGATATTGTTTTCTATAGTAACTTGTTTATAAACATCATCTAATGCTAACGTAATCAAGATATAATAAAGGAAATAAGATTCAGGTTGACCACTGATTGAAGAAAATTGTAATGTTTAGAATCTAACCAATTGTATAGATGAATTTACGATTTGACATCCGTATAAAGTGCCTTGATATTACATGTACTATTTTACAATGCTAGATAGTTGTAGATAATCGACAGGAAACTTATCAACTTATTATCTTTATGAAAATATCTATATGAAAAATAGATATATCATTTAGTCAATATTAAGCCAGAACACTCTTGACATTAAAAGTCATGTATAATGTTATGATAAAATGATTATTGTAAATATAAGCTGTTTACAACTACCAAAAAAGATTCATAGAGCGTTGATAAATCAACACCTTAATTGTTTCTATGCATTAATATGAAACAGAATGAAAAATAATCCCTAAAGAAGTTTACAAAATACACTTGTCGATATTTATGTTTACAACGGTTGAATTATTTATTTGACCCGGTTTAGTATTAAATTAAGATAATCTCCTCTTTTTTTCATGTATTTGCACTCATGTAAACTAGTAATCATAAATACGTATAAATAAATATAGACAATTATTTTTAATAAATCCTTAACATTTCCTACAATTATGAGTGCAAAATAATAAATACAAGATTTGGCAGATTGTAGGGGGGGGGAAATATATTTTTTAAAGGTTAGTTGCTTCCTAGACAGAATCAATCCCGGAATATACTATTTTTAAATAATGAATAAGAATTATGAAACATGTAACTAGTTTAGCTCTTCTTATTGTCACACTGTTGACTATTTTAGCTTTCGCTGGATTAATAGTGGTTTTTCTACACGTGGTCAACTATAGTAAAATTGGAAGTAATTGATTCACTAACAGTTACCTATAATAGTAGAACGCTTTTAGGTATTGCGTGTAAGTAACAAGATTGATGAAGGCAGTCCAGAGTAGTATGGCACAAATAATTGATTAAAGAAAAGTGAAGGAAAATCGTTAGGGCAACGATTATACCGCTTAGAAATAGTGGTTAAACTGCCATCGTGAAATAAGGGATTGAGCTCTTTTAATACAACGTTAAGGGCGGCATTTAAACTTCAGCCACTAAAGAGTTTCTCTTTCAAACTCCCATAAAACCAGTTATCTAAATTTGCAGGAAATTTCGAAGTTTTGCCTTTATGGAGTTACAAAGTTGCGTTTAAAGATGTGGTTGTTAACCCTACCTTCGTTCACCTTTAGGTAGCTGTATAGCATAATCCTTGGATATGCACTTTGAAAATGCATGGTTTGTTTGGTCAACGTAACCTGTTTCTCAAATGAAAGAAATCTGAATAACAAGGTGTGACACACTGGTGTATAGCTAAATAGAAGGTCATTCATAGAGAACTTTGGAGAATGCTCACCGCAGTACCAGTGTATAGTTTAACTTCCATGAATAAACACTCTTTTGTTACCTTGAAGACAAGTATTTGAAGTTCAGCATTATGGTCTTAGCTTACTGACATTTGATTCAACGGAAAATTCATTCTCAATCAGTTTTTGTCATATCATATCTACAGGTTCCTAAAGGCTAAGCAAGTAACCCTAAAGAATAGAAAATAGATAAAGTAACTCATGATGCTCAACGGCATCCAATATTTGATGTTCGTATTTTCCTGTCCTAGTTTAACTTCCTATGTATTGAACTTTATAGAGGGTTGTCAGATTTTATTTCATATGATACTTCATGACAGAAAAATTTCAAGTTCAGCTCACACACTGTTGTGAACATAATAGATTAGTGGAAGTTATTAAACGCCTATTTAATGGCATTATGTGCGATCATTTTGTTATATCAAATGAACAAATTACTGTTATATCTCTCATAGAAATGAACTAATTGCTTTTCTAGTATTGTTTAAACTGGATAGGAAATGGTTCAGTAGAAGATATTCTTATCGCGATTCCATCGATTCGTCAATATAAACATCATCGAATAATACCAACCGCTTAAGAACCGCATGGGACAGAAGATTACTTAGATCCGTTACAAGAATTTGATTAACATTTTAATTACGATGTCTACACTAATTGGCTACTAGGTGATTATTACATATAACAAAAAGTTTAATAATTTGATGTCACTTAATAATTGCCCTATATTAACTACATTCATAGTGGATCGATAGTTAAAATCAAAATGCCAATTCTTGGCGTTTTGATTACAAAAATAAACTATCACTATATAAGTAATGTCTATATACAAAACCGTCGTAGAAAGGTCAAATGTAGTAATTTTAAAGTTAGGTTTCACTTATTAGACAGGGAGACCTAATTAACTATCTAAGCTCGTTCTCGTTGGGTTTTCTCAATAGATTGCTTTGAGAATGAATTAATGAACCCGTTTTGTTATTTTAAAAAAATATTTATTTTATTAACGTATGGTATAATATATTTGTGTTATTTTAAAACCTTAAAAATGAATTCTTTGAGAAAGATAACAGTTAAATTAATTATTTCATAACCTTAGTAACCAATTGTAAATCTATCGATTTTATGTTGTCATTTCGATGCATAAACTGTCGGGTAGCTATAAAATTAAATAGATAGATAAGTCATTGATTTAACTTACGACCTTCTGCTAGCTTACAAAGTGAATGATTCCACCATCAGAATATAATACTTTCAACAATAATCTTGAGATATATCAATAAAAACTTAGAAATGTTTTTCACTGAAATTACATCTCACAATTCTGATTGCTCCTGGTGCCGAATCTGGGGTGTACACCGCTGAGGAGTACCACACTAGAACGAAACAGCTGTCCA
Organism: Schistosoma mekongi; assembly: GCA_034768735.1. Taxonomy (NCBI): domain Eukaryota; kingdom Metazoa; phylum Platyhelminthes; class Trematoda; order Strigeidida; family Schistosomatidae; genus Schistosoma; species Schistosoma mekongi. Next base: position 24,053,070 of record CM068308.1, read on the forward strand.
GTGCTCCCTGGTTGTCAGTGGTACCCTGCCAACATCAATCCGTAACATATTTAATCAACTAAAGATTCTTAAAATATCATATCCATTTTGCAGTGTAGTATGTTGACCTGCCTGTAGAACATTTTCTCTATAAACATTCAAACACTTTGTCATTTATTTATATTTATGTCGTCTAGCAGACACAGTCAGATTTATTTGTCGTCATCTATCATGAAAATGCATATATTATAGTGATAGTATATATAGACGGTAAGAGTTATGTAAAGGAAGTAAAACAACGTGATATTTTGTAGTTTTGTTAGTAGGCATGCGTTAGCATGCCACTTACATAAATAATGTTGATTACGCAAATTACGCACACGTAAATGAAAATAATAAAGGTTGGAACTTGATCAATTTAAACAATAAAATTTATGGATTAAAAATAAAGGCGAAGATAGCATAGCACGTTAGATAAAGTCAAGTTCCATATAAGATTTGCGTAATGCTCCAAATTCTATTAGTAACTACAGTGTTAAAAATCATCACAGTCATAATAAATGTAATACACTAATAATGCTATATCTTCAACAGAGAAACTGAATAGAATTAATGAAAACTAATAAAATATCTCATACAAAACAGGAGTATCACATCATATAATTAAATATATTTCTCTTAAATATGAGTCATTTGAAGAGGTTAAACGCTGAAAATAACATAGTACTTCCGTAGATTGTAGTTATGGGAACAAAAAACAGACATTCAAGTACTCATGCACAAGCAAATTAGTACACAAAAGATTGCATGTAGCAGTCTTCTGAAGAGTTAATGCAACCAAATGACTTTAAAATCACTAGACTGTTTGAACTTACCATAAAATTTCAACAAAATTATCTTATTTTAGCTAGCATTTCTCATAAATCTCATAATGAGTTGATAAAAAAATATAATGATTATATCAATTAATTATACGATGTGCAATTTTATCTGCTTTCATCAACGTATTATTCATTAATCAACTACTATGTACGAATCATACGTAGGCAAATGAACAGAAAACAATGATCTGTTACACAAGCAAACAATTCAGTTAACAAATGTACTATTGGTGAAATGGTATGTAAAATCACGGGCTTTAAACCAGGCGTTTTTAATTGAAAACATCCTAGTGAAATACTATTAAAATTGACAGTCTTATAAGATTTCCTTCAAAGTCTCTTTTTGTCAGTGTTTATTTAATATTAGTAAAATGTTCCTTAATACATAGGTTTATGACTAAAGAATGTTAGTTGAAATCAAGTGAAATTATACAACAATATAGAGTATTATCAAATTACGTAACTTGTTATAGAAGGGAAATATGACAATGTATACTTAAGTATCTTACAGAATAATACTGAATATAATTCAAATAAATATACAGTAAATAAGTAGTCTTTTCTAAGATAAATTTTAGCATTTACAGAACACAATTACCACTTATTTGCATATGAGAAGTACATATTCATTTATAATGATTTCAGTAATAACTTTATGAAAATTGGTCAATATTAAAACATTATAATTTAATCAAGTCAGAAAATAAACATTCTTGCCTTTCAAAAGTACACGACGTGACACCTAAAAATATCTCCTTAATATTTTTTCTATTAAATGAGTTGGTGTAAATTTGAACGAATGTTGATTTTGTAAACATGATATAAAATATAAATCTATTCAAAGAGTTCAGGGGAATAATGTAACATCACTTCAGGTACTTAAGCACTGTTATATGTTATCAGTAAATAGAATCAAACTGACGAAGATTATAATAAAAGTTGATAAATAAAACAAAACACCGATATCATTTGAAAATAATGAGTTATGAAATGAAACGTAAAGAGATTTTTACGAAACTACTACTGTGTACTTTTGCAAATAGACGAATGTGTTGTTATTAGTGCTTACCATTCTATACATTTAACTTGATCAAAAGACTGGCTTTAGCCTCCAATTTACTACTTAACAATGTTGATTTTTATTTAACAAAGTCAAAAACTGAAAATGCATTTGGTGAATGTAGTAATCATCAATAAACTAGTTTGCTTGTTAATGAATACCGGTGGTTACTGATCAGTGATTTAAAATTAAAAAATTCCAAATGTTGGACTTAAACATATTTCGAGTAACGTATTACTCTATAAGAGTTATAAAGGTAATGGGCATAATCACATGTGATATTCATTCAACAGTATCTTGAAATCTATGGGATAAGAAGAGTGATAATTCAGTAATCTCGAAATTTTAGTAACATTTTACAATTTTACTATTAGGCCAAAATTTTAAATTATATAAAGTCATTTGGTTCACTTGATTGTTTAAATAAGTGTTGATGATTGAAAGTCCCCAAAAATACAATCGTTCATTGAAGCAAGCGGAAGGTGTTGTATTGATTTTCTTGTAAGATTGATTTGTAAACTTGCATCAATTAAGTGAATTTCAAATGTGAAATATATAAACGTTGTTTGCTAGTCACATCTGATATGGATACATTTTGCTCCATAATATAATCTTCCTACGAGTCTAGTCTTTTGGAGTAGCTGGGGGTTTAGAAGGAACAAATCGTGGTATCCGGTTAAGGCACAAGTATCCGAGATAACCATTCTCACCAACTGTACTGACTATCGAGGGAAGTAAACATAGAATTCAGCCACCCTAGATAATTTAGCTGTATCGTATCGCAAACTGTGCTAAGCCAATAAGAGCCAGCGCGTTTATCTCATCAGAAGAAAACAGAACAATAAGTTAGATGTTTTCTTGTATTTCCCATGTTTATAAAAGTAGTTAGTTTGTATACAAGGTTTTTAACGTTTTTAGAAGCATGTGTTTGCTATATTTTGCCTTGAAGCTAATAAGTTAATAAGTCACTACAAGTTCTTTTTAACGATCCTTAAGCCCAACCGGACAATAAAAGTGTTTGACAATTTTGAATAATTTAATAATTATTTTGTCAATACAACTGTCCTTTTCATTTTAGAAATAAATACTCAAAATAATTAATATCTGTTAGTATTCAAGTTCATTTTATACTAGTTTTTTTTCCTATTAATGTAAATAATTTACAAATAATGAAAAACAATTGAAGCACAGGTTACTTTTAACTGTCTAGTGTTCTCTGAGTTCATCGATCTGATCATTATGATTGAATGAAGTACATAATTAGACTGTTCTGTTATAGTGGTTTGTGAATGGTTATTTTTATGCTTTTACTTGCCAACACTTGTCATTATATACCTTTTGACTGTCTTGTATATTATTTGAACACTGGTTGACACTTCCAGTATACATCAATTTATTTTTAAGTTCGAAACTTATTAGTTCAATTGGAATAAGCTTTTAACCTCCCACTGATTTGTAATGGACTAAAACAGGTCAACCTCTGTTAATATATGTGCATCCTGAGCGGAATGCCTCGATATACCGGTAGTACACGAGTGAAATTTAAAGTTGAATTGTGACTAGCAAGCGGAATCCAGGAAGTGCGTTTTGTCCTATTTGGGACTCATCGGCTGGATGCACCTGCGGACTGAGTTCGAATCCCAGTGTGAATATCAACATTGGGATGCAGGTACATTCAGTCGATGAGTTCCAAATAAAACATTATGAGCGTTCTGGATTACACTTGACAGTCACAATCCAACTTAAATAGTATTAATTCAATGTTTAGAAGATACGGAATATTTATAATCACATAATGATGAACACAAATACAGCTGACAAAGTGAACCCATTAATTATTAATCAATTAATTTTTTCGTAAACTTTGTCAAGTAAAACATAAGAATATTTTCGCAGGTTTCTATATTACTGAAGTAATGAAATCACTAATGCATTCTTATTACAAAGAAAAACTAATTGAATATTATTTAAGTTGGATTGTGACTGGCAAACAGTATCCAGGAAGTGCGTTTCGTCCTGACTGACCAGTTTCAGTCCATTACAAATCAACAAGAAAATACAAACATTCTAATTACATAGATGAATATTAATTTTTACTTATTCTTTTTTATATGATCTTTATATGAATCGGATATATGAATTTAATAATCGCTCTACATTGCAACATTAAAAATGTTAATGTAACATTCTCTTCAAAATGATTCAATTTTAGTTTACATTTTAAAAAAACAAAACAATCATAAAAATCATTATTTTAAATGCATAAATTCGTTTGAAAAAGGTAAAAATAACTTGTATATTTGTATTGATTAACCGATTATTATATATATTTTTTTCTAATTAAATAAAAGAAAAAGAAAAAAATATGAAAAATTTAATGTTTAATTATTTTTTACTAGTGAAAAAAATCATTTTGATTATTATCTAATTATAACAAACTATTTTATTGGTTCATTATCATGATTATTGATCATCATTGAATAGTTTTTTTTTTATGATTACAATGTTTATTTAAGACTTTGTAATTTGTGAAGTGATTTTTACACGCTTGTTGTTATTATTTGTTACTTTGCTTGTTTTTCTATGTTTGTCATTTATTCTAAAACTAAAAAGACAACTATTCATTGTAGTTTAAAAAATGTAATTTCAACTAGTCGACATTCATTTTGTATGTTTTGTTAGGAGAAAAAAATAACATTAAATTATATTTTAAATAATGAAAGATTAGAAAATCTTGTTAGATAAAATTTTGTCATTTCACAAATTATTTTTGAAGACATGACGTATTCATTCTAATCAATTACAAGTGTGAAATATTGTTTCTAGAATATTTCACTGAACATTATATCAGAACTTATGATTTTATTCAATTTGCACTGACAATTAAAGTCAATGATAGGTTTATAGTACTTGTAATCGTCATAGAATGGTTTCATTTGGGTATTATTAAAAATCAGGGAGCATTGAGCAGGAGATTTTTCATCACTGCCTACCCTTGACACATTTAGGAGGTCGAAATCATGACCTGAAAATCTTGTGTTTAGTAGGAAGATTCACATCAAGGGGAAAGATCACCCACTGTCACCGGTATTAATTGACTAGCTTTCAACACGTTCGAACTTCGATAGTCACAAACTTCAGGAACATCTTGAAGTTAACCAATAGCAAGTTGATTATTGTGGTTGATGTGATGCATGACAAATTTAATGTCCCTGTGTATACAGTTAAGTAAGTAGAACGACCTGGAAAGCCGGCCGACGTCTTTTCCAACACTGTTTACAGTTATAAGTGGATGTTGTGGAGATCATTCGCGAAATCCAAATTGTCTGTTCACAGTGTTTAGATAAATGAAAAGCATGTTGACCAAAAGCTCCATGATGTTTCACTTAGTAAACACAGATTACAAAATTGACAAAAGCCTGAAATTAGTTTCGTATACAATGTACCAAATAAGCTTTTTAGGTATATGTGTCCCCAGTTGCTAAGCTTAGTTAAGGTGACAGTCGATAAAATTTACTAATCAAATGGATCCACAAAATATCTTTTATTTTGTTCATTTCCGTCCAATTGCATTCACCATTCACTGGGCCATATTTTATGCGCACCCATTTATTCTTATTATGGTTGTTGGCAGTCTATTTGTACACACTATTTATAAAGTTTGCTGTTATTTACTATTTCTCAATCCCATCGTCATACACTCAGACAAATTATGAACAGACTACGAATACATTTTAATGACTTTATTATAATTACTATCACCAAATCTATTCACTAATTCTTACATACATGAATTGTAATTCTTTAAACTCGAATAGCTCAAACGCCCTGAATAAACATTTTTATTTGTAATTGTTAAATCTGATGAAAATCTACCGAATATGTTAACTATTTCCTCAACTTATTATAGTTCCTTCAAACTCAACCTTGCATTCTATTTTTAAGAAGTGTAGCGCAATTACTGGTCCACCATTAATCTTTATAAGACATTACAGAGATTTAGGAACGTGTTTTAGACATAGGTTGTGTTTATTCACTCTAATATTCAAATATCTAAATGCTTCTCCCATCACTTATCACAATCACTACCCTTAATTCCATAGATACGACTTTGCTGTTTATATTTAGATAACCTATCTTTGATTTTCACTAGTGTTGACCTAGTGGTGGCATTAGGATGAAAATGAACATTTATATTACTCTTGTTAAGTATTCTAATTTTCTTTTGGTATTCCTCTGTTGTGTTGAAGCAGCACAGTGAACATCAACTCTCTAGGAGGATGTACTGATTCTGTACTTTATCACTGTTAACAATTTTGGGGAGTGCTTAACGTTGTGCTCCATTGTAAGAGTACCCAAGATTAAATTAGATTTAGTATATTTTGTCTTTCGTCTATGCAACAATATTTTACAAACTACTATTGATCCACAAAATCACTATACCAATGAAATTAGTAGTTGCCTGTACAAATTCACCGATATAAAATCTAGAGAACAATGTAGTTAGAATACTGAAACCCTGTGAAGATAGTGTGATTCATGCTATGATAAAACCATTCTAATTCAAAGATGAAGTTAGTAAGTCAGCTACTGAAGCGAATGAAATAATTGCAATTTTTGTCGTTTCTCCCACCCCCCTTTTATTTGCGAATGTACTCGTGAACTGACCTTTGGACATTAGGTAATAATGTTTGGCATCAAACACTGATTTAAATAACCTAATTGACCGAAATAAACAAATACCCCTTGGATACCGGCCCAGTATTCTAATTGTTAGGCTTTTGCAACCCAACATGAAGATCTGTGGTTCAAGTCTGCAAGACTGTAGAGGGGTCCTATACAAGAACATAAGTAATGTTCACTACCATCTGGTTTTACTTTCGAAACTATCTCAGCGTGTTTTATCAAATAGAAGTCATTTTTGAAAATCAATATGATATAGTCGGTCGATAATTGGTCAAGTCTTAATTTTTGACTGTGCACTTGGAAGACGAATTTTATCAGAGCTATGTCAAATAACTGTGCAATACATATCGAATAATTTGATCACATATAAACTAGTTAGGACTTTTATATACGAAAACTAAAGGACCAACAAGGCAGATTGATAGATAATAAAACAAAGACTACATAAAACATTGTGAATCAAATTCTACACTGAATATAATACCAATCTTACCGGTGTGGGTTTAGTGTAAGTACAAATCGTTTTTAAACTAACAAAAGGGAACTGAATTGTCATATAGTTAAGACTTCGATAAACCTTAATATGCGCCCCAGACCACATTTATACAACACTACAGAGACTTATCTGACATCAGTTTTATGACCTGCTTCAATTAGATGTTTAGCAGTAGAGGATAACGGCTGTAAATCCTGTGCTCCTATTCTGTCATTAAAACCCAACTGCTTCTGAAGCTATTTAGGTATATTTTTTTAACTACTCTTACACGCAAATCACAACTAGTTAATAATATGTCTGTGTTCACAAATACTCGTCAACTGATCGACACATTAGAATGTAACGCAATCATTAAAGTGCTGTTTGAGTTTGTTAAGAATCATGGCTCTGAGCTTTTTAATTATAATGTTGTCAGCAGAATAATATGTTCTGTTGATGATATATGAAGTCTTCGTTTAAGTATAGGGCTGTCTGAGTCACCTGTGAATGGTAAAGTGATATAGACGAGCTTTATGGGCGCCAGGTTTTATAATGCCATTACTTTTCATTTACAGTGACCAATAAGCATTTTCGGGTGCCCATTTAACATCGATGTTTCTGTTAACAGATTTTTATATACCTCAATAGTATCGTTTCTACAGACATGCTTGATTCCACTAAATAAACTCATTACTAAGCATTTTAAATACTGTACCGGACAATAACTATGAGAGCTTAGATGCTGCCCAGTTCATGTAAATTTTTTTGTAGATATGACGTTTGAATAAGCCTTCTTTCCTCCTACTGATTAATATGTCTAGGAAACGAAGTTGTTTGCCCTTCCCTTCTTCACATGATAATTTAGTTTAGTTTTGAGGAGTATCCATTTTGTTTAGTAAACTATTCAAATCATCGAACTTACTACAAATGATCAAGATATTATCAACATACTTCCTATAAAGACACATTATCTATTGAATCAAATTCTCTATATATATCATACACATAAACTACTGATGATCCTAAAGGGCCACTCATACTAACTTCATCAGACCGGCAGGTGTTCATCCTCAAATGTGAATTAGTCCTCAGTAGTACATAATAATAATGAACCTTTAAGAATTGTTAAGCACATAGACAATGAAAGACAACTTATCGAGATATAAACACAAGATATTAATAGTTTTTTTATGAGGAATTTTAGTGAACAAAAAATTTATATCAAATGAGCACACTGTTTTTTCGTTGATACCAATATCATATTGCTAATAGATAAGTTCAAATTAATCTTTCAAAGAATATTTACATAATCTCCATCAAATGGGATTCAGTAATATTTTTATCAATTTTACCAGGTTATCCGCAGGTGATCGGCACCTAAATAAAATTAGACATAGAGGATTGTTAATTTTATGAATTTTAGGCAATCAATATAAATGCGATTATTTTGAACCAACTGGTTGCAAGAAATTAAATTCGTATTCAACAGTTTTGTTAAATGCGAATTTACTCTTCCATCAAACTTAACGTCCAGTATAAATTTACTTTCATTACTCAGGGTGGTTAACATCTAACTTATGTAATCATATCTATCCATAAGAACCATTTTATATCCTTTATCAGGTTTTACTGAGATGATATCAGGACTAGTTCGCAAAGCTTTCAACGCCTAAAAATGAGAATTAGGTATACTTTTCTGTTTTGGCCCGGAACTGTTAAAGTGATATATCCATTAACTTAGCTCTACGCCAACTTCATTTAATCAGTCATAGAAGTTCTCAAACTGGGCATTAATTGCTTGTTCTGATATTTGAGTTATGGGATATTAAAAAATCAAATCTAAGGAAGAGTGATTCCTTTTCTTGAGCAGATAATACAATGGATGGTAAATTATCACTGTTTTCTAATCTTCAAATCTGCCTAGTGAGTTCATTTATTTTTTGTATATCAGTGTCTTAACAAGTTTATGTGTGAAATGTATTCGAAATCTATTGTGCAGGTATATAGCATATCACTGATAAACTTCATTTTCTAATTACACCGTCATAATTTATCAAAGCGATTAATTGTTAAAGACCAAGGGTTATTCAAATTGTTTGGTAAATTTTGAACAAGTAGGTTGATAAAGTTAATTTAGATATATTATTTCATTCCAGACATAATTTCATAATTTTTCCCCAATTTATCTTTCTTAATGTCAGCTCACTTGAAACTTTAGTATTTACAAAAACATAATACGATGTTAAGCTTCTGAAACAGTTGTCTATTATATTAATCATCAACACAGTTAATCACAAGGCATAAAATTAACTCAATATTACATTTTACCATGATGACAGAAATCCTTACAGTTCGTCGTCATAGTGACATTGATTTTGAAGAAATTACTAGTACCCTTGTGAAATGATTTCCTTTATTACGCATAGACCTAGAAAAAATTTTAAAAAAATAGATACAGTTTATGAGATTTTACAATTAATTATAACACCACATTATAATATCTGCAAAAAGTGTTAATAATTATATCGATAACAGTTTAATTTCATGTAGTGTTGCGTAGTTGCATAGTTGTAATTAGGAGCTTAGTGTTGTTATGGTCTAGGTATTACCCTAGTGACGTTTCTTTATCGTATATGTATTTTCCAGTTGTTCCGACATTATTTCGAAGTTTGCTCACATCTAAATATTGAATTAATCATGATTTTTGTGTTCCATTGAGAAACTAAATTTTTGTGAAAACTGCTTAGTTGAAGAAGAGTGTGAAAAGCGTCATTCAAATTACTGTAAATAATGGAGGTGTCACTAACACAGTTGAAGCTTTATGTCTTGGTCTCGATTTCGGCTTTAGCCAGACGATTGTATGCTAGAATAAGCCTAAGTTTTGATGATATGAGTAATCCGTTGGTTTGTTTGTACACCTGGTTATCGAAGTTGAAACAAACTCTGTTATACAGAGTTATGTAGCCGACCATAACGCTAATTTGTAATACATTTGGTTTATTATAGACATAGACTGACCTTAAAGAAAAAATATAACGTGTTTACTTTCGGAAGATCATATATGATCCTTATGCATTCCATGTACTGCCAATATGTTTCCTTTTAAAATTGGTTATCTTTGACTTTGAAAACCACTGTGATACATATTATTAGTATCCACATCAATTATAACAAATAATTTATATTATTAATAAATCCAAAATGCAATTTATTTAAATATCATACTATACTTAGCAAAAACGGTTGAATAAATCACTAAATCATTAAACAAAAACTGGATTTGACTATTTGAACTTCTACAAATCATTTATTGAATCATTTGAAATAACGAGAATGATAAATTGCGATAAACGGGAAGCAAGATTAACCAAAATGCCTTATTATTAAGTGAATGTTTGATAAAACTTCTTATAACTGACCTCAAATATTAAAAATTACCTAGTTATTCATCCATTTTAGATATTAAAGGTTCTTTACAGTATGAATGTGGACTTTCAGTTATTCCATTATCAGTTAATGGATGAAAAGAGTCACTACTGTATTATCTCTCGTTAACCAACCAGATAAAATTTTTTTTCAGTTATTAGGTTGTATTACTTACACCTACATTTATCGACTAGTGATCTCATGTGCAGTCGGTTGTGCACGCTGTAATGAGACTAAAGCTAAAATAAAGCAAATGTACTCCCTGGTTTATAATCCTTTTGTATTTAACATACTCGTTCGAGAAGCTGATAGGCACGTGCTCACAAGTAATCAGCTACAGAACTTTAGGATGTTATGTTTGGAATAGCCACAAAAATATTTGCGATAATGAAGCTGCTCGACAGGATCTTAGTGAATGAATGAAATATTACTCATCAAGAAACAGAATTAGGCTAGCCTAACTATGTGTGAGATTGTTAAAGAGTAACGAAATTTGAATACCTAAATGACCTTTTTTCTTCTTAGTTATCAACAGGTTTTATTCAACGGTTATGCTGAAATTTACCTGACTGCTATTGAGTAAACCAAGAAAAGTAGTGATTTGTTTCGATATTTATTACCATAAGCTTTAACCAAAGTTATCATATAAAACCAATTACAATTACTCAGCCATAGACAAAGTTGGCTAACTGTTCATATGTTAGAAAGGAGTAGCTACATGGAAAAAATATAACTGATTAGTTTGTGAACAGAGTTGCAATACTTGATGTTTGTCAAAAGTGGCAGGAGAAATATCAACTGTTAAATAAACCTGCTACTACTCACCAACTACCTTAATGCATATACTCCGAAACATTGATTTACTTAATTATGCTACAAAATGTAAAGACTCAATTTCAAAGCAAGAGAACAGTGAAATACATTTTTAACATACACTAAATCTGTTAACTATGAAATAAAACTCATAATATTAGAATGAACTTGTATATTCCCGTTGATTTGTTATAGATTGAAGGTAGTCAGTCATTGTTGCTATACGTGCATCCAGAGCGGATTGCCTCGATATAGCAAATTTTTTGCAAGTATTATATAAGTTGGTACATCCGGTCGATTAGTACCAAATAGGACGAAACGCGCGTCCTGGATCTTACTTGCCAGTCACAATTCAACTTATATGAAACTCATAATATTTTATAGGATTACAAATTAACAATATCGGAAAACTAACATCCGTGAATTGTTTATTATTCAGATTGTAAGAATCTATTTAAAGCAGTTAAACTATTATATCGATCTTACTATATCTGCAAAACATAAGTACAAATATCGTCAACAATACACCTATTGCCTATGAATTGAACTTATTTTCATAGTCTTAATAAAATTGTTGCCATCCAATTATTAGATTATAGTTATTCATATATTTTAATTTTGTATTAAAGATAAAAAGTGAAAATTCTATTAATAAATGAATAATAAAAATATGATAGTTACCGAAAATTTTTGATTTTTTCTACATCATCTTTATTTTAAATACAATTTCATTCTTTAGTTGTTGCTATGTTATTTTTCTTATTTTTTTCTAATAACTATTCAAACATTTATATATTGTTTACATGATATCTATGATTAGATGAGATAAAATTAAATTGAACACGAAATAATACAATAAATATCTAATGAAACAAAAAAACAACAATTTAAACAAATCAATATTGAAATTTTAATTTGTTCTTTTTATTGAATTCATTTTATTTGTATAATAATGTTTTTATACATATATTTGCATCTATAGCATTTTATGAAAGAGATCTGTACGTATGAATTAAAATATACAAGAGTCTAATGCATTTTATTAGTAAAATTGTTTTATTGGTTTTGCTTAGATCAAATTATCGGTAAGTTTGGACTGTCAGTATATACATTACAAGATAGATAGATATAAAATACTTGAATTCGTACAAAATGACTTTTTCGTTTTTCTATGGTACATCCAAACTATATACAATCGATTCAGGTTCGGCTTTGTTTTTGAATATTTAAAGAATTCTAACAAAAATTGATTATCTTCTAACATGTAATTTACTAAGGTGGAGAACATAAATCCTTGGACCTGAGAAGTCGTAAACAAGGCTTTTATAAAATCTTGAAGAAAACTTTACTTAAAGACAGTTTTAACCAAACATCATCCAGTTTCATGGTCTAAGCTATTTGGATTGAAACAGACAGTTTGATAACCTGAGTTGTCTACACCGGTTGATCGCTGACCTTTGGTTAGTGTGATATTTATCTATTTTCTATAGTGTTGATCGAATTCCAACAATCAGGAAGCAGTATAGCTACTAGTCTAAGTGAATTTACTTTACAATCACTACGTTGTAAAGATAGTCGAATTACGTTTCGTCTTACACGAGGTCAACCGAGACCCAATCATCTCTATAACAGCTATGGAGAAGACTGTAAAGCCGATCCTACAAGGAGAATCGATTCTTTCAAAATCTTGAGTAAATACTACTAGCAAATTCGAAATAACATGAAATCTAGACCAAAGGTCCCATCTTGACATAATGAATATAGTATCAAACTATCAATCAATTTATAATTTCATACTGTTAATGCTCAGCTAATGTCAAAACTAATGGAATCCATGAATAAATCATCATACCAAATGTAGCCTGCAGCATATTAGCTATGCAGATTAAAATAATGTAATTATGGAGTAAGGAAAGTCTGGAAGATCAATAAGATTTTTTAATTTACCAGGTTGTTTTTACTTAATCTACTCTCTGTTGACGAACGATAACTCCGACCGCACGATTAAATTATTGGTATAAATTAAATGCATATATATGAAAATGTAAAACGATATACGTTAAGTATACATTCTCTGGTTTCCTTCTGACTAAATAATATAGAAATTGCCATTCCTTAAGCACATTATCAATCTTAAGTGTGAATGTGATGCTCTTCGAAAATGGGTCAATCTGTTTTAAAAAGGTTCCTGGAAAAGTCCTTTTCGTAATAACAAACTTACCATTTACATATTTTAGTCATAAACATGGCTTGATTGTTCTGAAAAATATGTACGTTTCTATATGCAAAATGGATGAGTTTTCCATTACTGGAACATAGGCTGATTCACCTAAAGTTGTGGTCGACAATTTTAACCCCAATTATTTCGCCACAGTGAGGGGTTTCTTATTTTGAACTTAGGGTAAATTTCAGAGTTAAAAATAGAATAGCATAGTAGAGTTGGATAGTGTTACTTAAAGAAAGAGAAGCCTGTAGTGCCTTCCGTACGCAAACTTCTCGTTGGTTATTTTTGCAAGCGAATATCTGTCCATGACTAAGTAATTAACGCGTTAATTGACAGTCAAAAATTTTGAATGATTCAAAAATGTCCAACTTTTATCCACTATCCAGGTGTCTGCAGACTATACTTGTGAAAAATGTTACATTTCAGACATATATTTATTATAACATACTCACAAAAACCTAGTAAAAGTACTTATATCAACCCTTCTTATATACTTGCTGCAATAAGTAAACGTAAATGTATAAATAGAGTCAAAGGCTTTTTTCTCGTTGAATTGTTTCAGCTTTAAACACTGTTGTTGCTTAAATAGTGATGCAGTTACTGCTAAGATCATCTGTCTGACTTATGATTATATAACGCAATACATGTTATAAATTCAGCAAGTAATAGTGAAATAAAGTAAATGCTAATAAAATTACACATGTGTACTGTACATACTTTAAATCTTCTTAATGCTTACTTGTTTATCATGTAGACGAAAGGCAGCAGTTTCATAGTAATTGTCAAAAGGAAGAAAGGCCTAAATATTTATATGTTGGTAAATGTCAACAATTAAGAAAAGTAATTAAAGATATAGGCAAACATAATTTTTGGAATGGAAACTAATGTTACATCCTATTTTATAAACTGTTCTAAAATGGATGAACAACCGACTGTAAATGAGTAAAGTTCAAAAACGAATCACAAATGAGTACGTGTTTGAAGCATGCATTACTAAGTGACAACCAAAAGTTTGAAAATGAAGTCATCATATCACTGATGAGCTGAAAACTATATCTTTACGAATAAAGTAAGCATTTTAGTGCTAATAGCTTCATTAAAACCTAATAAATTCAGTGTTGTTTGCGCATTCATTATACTGACATATTTTTAGATGTCAACGCAGTGTCCATTGCCAAGCAAATGACTTGATGGATTTTAGACTTAGTTGCTATGGTATATACTCAAAAGTGTGGACATTAACTCTCGTTTCAGGTCTTTCAATATAAGTGCTTTGGCCCGTGAATGTTAACTGGTACACAATTGGAGTTAATAATAGGTTGGATATCATCTACTTTTATCTACTCACTGACTAATTTGTTCGATAATCAAAAAGCAATTTAAAAACCCGAATTGTCCTTATTAAAACGAGCAAGAACAATCATGTATGAAGAATAACTTAATGAATTGTTTTATTTTGTTCGGATCTTATCAACACTATAAAACTTGCATTAATATAAAGTCAAAATTAAACTAAAATTCAACATACCTGTAGGGTAAGTTTGGATTAAATTCAAATGAAAAGAACTTCGCTAAAGTGTCTTTGGGGTGCTTTGAGATTGCGTTGCTGAAAGTTTTCATTACCTTTTGTCGGAGACTTAGAGATATGTTAATAGAAACAAGGGTAGGTCTTACTTTGATTTATATCAATGTGTCTATTTTGGTAGATACGCGTAAATCTGTACAAATGGCTGGCTATAACATGAGAAGGGTATCTTTTTGGTATCCATTCTTTTGATAAGTATTCGTCTACAAGTGTTTTCTAATCGAGACCTTGGAGGTTAGGACAAATTAGATCAGTTGTTTTGTTGCAGACACAACTTTGGCTCACAGTTAAATAATAATTAAACTGAAATTACTTTTTAGTTACTGTATAAAAACCGTTATGATTAAAATATAACCCACTTCAAGCGCCTTCTCTGTTAGTAAAACTATGAATTGTACCCTTCGGACAGAGTCGTATCATGTTATTCTGTTCATGTCTCATCGTAAAGTGTAAATTTGAATATCCTACATCGATCCTAATTGTTGAGGCGAAAGTTTTCTTTCCTAAAACGACTTAAATTTTTCAATGATTTAGTGCTTTTTTAAGAAAAGTTAACATAAAGGCTTCTACTAGGTTTTATCGAGTAAATTCTCAGAAACGTATGTAACAGTCCTTACAGGTTTAGTCACTACACACCGAAACGGTGGACTACACGAAGACATTTTTGATACGTTTCATCTAAGATAAAATGAAATGTAACAGTGAGCTTCTTATGATTCATCAGTCAATTGTCAATATGACTACCTGTTATCCTGAGCGACTCAGGAATAATAACTAACTTCCAAAACTGCGTTGTAGGAAACTTTTTCAATTATCTTGATTGTGGGTAAAGTAAACGCTTTATTTCTATCACTATTATATCCCACTTGCAGTATCTTTTCCTTAGACTTATTGACCACTAATATGTCGTTTCCCATTTATGATTTACTGATATATAATTGTGTACGTAACTGTAATTTACTACCACCGTCTCCTTTATTTTGTGTTAATGTTAATTTCCCTGTTGGTTGACTGCGTGATCAGGTTTCATGTATACATAATGGAATGCCTGAAATACAATTTGATCTGTTTGCCTGGTTCATCGGCTTATATTCTTTCTATTCCGGCATGTGACTAAGTAAGCCCCAAGGCGGACTGTAGGCATTAACTAGACTGTCGAATTTATCATTGATAAAGTAACTGGTCGTACGTTCTCACTATAACAGTTTGGCGTCATAATACCATAACCAATTCATATTACACTAGGCATATAATATATTGAATAAAGCAGGTACTATTGTGATGACTTATTTACACCAAAAATTTACAATGATTATTTTATGTAATTAGAGGTCGTAATGAGTAACATAAAGTCAAATAACATTTGGATAAATATTAACGATGTACGTAAACTTTCCAATACCTTAGTGATATCTTTTAAGGTCTAATTATTCATCCATACCTTTGTGTTAAAAAGAACAATGAATACTTTATGTATTCGAGATCGCAGATGATAGTTATACATGTCAAATCTAAGTAGATTCTTATTATTGCTCGATATAATTTTTATAATTTTGTGTAAAGAAGTGGACAATCGTCTTCTTTATGAATCTCATTCGTCGTAATCAGATTTAGTAAAAGCTCTCGTATAAGTACAATTTAGATGTTTCGGCGCGTTTATTTCATAACAATGTCATGTCGATAATGATTTAAATAATCAACTAATCTGTACTGTCAAATAATTTCCAGCTACCATTATATAAAGGTCAAATGAAGAAACTATTTTAGTCGGATAAAAAGTCTTAGGTGAAAGAATAAATTACAAAGTGGAATAAATACAAATGTATTACTATGCTAGTAGAAATTCATCATTTCGATTGTATTCCCATCTTTATCAACAACTTAATATCATATAATCTTATGAGAGTTGTATAACAGATGCACTAGTAAACTATGAATCCCCAGGTAAGAAAATACGTTGTTCAATCCTAAACAATATGTAAAGCCCTAAAAATTATCGGACAGATCAATTTGTTTATTGAAATTTTTATCTTATTAATCAGTAAAGTCTTTATTCGGACTACTGTAATACGAATCCTGTGCTTCAGTTAATTCATTTCCCATAGATCAAGAACTAAATGATCTCCATAAGTAGCATTTGTATTTATTTTATAAATAAATGCTGATAACAGTAAATGTAACATAAAAACAATCCATCAAATCAAGTTCTTATACTGCATCAATCTGGAGGCAATAATTTTGTCAATTAGTCCAATAAATTCATTTAATGAAAAAAGTACCGTAAAATATTTTGATTTGGGAACTATCCCTTTCTCTTTGTTTTGTAGATTCTTCCTAATCATCGGTAGTTTTCAAATTTCACCTCCTAAAAGAATTTTAAAATGTTTTCAATTTTATTGTTAATGAGTACACTAAAAATTAACTTACCGCAATTCCTAAAATAATACTTTTGATAGTCAAATCTTGTGTTATTTATAGACTTAACGCGGATTACCAAATCACATTTTGTGACTAACATCTTTGAATTTCAGGATGATAGTTGCAACCACATAGCAAAAGGAAGATCTGAATACACCAGTAGGCTATCTAGGTTAAACCTACCAAATCTTTACTTCTGTAGAAAGTTCAGATAGCGACAGAAGCCTCATAGTCCAGAGGTTTCTTCATCTTTATAAATACTATTTTCTAATTCATTTGGGTCAACAGCTATAACTTCTTCCTCTCCATCACAATGATTACGTATTGCTTCAAGATATAAGTTCAATAGTTGATGGTTTCGAATAGTAGAATTCAGGAATTATGGCTTCTTATTCGTTGGCATAAAACGCCTCCTAGAACAAGTTCTGAGTTGTTTGTTACAAGAAAATATCTACATGGAAGTGACAAAGTGGAAAGCAATCTCATTGATATTGGCCGAAAGTAGCCTAATTTTGACTTTGCAATGCTTAACACTTTTTGAATGCTTTGTGGATAGATTATAAACTCTTCAGCCAATAGTGACAACCTCAAAAAAGAAAGTATTCTTATTTTACTTGGTTGTGCTGGTTTTCGTTAAAAATATCATTAAACCGCCATACCAGATATATTCTAGCCAGACTCCAATTACTTTGGGCAGAGAGATTCCATTCGAACTTCACTATTGATAATAATGAAATATGTCATTAAGTGGCGACATCTAAACCATATTCAGTGGAAGACACTCACTGACAAATCACGACATCACCAGACATGTTGTACCATACCGTTACATCTATATCAATCAATGTATCTGGTGGTTCAATTACCTGGAAAAATTTTAAAAGCATATGACACCTCAACAACTGACATACGGCTGGAGTTAAACATAAATATATGAAAAGAAATACTGGGCGATTACAATTAGGTGACTAATGTCTGCAGCTTTTTAGTGTGCCCCAGCCCAAAACTGAATCCAGGAGAATCAGTGTAGAAGCAGGGTTAAAAGTAGTATAATGTGAAAGTGTGTTGTGTTAACTTGTTTATCTCCAAAATTTTGTATTCAACCAAAGTTAGACAACTGGTAGAAATGCATTTGGCCAATTTCGTTTCGTTAGTATATACCTTTTCCGTACGTGTAGAATGATGAGTCCATTTCCTCTAGATAAATAGTTATCAAAACTATGAGGATAACTGGTTTGATTAATGAACATACGTTTACATATCGACATGGGTTTTGTAAATCAATTGGACAGAAATATGCAAGAGTTTCCTTCGCCTTCTCTTATGTATGATATGCGTATTATTTGTATTATCAAACCGGTTGTTGTTTTTGGCTTTGTATATATTATTTTATTTGTTTTTTTTCTACCATTTATATTTATGGTATTTCAACTCTATCATTTATTTATTTTATGAAGACACAACTTTGATTAAGGCTATATAACGTCAGAAATTAAAAGTTTCTACATATTTGGATTTTACGAGTACATTATTACAAACCTTACAAATCAATGCTCAAGTATTTAAAATTATCAAGTCAGTTTTTGTCAACTACATACATTATGATTGTAGAACAATTGATTCAACGTAAGATTTGTTTCAATGCTTTTATTCCCGAGAT
This sequence comes from Schistosoma mekongi, assembly GCA_034768735.1. Lineage (NCBI taxonomy): Eukaryota > Metazoa > Platyhelminthes > Trematoda > Strigeidida > Schistosomatidae > Schistosoma > Schistosoma mekongi. The sequence goes on from CM068308.1 coordinate 24,072,277, forward strand.
TATTGAGCTGTGTTTGTGTACATTCTAAGTCAATGAACACATTGTACACTGGTTGGAATATTAATATTACAATTTATTGGCATTGCCATTTACTATGCTTATTCGAATAATGTTAAATTTCTTACGTTGCATAAATTATATTTTCTACTAGTACGTAATCAACTACAAATCACAGGTCCTAGGAAAAAGAATATCTTGCTAAATTCATTATTTTATAATGTATTTAGCATATCTTAATTATTATGATTACGTGAACGATGCACATATTTGACACATATCCTACCGAACAAAACTAACAACACTAAAAAGAAGAATTTTCTAAAACAAATAATTCGAATCATTGAAAAAACATAAATCTAAATTATAGTTCAATTGGGATGGTTATTTTTCTGGAGATAAGTAATTTAAATTTGATTTAATATATCACAGCGTACCATTCAAAACCAGGGAGCACTGGACAGCTGTTTCATTCTAGTGTGAAACTCCTCAGCAGTGCGCACCCCAGATTCCTCACCAGGGGCTCCAGGTTGACGCGAACGCCTAACCATCTGCACCACTTGGTAGGCATCCAATGGTATAATTCCCACTTTCATCAATTTGTGATACGCAGTGCAACGATCATCGATTGTCATTGGTGATAAGTGTCTCACTCCCGACTAGTCTGAACTCCACCAGTCACGACTTCTCAATCTGAAATATATTCAATCAGATAAAACAACCAATCTCCACGAAAATAACCATCGCAATTGAACTATACTAATGAGCTCATAAGTGACTAAATCCAGGATGTTCCTGAAGTTCTAGTAAGGAGTCGTGACTGGTGGATTTCAGACTAGTCGGGAGTAAGACACTTATCACCAATGACAATCGATGATCCTTGCGCTGCATATCATAAATTGATGGAAGTGGGAATTATACCACTGGATGCCTACCAAGTGGTGCAGATGGTTAGGCGTTCGCGTCAACCTGGAGCCCCTGGTAAGGAATCTGGGGTGCGCACTGCTGAGGAGTTCCACACTAGAATGAAACGGCTGTCCAGCGCTCCCTGATTTCCAATGGTACCCTGCCAACATTAATCTGTGATATATTCAATCAAATCTAAGTTACTTTATACAAACAAATATTATTCTATAAAATGTTAGTTAAACTAAAATCAAACGAAAGCAAACATTATATGTTGAAATACATTGCCGTATTTTTATATTTAACGAATTACGTAAACTCATGTCTATATTTAACCGTTATCACAAGTAACGCTTTTCTAAAATCGTCCATATGACTTCTGTTTATGTTTTAAAGAGGAATTCGATTCATTGAAGCATCTTGTTACAAAGATGACTTATACAAACCCACTTACACTTAACATAATGTTTAGCTAAAATTACTTTACCGTAAAGCAGTATAATATAATTAAACTGATGGTAGTATTAGTGACAGCAAGAAAAGCTCAGTGATGAATAGAATTGTATGCGATACAGAGATACATTTTACAAATGACTGATAATTTACTATAGCCGAGTGGGTTTTCTTCCGACTACCTCTGGATACAAAACACCAAAACAAAGTAAACTGGGTATTTTATGAGAATTTTCCTCCAAAAATAAAACAAACAGATTCACAAAACTTGGGCGCCGAGTGTATGTGAAACATCTCAGAAAGTTAAATTATAGAAATTCTAACGTTCCGTACGGCAAGCTGGTCCGAGCTTCTTCAGGGAAATAACAAAGATTAAAAATTGTGCAATATAATCGTAAATAAGTGGTTAAATGTTAATATGAATGTTCAATCATATGCAGAGTATGAAAATATTACCTGAGTCATTATAAATGAACTAATGTTGAAATGTTGTGGATAAAGGAAGTTTCATGTCGCAATCATTTGTGCACATAAATTGTTCTGAGTTATGTTTACGGGTGGTCTAGATAATCTAAAGATTGGCATGTCAAATACAGTAAATTTGAGTAAGAGTAAATGGTTATAGTGACAATTATGAGTCAAAGGATGGATATATATATTCGCACCTGGTAACATGTTGAACTGTGGAATTGGACCAAATAATTCTAAATAAATAAATACCTGAAATGTGTTTAAATGTTGGGGTAGTATATAATGTTTAAACTCATTTTCTAATTATTGGTTGCCATGATGCAGTTGACAGTACTCCATTTCATCTGTTTATATTATTAGGATGATAATCCTTCTTTTTAAGAATGGAAACCTTTTTGAATGATTTTAGTTTTGTAGAAATTGGTGCTGTATCCTGTTGGTTTTGAATGTAATATTGCCAAATTATTTTCGATTTTTTAAAAACTTCGGAGGATTTAGGAATATGCTTAAGGCAAAGTACTCGCTCCCTTATCTTTACATTCAACTGTCATGATGTTTCTCCTACGCATATAGTATAACATTAATTACATTTGACTCCATAGTCACAATCTCATTGTTCTCCTTTTGGCACTCCATCCACGATACTTACAGGTGCAGAACCCACTGCATTATTCGTTCGATAGAAGACACGTATACCATGTTCATCCAAAATTCTTCTAATCTCATCGGATGTTCTATTTCAGTATAACACAAGCAGTGTCAATCCACTCCTTATTCGATAATTTTTGATTATGGTTATTTCTCTGAAGAAGTTCGGGCCAGCTAGCCAAACGAAACATTGGAATCTCTTTAATTTTCACTTACTCATACTATTTACAAATATATCCTAATCATAAAGTAAACACAGTGCTTAGATCAAGCCTGTAATAGACACTTCTACGTTATCGATGGAACATGGTTAATATTAATGAAAGTAATAATAATAGCACCATGCTTTTTATCAAAGAAAAAATCATTATACTCAAGTAAGCGGTAATCCACTCTTTGTCTTTCGCGCGGATATACACACGTAACATCTATAATCAGAATATTTAATGAAATATGAAACTTCGTGGTTGATAGTAAAATATGAAAGGTTAGGAAAAAGGTTCCCACAACGTTTAAATAAGCTGGAATTAACTTGTTTCCAGATTGTAACTAGCAATAAACAAGCATGTAGTTGATATTCAATCACCAATCAGCTTTCAGTTACTTACGCTTGGCACTGGAGACGCCGAGAATCGGCTACAGTACATTATTCATGGAACCTTAAAGGGAATTCATAGATGCACATAGCTAGGTCAATACCATAGCATATAGTTAGTCTTTTCCATTGGCATATGTTGTGCAAGGAATTATATGTAAGCTTTCTCTGATTATTTCTTAGAGTCATCGACATTATTAAGTAATCCCTAATACACATAATATGAACCCTTTAAACTCTTCACTTCACATGTGTATAATAGTGTATACTTAACATATGCCCCACTTTATATTTTCCTGAATACTCTATAGTATTTATTCTGTTCACTATATATACATATATATACAGAAAAATCATTATACTCAAGTAAGCGGTAATCCACTCTTTGTCTTTCGCGCGGATATACACACGTAACATCTATAATCAGAATATTTAATGAAATATGAAACTTCGTGGTTGATAGTAAAATATGAAAGGTTAGGAAAAAGGTTCCCACAACGTTTAAATAAGCTGGAATTAACTTGTTTCGCAGATTGTAACTAGCAATAAACAAGCATGTAGTTGATATTCAATCACCAATCAGCTTTCAGTTACTTACGCTTGGCACTGGAGACGCCGAGAATCGGCTACAGTACATTATTCATGGAACCTTAAAGGGAATTCATAGATGCACATAGCTAGGTCAATACCATAGTATAGCAACTAGGTGATTTTTCATAATATTTAGTCTTTTTCCATTGGCATATGTTTGTGCAAGGAATTATATGTAAGCTTATATACATATATATATATATATATACAGTTGTATATAACAGTACTACCATCACTAAACAAACTACGAATAACAATTAAATACTTCCTCATTTGAATACGATCAACATTTTAATCTACTCAATAACTTTATTTGCCGACTATGAATCTGTTCATACATAAGCATTTACATTAAATTATTATTCAATAGGAACTACGAAATAAAAAATATATTTTTTTGGTTTTCATTTCATTACTTTCTATTTTTTTTTTAATATTAAATGAATAAAAATGAGTTAAAATGTTCTAATTAAAATAGCTGAATTATATATTTATTGGGGACAAGTTAATCCCATTGGGACTAATGCTTGAATAATCGAGTTCATTTAACATTTTGTTATACGTTGATGCTTGTAGATATACATATATACATACAGAATATGCTGAAATCATTTCCAATTTAAGAATACAGTGTATAACTATGTTACTTAAAGTGTAATTTATGGATTGAATAAGACATAAAGCAAATCAACTGAAATTTGATGAGATTGAAGATAATGATACTTTCATAAATTTGGTTATACATTATTAAAAAATATATATAACAAAGAAATATTCAAGTCATTTATTCTAAATAAATTAGATAGTATTCGAAAGGTCTTTATTATCTATGGATCTTAAGACTATAGAATGGTAATATCATACAATGGGAAAAAGTCAGAGATTGTTATAATTTGAAAATAGTTAGGATAAACGTAGAAAACTGCTAATGGCTGATAAACTGCATTTAATGTTAGTCAGTAAAATTAAGTTTGACCTTGTTATGTTGTAGGCAATTTAGTATTCAATAGAACATCCCTTGTAGTTTGTACAATAGTTAGCATCATTTAGTGAGCATGACTGATACTACTAAAATGAAACAAATATAATTAAATTCTATGATTTTATGATGTTAACAATTATTGGTACGTTTTTAGTTGATCGAAACAGTTAAGTATCTCAGGTCTATAAACGATAATAAAAAAAATTGGCAAGTACCATTGTAAGACTCTTTGTTGATCATCTGAGAAGAATATCGTTGAATCATTTACTATCTTGATTTTAAACTCGTGCCTAATCACCGTCTATTCGAAAAAGTTATTTAAATTCACGAGCTTATTTACACTTCTGTTGTGTTGTTTCAACTAACATCGTAGCAAATTATAGCATGCAATTTTTAGTCCAGAAAGTTAGTTTGTAAAATGAAGAAAAATGACAATGGTTTCTTAATTCATCATCGGCTAATTATCCGCATTCATATTCTCGGTGTTTCAGAATGTCTCTACTCTATAGCAATTAGAATACTGTGAATATAATAAATTGATAAATGCTTTAGTTAATATACTAAATTGCTCACATGATTTTATCAAAGTACCATCGTAATAAATCGGATTTAAAATCATTTAAAATATGTTGTCAGCTGCTTTACAATACTTTTCTCTCTGGAAGTCCTTTGAAAATGAATATCCTTGATATAAATCATCATTTAGGCTATATTATGTCTTGGACATTTGATTGCATACTATGTTTACAACAAACCTTAAACAGAATACTTGTAAAAAAGGTTTTCGCATTCAATCACATATTGGAAACAATAACTTATATACTATATTTCTATGTATATATAAGTGCCCGATGTGTTTAAATTCCGGAGAAAAATATCTTCGAAATTAAACTTATATTACTTGATTTATAAGTAATTAAGGCGAAGGAGAAATAGTTATTTTCAAGTTTAAAGACTCAACATAATTGATTAGTAAAAATATCTGTTCAAGGACAAAATTAATATTATCACTGTACCTAGATAAGTAACTAAAAGCTATTAATAAAATTCTCTTTACAAAATAATTGTTTCACTGTAATTCATTAGTCATAAATTATTATTTGAATAAATATACTAAATAAATGGTTACAAATAATGAATCACAATCTTTCCAATTATAAATTCTTTCAATGTCATGTTTAGTTCAAACAACAATATTCATCGTAAAAATGTCAAGTAATTCAACTTTGGTAAATGATTCACAATAATAAAGTAACATTAGTCTGGTATAGTTAGAGAAGAACAACGATTATTGTAGAATAACATGAAGTCGCTTTATTTCGTGGTTTCTTGTCAGCTGTATACAACCATAAAACATTCGTAGTCATTGAAAACGCTAAACGAGTGTGCATGCTTCACATCAGAAAAATCTTAAATCAATTTGAAATTGATATCAAGACGCGAGCCGCTAAGAAGACAATAATTGTGCTAAAACTAAAAGGTCATTAACATCGTTATTTATCTGTAGATCAACTATAACATAAACTTTTAGAAAACTCAGGAGATTATGGATACATAATTCAAAATATAGACGACAAGAGTTATGTAATGGTAAATATGAATAAACGAATTGATCAAGTGAGTGAAACTCAGATAAGAAGAAATGGAAACCTCTCACTGAAGAAAAGGTTATGTAACTAGATTTCAGAAGGAATTCACTGTGACGAAGTAACATTAGCTACACTGTCTTTTTGCATAAATGCATTTCATTACAATTGCCTCAGAGAAACATACAGATCATTATAATTGGATTCGGGTAGTTTATGGGGATTGGTATTAAGTTTTAATTGATGAATTCGACGTGAATTGGTGTTGGTTGGGTACCACTAAAATAATATATGCAAGTTAATGTAGATAGTAATCATTCTGTTAATTTTTGCAAAATACTAAATAAATTCAGTAACTTTAATGATCGGAACACTGACGGATATTAATTATGCTTACATTGTGACACAAAAATATCAACCTTTTGATTAGTTTTCAATCATTGGATTTTTTTAATTCTTAAACTTTAGACAGTTAACAGAAGGCGAAATATTCAAAAGAAAGGCTTAGATAGTAGACATAAATAAGTATTCAATATGTGAGTAGGTATAGAGTTATATTGTACAGAATTGATAATAAAGCTAGTAATTCTACAATCAGAATAAGGAAAGCATATTTAGTCATCTTTTTTAACTTCTAAAGTATGTTAATTTGTAGAATTACTTTCGTGGCTTTTAAAGACTTTTAGAAAGATTATCATGGTCTCATAACAAATGGCGTATCAAAATATAGTGTAACTACTGAACATAAGTAAGCTTTCTTTATGCTATTCTTATTTCTTTTTAATCAAATGTTAAGTGCGCCTAAATGCCCATTAGGATAGGAGTGTTATGTTATTGGAAAGTTAATCGGTCTTATGATTCTAAATTGGAGTCATTTGATTATTTTCATTAGTGGTATTTTGCCAAGGTTGATCAGTCATTTACAGGAATATGATTAGTAGGTGCATTAGTTATTTTTAGATCTATCCACATAATATAAATTGACTATCCGGATTGTGATTAAACATTTTGACCATATTTCCTGATGAGAATAGTATAAATTCTGGTTGAGAAGGTAGTCAAAATAAGCACTGTATAAACTCTACATTAATTTGTATCACTGAATTATAATTTGATTTCTGCATTAATGTAGGGAGAAAAGATGATACTTTATTGAATGTTTGCAAACATTCCAAAAAAATCAATATTATGCAAATTAATCTTTCCAAAGTTAATTAATGACCTCTCATACTTCACGTAGTTAAAGTACTTATCTTCACGGAATGTATGAAGAACACATTATTATTGCTGTCTATTGATGGGTAAGAAAAGGATATCTGTAGTGAAAAATGAATTTATAACTGACAAGAATGGGAACTGTTTCAAACCGAATAGGCTATAAAAGTGCAATATTTTGTTTATTTAAGTTTATATATATATATATATATATATATATATATATATATATATATAGTAAGATTTGATGCAACAATAACTGCATTACTAGGAATTAACATAAATTCTAATCAGGAAGCTACTTATCACAACTTTCACAAGCTCATTTGCATAATATTGACTTTTCTTAGTTCATTAAATAAAATGAAATTAATAAGTAATTTATTATTATTATTTTGATGCTGATGATGAATAAATAAACTGAATGAAAATTTTTAATGAAAAGTACAAGGAAAATGAAATATTTGTGATTGAGTAATAACAAATAAAACAGTAGTATGTGCTAAATTATATCAAATTAAAAATCACAGTAACAATACGTTACAGTTACTCAACCTACTTTTAAACTTTTGCGCTTAAATAAATATTTACATGATGTAATTTACTTACAAACAAGCTTAAATGATAACCTGTTCATTGAAAGTATGAACAATAAGTTATAGCAAAGTTCTCTATAATACTACTACAATATGAAACACTTATTTGCTATGCATAATTTCTTATCGAAGACATTTTATTAGTTTAGCTTATGTGTATTGTAAAGCAAGTACATATAAATTCGCATATGTAGATAAAAGATGACGTCAGGAAGGTATTCATCCACCATTGAATGGTTTAACAAGAGTCTAGTTTTGCTTAATCAAACCTATTGAATTACAATAAAAGTTCTTAATGGTATCTTTCGGATGCTTTTATCGTTTTTTTTCCAACATTTCGTTTTCACTAAATACAAGATATATGAAGAAAAGATTTTCCTAACGGTCGGATTTTTATGAATTATTGGAAAATTGTCGATATTTCCTAAGCAATTTCTTCAGATATCCATCACCTATAAGAAACCATTCGACTATCGACAAACGTCGAAATATTTTCGTATTGATTATTTAGCACTTATGCTATAACATACCTGTAAATGCCAGAATTATGGGCTTGATTTTTCTGTATTAGTATAATACGATGCAGATGACTAACGCCTGAATTTTGTTTACTACTAAATAGTTCTCTTCTAATTTAAAGAAAATAATCCAAAGTTGAGTAAAGGCATAGTAATTTTTCATAATAGTCAAAATTTACTTTAAATAATTTTTTTGGTAATAAATCCGCCAAACAACCTATAATTCACAGGCAGAATTATTGGTCAGTCATCTTATTTGCTCAAAAAATCCATGAAACCTTACTGTTCACTAAGGCTGTGAACAGAGCTTGGCTCAAAAAAGCCTCGCTCACCGTTTTGTTTATACTCTATTATATATTATCTGTTATTCAATAATATTCCCTACATATGATATACAAAATATAAGTTCCAGTACATGATTATGCTGGTAAGATTCAGAGAATCGCGAAATATAACCCATGTGTTTTTCACAATTATATGCTTGAAAGATGACCTTGTCTAATGTTACTTGTCGGCATTTAAATGCTGCATGAACATTATTATTAAATGTATGGATTTCCGTCAAGTTATCATTATATTTGCAGTCACTATTGATTATTCCTTTCAAAAATAATACATCCAATGATATTATTCAAGTTAGATTGTGACTGGCAAATGGAATTCTGGACGCACGTTTCGTCCTATTCGGGACTTGTCGGCTGGATATACCTTTATCCCAATGTTGATGTTCACAGTAGGATTCTCCTTTCCAGTTACAATCCAAAGTATATAATACATGTGAGTAATCGCTATTTCAATTCAATCTGTTCTGGATGCACACATATCAATATAGACTGACCAGCCTCAGTCCATAACAAATAAGCGGAAAGATACAACTTCACCTCAACATCCGCTGATGTTAGTACAGCATTTTTACATTTACTGGGTACATAACTAATTAACTTGTTATTTACAAATCGGTTTTTAACAAATTAACTACTGTTTATTTCGGCCAAATGTTAAAGTGCGTTTCTAAATATAAAGTACTTTCAAATAAATAATAATCCGATTGTTATACATTTAAAAATATGACATGTTGAACAGACCTCGAATTGCACTCTTAAGTGATTAAGAAATCATAATTATAATAGGTATGTTATTATTATGCCCCGCCTGGAGCTCCGTGGGGTTGCTGCTGGTCCCAAACCTGGATAAAGAACGAGGGGTTGGGCAAATGGTTAACAACTCCATCCCGTAAAACAACAATCTTGCTAAAAATTTTTTAAAGGAGAAAAAATGTAAATATTCTGACTCCCTTCACATTTTTGGAAGAACTTTTAAAAGTGTGGATTAGTCAAAAAACAGCTTTTATTTAAAGATATCCTAAATTTTATGTTAACTGTATTCTAGCAGCAAGTTACAGAGTAAAACTGGCAATTAATTTTTTCACGTTGCAGTTCGAAAATTCTGATGACTAATTATTTAAACTGTATTCTAAAAAGACTAATAGTCTGGACAATTTGATCGTCTGTTACATCAGTTTAGGGCTTTAATTGAACAACGATATATGTTTGAAAATGCGAATGTAGTAGAATGCTTTATTAGTGTAAAGTACAGTAAGTATTTCATATTAACCCAGGACTTAAGTGAAAGTTAGGAGTATCCAAATTATAGTTTTAACTCCGCCTGTAGCCCTCCTAGGGTTACTGCCGGTCCCAAGCCCGGGTAAAGGAGGAGGGTTGGGCATGGGGCTAGCACCCCCATCCTGTAAAAACCCAAACTTGCTAAAAAAAAAAACGCAAACCAAATTAAAAAGATAAACCATTTAAACTCTGCCCTGGGAGTGGAAGGATTGTTTATGACGCCTCATGATGAAAGCCGAAATTCTTCGGAAGTCGTGAGGCCGATGCCCCCTTCTTCTAACAACCAGAGCAAATATTTTTATAGGTACATGGAATGTTCGAACAATGTGGGAGAGCGGGAAGACAAATTAAATAGCTGCAGAATTGAAGTGATACAACTTGACAATACTCGGAATCAGTGAAACCCATTGGACTCAAGCTGGACAGAAAACATTGGCTTCGGGAGAGACGCTACTATACTCCGGCCACGAAGAGGAAAATGCTCCTCACACCCAAGGAGTTGCTCTGATGCTGTCCAAAGAGGCACGTAATGCACTTGTGGGATGGAAACCACATGGACCCAAAATCATCAAAGCATCTTTCAAAACAATGAAGAAAGGGATTACAATGAATATTATCCAATGCTATGCACCACCCAACAACGGCAACGACGAAGACAAAGATCAGTTTTATGATAGACTGCAATCAATTATAGTAAAGTGTCGAGGAAAGGATCTGACAATACTGATGGGGGACCTAAACGCCAAAGTCGGAATGGACAACACTGGATATGAAGAAATCATGGGACGACAAGGACTGGGAGACAGAAATGACAATGGTGAAAGACTTGCAAACCTATGTGCCTTCAACAAATTAGTTATAGGTGGTACAATATTCGCCCACAAACGTATATACAAGGCAACATGGGTCTCACAGGATCATACTACTAAGAATCAAATCGATCATATATGTATCAGTAAAATATTTGGAAGATCAATGGAAGATGTAAGAACCAGGAGAGGAGCTGACATAGCTTCAGACCACCACCTGGTGGTTTCTAAAATAAAACTGAAGCTGAAGAAGCAGTGGACAACTGGAGTGGCAGCAGTACAACGGTTCAATACAGGCTTTCTCCGAGACACTGACAAACTCAAGGAATTTAAAATATCTCTCAACAACAGGTTCCAAGCCTTACAAGATCTACCGAAAGAAGAAGAAACCAGTATGGAGGACAACTGGAAAGAAATCAAAGAAGCACTAACGTCAACGTGTCAGGAGGTTCTAGGCCGCAAGAAGCACCATTATAAGGAATGGATCTCCACTGAGACGTTGAGCAAAATTCAACAAAGGAGGAACAAGATGATAGAAATCAACAACAGCCGAACAAGAGCAGAGAAAATCAAGGCTCAAGCTGAATACTCAGAAGCAAATAAGCAAGTAAAGAAGAGCATTAGAGCTGACAAACGGATCATCGTTGAACAATCAAGTGAATGGAACTCGCCACTGTACATCAACTTCATTGATTATGAGAAGGCTTTTGATAGTGTAGATAGGAGAACACTATGGAAACTTCTTCGACACTACGGCGTACCAAAGAAACTCGTCAACATCATCCGGAACTCTTACGACGGAACACAGTGCAAAATTGTGCATGGAGGACAACTGACAAATGCATTCACAGTGAGGACCGGAGTGAGACAAGGTTGTCTGCTCTCACCTTTTCTCTTCCTCCTAGTGGTTGACTGGATCATGAAGACCTCCACTCCTGAGGGAATGTACGGAATTCAATCGACAAGTAGGATGCAACTCGATGATTTGGACTTCGCAGATGATCTAGCTCTCTTAGCACATACACACCAACAAATGCAAGCGAAGACAATCAGTGTAGCAGCAACTTCGGCATCAGTAGGCTTGAACATACATAAGGGTAAGAGCAAGATTCTCAAATACAACACAGGGAGCACCAACCCAATTCAACTTGATGGAGAAACTCTGGAAGAGGTGAATACTTTCACATATCTGGGGAGCATCATCGATGAAAAAGGAGGGTCCGATGCAGATGTAAAGACAAGGATTGGCAAGGCAAGGGCAGCATTCCTACAGTTGAAAAACATTTGGAACTCAAAACAACTATCAACTAACCTCAAAGTCAGACTCTTCAATTCGAACGTGAAGACAGTCCTGCTGTATGGAGCTGAAACTTGGAGAATTACTGCAAACATCATCAGACGGATACAAGTATTTATAAACAACTGCCTACGCAAGATACTGAATGTCCGTTGGCCGGAAACCATCAGCAACAACTTACTATGGGAGAGGACAAACCAACTTCCAGCCGAAGAGGAAATTAGGAAAAGACGATGGAAATGGATAGGACATACATTACGCAAACCATCAGACTGCATCACGAGACAAGCATTAACATGGAATGCTGTTGGGAAACGGAAATGAGGAAGGCCAAAGAACACTCTGCGGCAAGAATTGTAAGCAGACATTAAAAGGATGAACAGCAACTGGAAACAATTGGAAAGGATTGCTCAGGACAGAGTTAAATGGAGAACACTGGTGAGCAGCCTATGCTCCTCAGCGAGGAGTAACGGGCATAAGTAAGTATGTAAGTAAATTATAGTTTTGAACAAAGGTATCAAGTATTGGGTTACAATTTTCACAGAATATGTAATTGTAGAGAGAAAAGCATGTCAAATTATTAGAACTAGTATAAATGGAATGACATTAACTTCTATTGTTATTATTCTAATCAAACCCCCTTATTCAATGTTCAATATTAAGAACATGAACATATACATTAGTTTTAAGATTATTTTAATTCATTTGCAACAAAATTCAAATGTTGTAGGAAAATAGACCTACTGTCATATTGACATTACTAATAATGTTATTCATGTTAATATTACGATTTCAGAATCAAATCATTTTTTTGTAATTTCATTGTTTTACTATAGCAATATTATCATTAATTTGCTGCAGGTATTAATGGCCTCACAGATGTTTTATTATAGTCTAATTCAGAGTATGAAATTTACTGAAACAAATAAAAATTTTTTTGATCATTGAATCTTTTTTGACAAACTACAATGAATCTATTTTTGTTATTCACAGGGGTTAATACTATATCATACTGTAGTCTGTATAGAGAATTCACTTTTGACTAGACTTTGATGACAGATAAGTGTGTTTAAAAAATATTTCTGTGTAATCATTTCAAGCCATGTTTTTTTGTGTGGGCAAGTGAATATATGGACAATAATTAAGAGTACAGTCTCTGTTGAAGCATCACCTATAGGGGAGAAACATCTAGCTGATGTATCTTGGATTGGTTGATGAGATCATTTTAGTTGCGAATGTTAGTTACAATCGACTCATTATGATACATGTTCGGACTAAGTTTACCATACTGTTGATTTCACAATGCATTCTATATATATATATATATATATATATATATATATATATATATTGCTTAGACTCCAACATAATAAAAGCACCGCTTATTTAACTTTTACAAACATACTACGTAATCACATAATTTTGATGCACTCTAAATCGACCTCTATTTCAACAATTGTCTATACGCAGGTATAGAAACTAATAATTGGCATACCAACATACGTAAGGAGTTAATTATATTGAGTTTAATAAACTCTGATCAATCAAGTGAAGTAAATCTACTCAGAATACAAATATGGTGTATTTTGTGCAACAAGCACTTGTAATAAACAAGATATTGATAAAAATTTGCTTGTGTGTTATTTTAATTGATATGTCTTAATTTATTTAACTGTAACAAATATACATAAGAGGCATTTAAACAGCTTGAGGTTAAAATCCTCTAATCCAGTTAAACGTCCATCAAACACTGAAGACAACTTTACAATTCATATTGCTGAGTTTTTTCTTAAATTTTTAAAAAATGTAGAAATAATTTACTCATTTTTCAGCTTGTATTGTCATAGCTAAGAATTTGTTACCAGTTGTGCATTTGTATGCGTTTGTACATAAACCTACTTAAAATATTTTGAGTGCACATTTGCCTAAAATAGAATTGCCTACTATAAGCTAAATATAGAGAAATACAACAAATTTTGTTTTAGAATAACTGACAGTTTTAATAACACAAAATAAAACTGAAGTAGTGAATATCACTGTAAGTCATAATATGATTAACTTCAAAATATATTAGTTTTAGGATGATCAAGCAAAAATAACTATTTAGTGTATCTACGCTTCAGTGGCTTAAAAGGTAATGGTAATTACTTACTAACTATGCAAATCACTGTTAGCCAGAAAATCAAAATAAGAATAGAACAACTATCGTTTTATTTACATTGCTATTAACCTTTTAAAATGTTTAATGAATTGTGTCACATTACTCTCTTTAGAAAACGCTAATCATAGAGATTTGAAGCTAATTAACATATTCCCTTATTTCATAAACTATAGATCGTCTAAAGTATTCATCGTACAGATTTTCTGTAGTAAAGGTTTTTTATTTTCTTGTAGGTTTACGATTATACATTTATATAGCAAGATACTTTTCAAACTTATACACTAATCATCATTCAAAAAATTTTTTTCGGTTTACTTCTTGTTTTTTCGCATTTGTAAATAAATGGTAACATTCCGTTAGAATGACTATGTGAGTTAACTTGTAAGGTTTATACAAACTCTATTTCATTCATGGATTTATCAACCTCCATAATCTGTTAAGTCTATTTTTGCTTCTATTTAAATAATATCACAAAATTATAAAATTAGGTTATCTAAGATTAATCAAACATTGGATATGAACTAAGCTACTTAAACCAATTTAATGAGAAATTTTTTGTAATACAAATGAAATATTATGAAATAAGAATGTAGTATTCCTGTAATTAGAAGTCAGATTAATTGCATTCTGTTTAAATTTAAAGCTATGAAAATTTTTTCGAGGCTACTCTAATGATTACATTTAAACCAATAATGAACCATTAGATAATAAGAATTAAATGGAATTATAATAATCCTTGTGAGGTTCTAATATGTATACTACACTATCAGAAATACCATTTGAACTACATAAGATTCGTACGACTCTTTTAAACAAGAGATGATACTCACTCGATAAAAATGATTTTTTAAATAATATCGTTTTCCTCCTTTTCTAGTAATAAATTGACTATTATTTTCACTTCCTCGTAACTGTAGTTCACTTTCGGAAAATATAGACTGACCGCTTTTAAACATAAAAATATCTCTATAAGTCTTCTCTCGATTTTTATAAGGTGTTAGGTTATTTATCAAAGTTTTGTGATTTACTAATGTTGTCAGGATTGAAACACTACTTTTGTCATATTCTGAACTAATTACAGTCTAAACACCTTGACAGCTTACTCAGTCTGCACACAATTATTTTGAGGAGATATAAACCATTTAAAGAATAATTGTCTATTATTGTCATCGATGTTTTACCAATCGCTGTAGAAGAATAACTAGTTGAATGGAATTCATGTTAAGTGGTTATCATATCAAACATTAAATATACGCATTGCTGATTTTTCTAAAAACAATTTTGTGGGAAACTGCTGTTCGAAAACTCTTCCAAATGCACATTTGAGTAAGGTAAAACTTTGCAATAACGTAAATTGAGTGTGAAATACTTCATAAGCTCCACTCGTGCAGCTAAACTGATATATGTTCCATGATTATATCACTATTATTAACTCATTACTTGGTAAGTGCAGCAAGTAATATTGTTAATTAACTTAACAGCCTATTCCCTTATATGTACTTTTTTATGTAAGAAAACTTGTTTTTAAAAGTTTGCATGTAATAATGAGTGTATTCGCAAATACATTTCATTAGAAACTTGCCACTGTTGCCTCATCTGACGAACCATTATACTAGGAATACGCTACCAATAATCAAGTTTCAAATCATAGACTATTAGTAAGATAAATCAACCTTCAAATATGCTGCCTTAAATAACACAAAGGAAATGAATAACCTAATGTTTATTCCTAACATATCACTGAATACAATATTTACAAACCAAATTAAGATCAACAAATTTAGTTTTTTAACAAACACAGTTAAAGATGCCATAAATAATTGGTTGCTTTCATATTTTGATCATTCAACGATGATGAGTTATAATAAGTCATAAGTTCTTATGAAGAGAACTGTTTATGAATTAGTTGAAATGATAGATAAATTAACTCTTAAATAATAATCAAAGTAAAGCATATATGCATGTTCAGTGAACTTTAAACAATAAGATATTAAATTTTAAATTTTTAGTTGTAATATTAAACTAAACTTTTTAAAATGTACAAATCTTTTTGGACTATTCACTCATAACAAGTATTACATACGTTAAAGAACTTTCCTAATACCCATTAGTGTCTGAAATACCAGTTAGCTTACTTAATTAGTAGAGAATAATCAGAAATATGATAAGAAATTAAAGTAAAAAGTTTTGTCAATAAATTGTAACAATTAACTATTTTAGTATTTTCTCTTGTCATGCATATTCAACCAAATCATATTGTGGCGATGAAAATGCTAAAGTACGATAAGCTTGATAAGCATTCGTATGAGTTTGAAGGATTTTGCAAAAAGACTATAGTTTAATTCAATGTTATCATTCGAACATTCGTAAAATGATGATTTGCATCTCTTAAATTACAATTAAACAAATAATACTTCTAAAGCCTGCAAGATTCATGTCTACAGTAAGATAGTTAGCATACTTTTGTTGATTACAAAAGCATTAATCCTACTATACCTGATTAAATAAAAGATTAATCACTAACTAACTTATGAGATGATTATTAAATGCTGTAAATCTAAGCCACTTTGTGTACAAATATACATTTCACACTGTTTACGCTTTATTTTGTAAGTTAATCCGCTAGGTAATTTCCATAAACATTTGTGTTTACCTAATATATACTACCTACTTATAGCTCATATATTATATATTGGATTTCAGAAGCACACCAAATATAAACAAATTATTATTTATGCATTTGTGAAGGTCACACATAGATTTATTTGTTTAAATCATAAATGTAGGATTGATTGGATATATCACAGATCGATGCTGGTAGGGTAACATTTAAACCAGGAAGCACTGGAAAGCTGTTTCGCCAAAATGTCACTGAATCGCTAGAGAGAAATCGTGACTGACGGAGTTTAGACTTGTCGGGAGTGGGACACTTATCAACAATGACACTGGATAGTCGTCTAAATTGATGGAAGTGAGAACTCTACCACTGGATGCTGGCCCAGTAGTGCAGAGGGTTAGGTGTTCGCCAACCTGTGGCGAGGTCTGTAATGTGCACGACTGAGACGTTTCACACTAAAACGGAACAGCTGTTCAGTGCACCTTGCTTTTCAGCGGTATTCTACTAACATTAATCTGTGACATATTCAATCAATTAAAAATGCCAGTCCCAACAAAAATAATCATCTCAATTCAAATATAGAATTGCTTAGCTTTAATTAGTTGTGATTACTTCGATTAATTCTATTTAGCTATCTACATATTTAAACATTTTTCACCAGTACCACAAATCCACGTTTACACAACAATCAGTATATAAAAGAAGATGAAGGGATTGGAGAAATATTTTATTTTAATTAGTTTTCTATTAAACATCTACGCTAATATATACGTATAATTTATAATAGTTATAAAGTCATTACCAAACAATTAATGGTTAGATAATAATTTCACAAATTTAAAGGTGCTTATAAAATAATCACGACTAATTAACAAGGCAATTACAACATGCTAATGAATAAGGTGATACTAGTTTACAATTGCATAAAAAATAATAGTTAAATGGATTAGAATATCGTCAATTTCATTATACCTATTTAATCAACTGACGAAGTATTTAGAATAAAGTCAAGTGATCAAGATAATTAAGCAATAATTAAGTGAATGTCATAGTTATGCAAACCTGACAGGCAATAAGTTAGGTGTAAATATATATTTAATGTGTATCCGATTATCCATTAGTAACAGCAAAGCATTAACCATTCCATAATATAGTGTTTTTCTAGCTCCTAGCTTGATAGGTGCAAATGTTCTGAACTAATATTATTATACATTGATTTGGTTTAAAAAGGCATCACGTGGTGTAAAACTAGTCTCATTGTGAATATATTGATTCTGCTTTTAAAAATTGTTAATATTGCGGGCTTTCATCATTTGGGAAAACCGTATTGTAATCTAATCCCATACTTTTACAGCGACCTAAATAAGGACATTTTCAGTATATTTTCATCAAATGTAAAAATCAACTAGGTTTGGACAAATAATCTGACACAGTAATGAATTATGACCTTTCAGATTCTAGATAACTTACATGCAGTTACATATAATTAATAGATATTACTATACATAAGGTATATCACTTAATGACTAGTTTTACAATATCGAATCCTGTTATTACCTGGACTAAGGTTTTAATTAGCAGTCAAGAGATTTTAACAAAATTAGATTTTAATCCCAGCCATATGACGCTAACAGTCAAATGTGAAAACTCAGAGACCATAACCATCAAATTCGCTTTATAATTCTGTAACTGATACATTTGGTTAGTTACTGAAAGGAAATAAATATCAAATCCAGTAACGTGCCTAATAATATGTTTATTTTGAACGGTGTTTTTATAAATTTCTACATGATTTACTGGCGTCACAAAGTGAAGAGCGGAAAATTGTCTGTTTTGCTCACGGATATGAGTAGCTTTACGATTTAGAAACTACTGACGGATTATATATGATACACTGTAACTAAACTTAAAGAAACATTTGTTTTCTTTTCTCTCAACATATATGCCTTTATTATACATGAAATTTCAAAAGGATTAAACTTCCCTGTGCTTATTGGTAGAAGTTTTCATTTATCTACTACCTCATCATAAAAATAATTTACAATTTTCAGCTTCACATATCTTCTGACACCTAGGAATATAAAATGAACATAAACCAATTGTTGTAACCAGTTATGTTGTTACGTAACTTTAACATATTGTAAGTTGATTGAACAATATATGAAACCATAAATTTTTCAGCTTACTGTAAAACAGATTAAAACTAAATTATTTTAATTGTTTTAGTTGTTGTACTTATGATTATTGATCACAGAAATTTTCCGAGTGGTAGTTGAGAAAGTTGATTTTATCTAAAAAAAAAACGTCATTGAATCAGAAAAGTATTGATGTTTTTGCATAACTCCACATTCCTCTTACCCCTCCCCACCACACAAACAGAGAACCTTAAAATTTATATGGTACATGAAAAGAGATTAAATATTCAGTTTACTGTGTTTCTTTCACTTTTAATTTTTAGTGTTTCACTCATGATACAGGAAAATAATTATCATTAATCAAATAATGGTGAAAATAAGTGTACTAGCTTCATACCTACACTGTATTCTTCTTAATTCTCCTCATGTACCAAGTGAAAGCATGCAAATTAATACTGATATGAACCGTTATAGAAATTTACATACAATGAGGAGAATGTCACGCTTGTTTGATTGTTAGGTGAACAAAAATGAGAGGATAAGTGTCAATACCAACTAGTCATGTTCAAGGTCGATAGAACATGCTACTAGTCACATGTGGAGAAAATCTCACGGGTCAATTCTGTCGAAGGATTTTATAGACAAAACCGTTTGGAATGGTGATAAAAGCTCTTCAGTTAGATTGTTTCTTTCACAACATGGTTCATGACAAAAATAAACTTATAAGACTAAGTTTACCAAATCAGATTCTTTTGAAATCCATGATTTGTGAACTGATAGCGATGTACACGTATTAGGACGCTAGTTCGCAGATATATGGGCATAAATAATAATAAAATTAATAGTAATACAGAACAACCATTCTTAAAACAGTTGTATTACAACAAAACTCAGAATATGTATTATCATATATCTCAAATATTTTCTGAAGTTATATAATATGCTACATGCATTGTATAACCATTAACGCTGAGTAGACTTTGCATAGATCTTCAAAGCGATCAATAAGAGAATGTGAAGCGAAAGATCTTAACAATCAAAAAAACTATTTCAAGCGAAAAATTTTACTGAATTTCTACATGCCTCCATGTATCATATCACTTTAAAAGATAATAGCCAGTTTCAATGAAGAACTTTATTTTCACCTCACAGAGGTTTTTACTGATCCCTTAATCTTATGTTATGTAAGTCACTTCTAAAATACATATATCCTAATCATTTGTTGAACATCTTATTGTATTATCAGTTCGCTGTAGTTAGAAACGTAGATAATTGCATTGTGAATATTGATTAATTAGTGCTCTAAATTTTACACACCTTGCTCGTTTCATGGAGTTCATCAAATGATTCCTAAAAATAAACCGACAGTCTAAAATCACTTAAGTAACTAAATTACATTCTTAAAAGAATGTAAACAAAATCTCACTCGTGCATTACCACTATAGTCGTTTCTCTACTCATTCAGATGAGTCACATTACTTACAATTACTATTTTATAGTTACTTTATATTTATTTTGACTTGTTGTTGTGTAAAATGCTACCAGTAACTATATTCTAAGTTTTTCCATCATTGATTTGTGCGTCTTACATTATTTAATCAGCTACAAGAATTAATTATCAAAAATATAATTTTGACGGACAGATTCTGTTGTGTAATGGGCAACAAAATCAGGTTGACAGTACACAAACAAGTAGAAACACAATTACCACTGTTACAATAATATAATACCTTCAGAAAACACGACCTGTGACGGTGAAAAATATATATTTTTATTTTTAGTTAATGACTAAATATGTGATTGTCAGGTAAGTATTTATCGAAGAATAGATAAAACCACGAACTATTCAATTTTAAATATCATAAAAATATGTGCTGAAGCATTCATATAATTGAGTGTTTGAATATGGATAACTGAATCTTACTAACTGTTAACATTAAGCGTATATTTACAGTCTTCACTAAGTAGTTTGCAAACAAATGATTTGCATTTAAAGAACGTGGTTAGGCGACTATATTTACTGTCATTAGCCTACTAACAATGAATAACAGTATTAAAAATTATTTTTAAGATATTCTAGTTTGACAGCTGAATCGTTAAATAGCAAATTAATAATGCATCTTAATACCATCACTATATTTTACAAGAATTAGAGAAATTTTCACAAGTTTTTATGGACGACAGCATTCATGAGTTGTATTACAATATACGACATTTCTCACCTCTAAGAATGAAGGTCTTAGTTTCATACGTTTTGTGATGGTTATGGGAATGTATTTTTCTTAATAAAAGTAAAAAAAGGTTTGATCAATGAATCACATTCATTTTCTAGTTTTTCTATTATATCTGAAAGCAGGTAATTTGTATTTCTGACACCATCTAGTGCTTGAAAGTATTTTATTCACAAAACACAAACACATGATGAATAGATCGCAAGTTCATTACTTACTTAACAGAAAAATGTAATTAGTGATAACTAGGTTAATTACTGCCTAAATATATAATATGTGTTTGCAAATTTTGTATATGAACTATAGACTGGTGACAATAAGACTACACTTCTAATACTTCAGGATATCAAGTGAATTAGACAACCACTGATCACCAGAATATACCGGATAGCCGTTTCATCCCAGTGTAGGATTCTTCAGCAGCGCGCATCCACAACCACATTAGGGATCGAAACCACTATCGTCTTGCCGCCATCGTGAAGGCTTTTTCATAAGACCACTGAGTTGGCTCCCAACGGTTGGTATTTCTAATTCGGTCAATTCGTGTTACGCTTTCGTCACCCTATCTATTGCCATCGGTGGGTAACTGCTTCACACCCGATTACAGTTAAAATTTACTGGTCGCGTCTTTTCACTAGAGCTTCGAGAATTACCTCCATGAGTTAGACACTAGTGAACTGATATTGATTGTTATTGGGAGTTGTGAAGATTGTTGAGTATTAATTTGACATCACGAATTGATTTAAATTTGACAACCAGTGATAACCAGTAAGCACTGGACATCTGTCTTGTCCTAGTATTAGACACTTAATCAGGTTCTGGGTTCGACCGCTTACGAGGTTGTAGATGTAGATTACTGGTGGGTCCCATACTAGGACTAAACAGCTGTCAAGTGCATCCTGGTGATGATTGGTTATCGAATTTAAACCAATTCGTGATATCAAACTGACATTCAACAATCTCCATAACGCCGAATTACAATACGACTTTTATTCACTAAAGAAAAATCTGATGTTACATATCATCATTATGATTACTTTACTGATATTATACACAATTATGTGTTCTGGTCGGACTGGATTCAGCCCACTTAACTCTCAGCGTCACCGTAAGTAAACAACAAGTATGTAAATACAAATATATTACAGAAATTCCTTTTTATATCATTATCCCTCCCAATAAGTCAGTGTGTAGCCATACTATAGCTTTCGCTATTTTACTAAGTTGTATATCCTTTTGTCTTAATGAGTATACGTAATACTGTTATAACTATTGACTGTCGTGCATTTCCAATAGACATGAGAGACTATTCAGCATATTTAGTCCATTCGTGTCAATGGGGCATCTACTTTTTTACACTTCATAAGGAAAATAAGGTTTTATTGTCGTTGTGCTTAAAGTTTTTGTCTCGAATTTATTTACCAAGGGTGTGACGAATTGCATATTGTCGAGAGATCAAAAGGCAATATACAATGTATACAATTTTTTTTCAGGAACTCGTTGTTAATCCTATAATGAAAATTTATTGTTTCTGACTGAAATTTCATTCAAACTCTATGAGCTTTCTCAGTTCATTTGATAAACTAAAATATAAAATAACTTTATAAACTACTTATTCTTATACTCATTATAGATAGTTTCATGTTATCATATTCTAATCAGCAATAAAGAAGTGAATAACATTTCACTCTTAAATCAACTGAATTACAGTTATCAAGAAAAAAACAGAAAACAAACGTTTTATGCCTATTCATATTATACTGATAAGAATTGTAGTGTTATTGCTACATTTAAAATAGTTATTAAGTTGCAGTTATCTTTGTTGACCACACTTATTGTTATTCTGTGAGAAGGTAACTTTTTATATCATTTCAAACATCTTTAAATCATACCTAAATTACTTGCCTAAGTTTTTCAGAGATTTTTAACTTTTCCATTTTTCGAAGTGTATAGTTTAATGTTCATATATGTATAGTCATAATACACTGAACTCAGATGTGTAGTGTTAGATTAAACATGCTTTAAAATGGATTTTAATAGAAATCGTGATCATGTGCAACTAAGTTGGTTGTTACCAGCCTACTTTTATAACAGATCACTACTTGTTGATCACATAGTTATGAACTGAAAATTGAAATGAGACTTGAGTTTGACAGGTTTGACTCAGTTCATTTGAATAAACTTATTCATATTTGACTTTGATTGTCAGTCATTCTAAAAGTTAGCCTTTTATTTTAAAACCACAACAATAAATAAATAATAATTAAATGGACGTATATTAAATAAATTATTTTATGTCTATCGAAAAGTTTGATTTGCAGAGTTGTCATGGTATTGTCTATGTAAGTCAATCAATTTCTAAATAAATTACTTTACAAGTAAATTATTAAAACTATTGTGAAACAAATTGATTAACAATTTTTATATGATACATGGGTGATTTTCTACCTTGTGATACTACCATGAATATACCCACACAAACGATTATATTTAACTAAGCTGGAGAGATAATACTGACTTTAACATGATTGAAATTGTTTCTACAGTGTATACTCATTAGAATTTGGTCCATGAAATTATCTTATTATACTGATTTTACTACAAGCTTATTTTATAAACCTACATAGGCAGTATTTATTTGTTCCCAAACTTCATTCTGCTCATATTATTCACCTTAATATTTTTATGATAGTTTGTCACCATAATGAGCTTTTCGTTTTCATCGTCTTCTGTCTAGTTCTAGTTGAATACACGTGTATCATAAAATTAAAGTAGAATCATTTGTTTCAATGTAGTTGATAAAGTGGTCATCATGCCGATGGAAAATTAGCTCTGAATTGCTACATCTTATGGGATACTAACCATTCTAGGATATCTGTAACGACAGAGAAAACTGGATGTCTACACTACTAGTTCCGATAATATCTTGTCAATTAATATTTAATCATTTCTAATTAGGTATTTTGCTTAGATGATATTCTCCAACACTTTTAACAGAGTCGAAGTAAACTTTCAGTCAAATTAATCTACAAACAGTGTATTTTCAAATAGTGTAATCCTACCTTTTTTTAATAACCTGAACACATTTGTAATTTGGTACGAGATCTGAAACTTCAAAAAATATTTTTACCAACTTTTGTCTTTGTATAAGTTATTTTAAAATAATTTAATAAAAATACTAATAGCCGACTAAACATTATAACCACTCTTGAGTTTTCTAATTATAATATGAGTTACCAAATGAGTTATGCCTGTATTAATTATCCTACACAATATGATTTCAATATATGAGTAAATATATATATATTGATAGCTACTCCGATTAAAATAAGTCATATCTAAGTAACTGTTTTGATGTCAGTCTGCAATTTTAAGCGAAATTTATGCCTATATATTTACTGAATCTGATGATTTAAAACGTCTGAGATAACCTGGAAAACCATACCGTTTAGAATCTGACGATATTTTGGACATTCATTTTAAAAAATTTAATGACACTTGTCAATATAAAATCTTGATGAATTGTTCTGAATAAATTTCATGTCAAGAATAGATGGAAGTAATAATCTTTCTTTATTAAAGTAACTTCCATTCTTAAAACAATAAGGAAAATTTATAACCAACATTATAGGAATGTATTAATCCACACAAGTGTGCGTTTACATACTTGAAAGACGAATATTGAAGACTAAATTTGTCGTTTATTATAATACACTGCTCAAGTGTAATGAAAGTCATTAAGCAAGGCTGTTGCACATTTTGAGGTAACAATTCAGTCTCTGATTTTCTCTTAAATCACTGTTATTAGGTATGTGTTTTTCTGTATTAATATTGAAAGCTGAATAACTAACTATTCTTATTTTTCTGAAGCTGCACAGTTAAGGGGAGTGTTTCACCGTCCTATCTGACAAAGTTACGGTGCTTCATTATTCCTGTATTTTCTTACCATTTTCCTGAACTTGCTTTTGTAAACTGTGGATTCCTATTTATTATTTAAAACCGTTTCCACTAATTTTCTCTTCCCTTTTTGAAACATTACTAGAAGATGTCCATCGAGAAAATGGTGTAGCTATTGGTGTTACTTAAAACGTAATTGTCGGGGAATACTTGAATTCTTGCCAATAACTGGGAGTTGTATCATATCAGATAAAATTATTGATTCCCTTCTGGAATCTCCTGTATACTTTCGGGCAAAACTTTAGGCAGCTACATTAAGATTCAATCATCTAATGTAAAGAACACACGCTATCTATTGTAGCAATGAAAATGTAGTCTGGGTAGAACTATCTTAAAAACCCACAGGCCCACAGACCTCAAATGTCAAGAAATATGTTTATATCTTTGACATGTACTGTTATTTAAAGTACCATCTTGTTACGTTATATAAAGAGAATTCTAGATAGTAACCAGCATATTGTATTAAATAACACCATTATTATTTTGCGAATATCTCTTATTACAACTGTTGAAATTTTTGAAAATAAAATTATTTCTTACAGTTGACTTCGCATTTTTAGTGTTATGACAAAATAGTAAATTAGTTTCGACTAACTTTAAAGTTCCCATACAAAAGATTAATTTTGTCGGATTCGATAAACATATTAAAGCTTGAAACTTGTAGGTATTATCTAAAATATTCGTTGTTCTGTATGTAATAATGTTATTCCAGACACTTTCGCAAGAGAACATTTTGAATGACATCATACGCAAAAAATGAAATAGACCTTCCGTTTTTCTTTATTTAAAATTAAACATATGTTATTTACAGTGATCGTGGAAATCAATAAATTAGTAACTACTATCGTAATTATTAGCAAAAATGTATGAACGTTCTTTAAGTCTGAACTAGATCTTACGTTGTTTTACATTCAGTAACTATAAATCAAACATGATTATGAGATTTCAAAAAATACAGATTACTTTCATAGCATCTTCATTAACAACATTAAGATTTCACCAGTCCTATACTTACTGGTAATTAATTTTGAGGAACATTTCTTTAAATATGAGTTAGAAGACCTGATCAATGAAATTCAACCATGTTCTATAGCAGAACAGATCAATAGCTCTGTGTTACCTTGTATTCGACAGTCATCTAATTACACTTGGCTTATTATACACACTACAAATTTTCCAAATTAAAATGTTAGCTTTAATTTATACACCTACTTATTTAAGTTGTTCATTATGCTAACGAGTAAAAATATATTAATTATTACTACGAGTATGTACTTGACTTTATATATTTCATTCGTCAGTCATTTATCAACAATCAAATTGTAGACCATATAGTGTTTCACATTATGTGAATATATTAACAATAATTGTATGTATGGCATTTACTTTAATGAAACTATGAATTCTTTATTTAACATCAATCTATTTTCAGTAACTAATTTTTTTTATCATCACAAATAACATTTAGTGAGTATCAATAATTCATAGTTACTAATTCAATAAACATACAAATTGATTATACATTTATGATGAAACAAAAATTAGAATAATTTGTCTATCGTTAATAAGCTACAATAATAATTTATTGTAGTATTGAATATACTAAAACATTTAGCGTTATTTTTTATTATTCATTATCTATTTTTAGTAAGATTAATATTATCAAATTAATTTAATTACATATAATTATTTTATGTGAACAAGTCGTAGGCACATCAATACAGTAAGCCTGAGTAAAAGGGAAATACTTATTTACGAATAATGTTGTGTATTATTCATATAACTGTTATATATTATTTGATATGTACCTATAGTACAACATGATTATATCATTCTTAATGGCCATGAATAACGAAAATTTAATAAATTTATGGTAATTCGCTATTTTTGTTTCTACCATAAACAAGCTAGGCGCTATATGTATTCTAAGTCAAGTGAATTATTGTGACTTTTATTTTCTATATTAACACTACCGTGAAAATAAACTAATTGACAATTTTAGTTATATTCATTTGTAAGCTTTATTTTCACATCTTTTGAATAAATGACAGGATCTGACAAAAAAACATGTGTTGGAAGGATGCTGAATAATATATACATTTTGGCAATTTTGTTTCACGCAAAGTAAATAATGTTACGTAAGATCACATGTACCTATGGCTCAGCGTTTCAATTTACAAAATGGCTATCATAATTTGACCACAAACAAACTATTGAATATAGTAAACCAAATGTTTAGGTTTTCAATCACTCAATCATTGCCTGTTACCCCATGTGGGGCAAAGGCCGCCTAACAGCAATCTCTAATTAACTCTGTCCTGGGCCTTACTTTCTAGCCCTTTCCACGAGCTGTTGCCTCTCTTCATATCTGTCTTCAATTCCCAACGCAATGTGTTCGTGGGTCATGCACTTTTCCTCTGACCTTAAGGATTCCAAGTTAGTGCTTGTCAAATGATGTAGTCTGATGATTTCTTTAATGTGTGTCCTATCCACCTCCAGTGCCTCTTTGTAATTTCTTTTTAGGCTGGAAGTTGATTTGTTTTCGGCCACAGAAAGTCGTTGCTGCTGGTATCTGGGCAACGGATTCGAAATATCTTAAGCAGACAATTGTTTATAAATATTTGTATCTTTTAAAGGATTATTTTTGTAATCCTCCAAGTTTCAGCTCAATACAACAAAACTGCTTTCACATTTGCATTGAAAATTCTGACTTTATTGTTGGCTGACAGCTGGTTTGAGTTTCAGATGTTTTTCAGTCGTAAAAATGCTGCTCTCGCCTTTCCAATCCAAGCCTTCACATCTGTACCAGACCCTCCTTGTTTATTGATGATGCTGCCAAGGTATGCAAAGCTTTCTACATCTTCCAGAATCTCTCCATCAAGTGTAATCCGATTAGTACTGGTTGTTTTGTATCGAAGGATCTCGCCTTACTCTTTGTGTATGTTGAGACCTACGGCTGCCGAGGCTGCTGCTACACTATCTGTCTTCGTCTGCATTTGATGCTGTATGTGGACTAGAAGAACCAGGTCATCTCCAGAGTCCGAGTCATTTAGTTGCATCCATGTTGTCCACTGTACTCCGAGATAGCTTAGAGATGTTGAAGTCTCCATGACCCAGTCAACCACCAGTAGAAGGAGGAAGGGCGAGAGTAGAGAGCCTTGCCTGTCACCGGTCTTTAATTCGAATGAATCTGTGAGCTGACCTCCAGGTACGATTTTACAATGTAGTCCGTTGTAAGAATTCCGTATGATGTTGAGTATCTTTAAGAGTACGCCATAATGTTTCAGAGAACTTCAAAGTATTCTCCTATCCAGGTTGTCAAATGCTTTTTCGTAGTTGAGGAAGTTAATGTAAAGTGGTGAATTCAATTCAGTTGATTGTTCAACAATCAACCGTAGAGCAGCGATTTGGTCAGTACATGATCGGTCTTTACGGAATCGAGCCTGTTGATGTTGGAGTTGGACGTCGACTGGGTTCTTTATTCTGTTCAATAACACCCTGTTGAAGACTTTACCTAATACTAAAATTAGAGTGATGCCTCTGTAGCTGTCGTAATTACTAAGGTCGCTTTCTTTGGTATCTTGATGAGGTCCCCTTCTTTCAGTCCGTTAGCACTTGTTCTTCCTTCCAATTTTTTTTGAAGAGAATGTGGAATAACTTTGCAGTTGCTTCTATATTTGTTTGGGCTTTGAGTATCCTAAATTGTCAATGGATGTAAAATTCGTCTGATCTACAACTCAGACAACCAATAACTTAATAAATTAAAATAGTTTAGCAACAAAGCTCATATTGAAAGCCATTGTTTATGATAACTAACTTTGAAATAAATCATTCTGAATTAATAAAATTTACGAAGGCTTTTGTATTTGAAAATCCAAAACATAACAAATATATCCACAAAGAGTCGGTAATCATATTCAGTTGACATGGTAAATGTACATTATAAAACCTTCGTTTTCGTTTTTTTATTTATTTATGGTAACGGTTCAGTAAGTTTATAACATCATGATTTCATTTATATTTATTCCCTGTATTTTTGATGAATGGTAGCTACTTTAAGTAGTAATATTATCACAAAGCAATTGTAAACGAAGAATTTTCTTTTCGATAATTTCTCATCAAGTTCTACATTTTAAATCTAATTAATTCAATATGAATAGCCAAGATTAAGGCGGAAATAGTCAATGAATCTGAAGTTGTTACTGTCACAATGAATAGTTTATGCATCAAATGAAACTGTCAAGGTGATCATAATCATCACTAGAATAAATACATATTAGGGTAAATTATATATCAGTAAGATGAATACAAATCAAGTCAACGCGAATGTTCGGACTAAGCATAATCTAAAAACTGATGTGTAATAATAAAATGGTGCGGGTGTTCATTAAACTTTTTTGATTATGAGACGAACAATAACAATATTAATACAAGGATACGAGTAATAATAACAATAATATTCGAAAAAATAAGGAACAAAAGTTATGAAGATACAACGAAGAACGAGGAATCAATATATACATTCGGTAACCTGAATTAGCTTACGACTATTGGTTAATTTGGTCTATTGTTGGCCATGGTAAAAGAAGTGGTTAGACATATCTCTTCTGAACGCAGAGTTCCTGATTTTTAGTTCAAATAACCGTTTGAAAAATTGTGAGTCCTACCGATTTAGGCAGACACTTATTAACACAGTGCATTATCGAAAACGGCCGGCTGATGCTTGAAATATGTCCTGTTCCCATTAAATGAGTAAGTACTGAGCTGTTAATTGTCTTCACCATACTTTTGTTCAACTACCCCAGATGTTCCTAAGTAGGAAAATGTAAATTCCTTGAATAGTCGCCAATGTAACTTACTCCATAGGAGCAATTGAATCGACAAATGCACAATGAGGATATGGAAAATAATATTCTCCGCTCTAAGTCACTTTGTTTTAATACAAATTGGAATTTTTAGACAATAATGTTATCACTGAAACTGTCATTCTAATCGCCTGATACTATTACCTTCAAATTTTAATCTGCAGTTCATCACATTTTGTCGCTTTAAGTAAGTGGTTGTCGTATGATTAGGGATTTCTCTCTTATTTCTCGTGTATGTTAATGTTTTGGTCAAATTAAGCTTATCATCTCACATTTATTTTAGCAGATATCAATCAAATGCAGTAAATTACCTGTATTCTTTAAAGAATAACACTTATAGATAAAATCTATGATCGTGACCAGATTAAATATATGTTGCGAAGTTCTTTTTATTGTATAAAATTACAGCGATCAAATTGGATCGTCTATCAACTGTTGAATAGGTATAACCTAAATATAGGAAATTATTAAATGCTTCATTATTACCTACAAAATATCACTTAATTATTTTAAATAAAGTTTATCTATTTTATATAGACCTTTTATGATGCAATTATGTTTGATCTGTGCTTTATGACAATACGAATCAAATAGAAGACAGATGTAGAACAACTAGTTTTAAACCGTTAAAGTTAATGCAATCAACTTATGCTACTTAAATCAAATGAAGTGATTAAATGAAGTTACAATAATGTAAACAAAATAATAAATAATTTAGTAACATGAAACAAACTATGGTTTTTTTTTCGCAAATGAATAGATAAACAAATAATAGGTAGTTATTTATGTTTACTTCATAAAGATAACATAAAAATCTACTCATCTGTAAATGATTAGAAAACCATAATAATGATAATTCATATGTTAAACAATCTATGATGAACAGCTCTTTGCCTAACTACAAGATAATTACTTAAATTAAACGTTATTAAGTAAAAATGAATGAATCTCAATTCAACAAGAGGATTAGTAGGTCGTTACATCAAAATTGTCAACTTGTATTATCTTCAAGTGTTTTGCATAATTTAAAATTATGTCTTGATGACGTTATAAAACTGATATCTTGTACCATTCTTCATGTATTAGCTTACTTTCATGAAAAATGTGTTGATTAAGTAACAAAAAAGTGTTGTTAAATGTGATAATATCTATGCGATGATTTTTTATAAGTAGCTTGTTAATAACTAAATTCTCTTGCCTAAAGGCCACGTTATATATCTTTGAGTATTTCAAACTAAGTCACTTGTTTATTTCTTAATAAACATTATAATGTTTATATGAACGGGTCAATTATATTTTAGATAAGACTGTAAGAGGAAAATACACATAGATCTAGAACTCAATTGTACTATATTAAACTGATTATACAATTTTTACTGAAAATATTCAGTTAACTTATAAGATAAAAAAGTTCTAGATACTATAATCATACCTATAAGAGGATTAAATATACTTTGACTAGATAACTTTAAAATAAACACTATTCTATACCCATTAAGTTAAAGTATCTTGAAAAATCAAAAACTGATGCAACTAGTATTTTTTAAGAATTTTTTCATTTTTTGTTGATATTATTTATGAAGTGACGCTGACCAGTTTCCATAGCCATTTAATCAACCTGAGCTGATTGCTTCAAACCAGTTGTAGTTCACAAGTATGAATGAAGTTGGATCGTGGTAACATTTGTCACGAACGGACTAAATTTGAGTTCTGGTGTGAATTTCAATACTGAAACTGGTATGTTCAGATGATGGATTCTAAATGGGACGAAATTTAATTCCGAGATTGCACATGCTAGCCATACTCCAAATTCAACTAATTAGCTTAATCTCTCATAACGAACGTAGTATACTACAGTTGATTGTTAGTGAGTGTATAATAAATCTTTGGGTATTGATTAATTATAACACTGCTACCAATATAGGTATATTCTAGATGCATAACTTAGGATAACTTCATTTGCATACAAATAGACCCGAAACAGATATTTTCGTTAGTTGACAATTCGACCAGTTCTTCACCATCAGTATGATGGCTAAAATTAGATATTTCTACTAAATTAGCTTGTTAAGGCTAGTAATTGTAACTGAGTTATTATAAGTTAAAGTACTTTTGCAATCAACATTTATAAGAATGTTGATTAAATTTGACACACTTTTATCATAAATAACCGTCTGTTTAAATCACAAATCGTTTCAGTCTGAACACAATTAAAGTTTAGAGATCAGTTGAAGTACACTTGTGTTGTTTCAAAAAAATTACAATTTCAAGTGGTGTTTTACATATATACATCTTTAAACATACTGAAATCATGATTTTAGACCAAATATAATTGTGAGTGGCACATTGATATCCTGACACTCAAGCTTGTGAAAAACAGATCGTCAGTTCCTTTAATAGTTCAGAAAAATGCCTACAAAAAGACAAAACTACTCTACAAATACTGTCACATAAATATCTATAGAATATACTTATTAAATAAAAAGAAATTGAAGAAATATAAACGACTCAGTGACAAAATCGTTTTCGACAATATCACTTAGTGTGGCTGTGTAATGGTAAATAGAGTCATTTTTACAGCATATTTGTCTATTGCAAAATAGAGAACGACTGCATAGTAAGTTATCTATAATAGTCCAGACATCAAAATAATCAAAAGATTTAAGTTGGATTGTGACTGGCAAGCAGAATCCAGGATGCGCGTTTCGTCCTATTTGGGATTCATCTGCTGCATGTACCTGCATCCCAATGTTGA
This sequence comes from Schistosoma mekongi, assembly GCA_034768735.1. Lineage (NCBI taxonomy): Eukaryota > Metazoa > Platyhelminthes > Trematoda > Strigeidida > Schistosomatidae > Schistosoma > Schistosoma mekongi. The sequence continues at coordinate 24,105,284 of CM068308.1, forward strand.
TGTTCACACTGGAATTCGAACTCAGTCTGCTTCGTGTCAAACGCCACCGCTTTCACCACTAGGCTACTGTGTCCAGACAGTCACACTTGTGCAACGGGCATATATATATATATATATAAATAGGATAAGCTTGTATCTTCCCGTTGATTTTTAATGGACTGAAACTGGTCAGTCTATGTTGCCATATGTGCATCCTGAGCGAATTGCCTCGATATAGCGTTATTACACAAGTTATATATTTAAGTTGGGCTGAGTTCGAATCCCAGTGTGAACATCAACATTGGGATCCAGGTACATCCAGCCGATGAGTCCCAAATAGGACGAAACGCGTGTCCTGGATTCCGCTTGCCAGTCACAATCCAACTTAAATATATAACTTGTGTAATAACGCTATATCGAGGCAATTCGCTCAGGATGCACATATGGCAACATAGACTGACCAGTTTCAGTCCATTAAAAATCAACGGGAAGATACAAGCTTATCCTAAATCAAAAGGTTGTTGAATAATGACGCTAATCAAGAAATTTTCTGAATCAGAATTAATCTAAGTGTTGAAAGAATGGGCAACAATTGTTTACCTGATTCAGATGAAAACAAACATGTAAGGAGGATAATACTAATTAAGATAAGATGAAACAGGAGTATCGAATTGATTATACAGTGTGAGAAACGAAAGTAAAGCTTCAAAACATATCACACCTAACAAATAAAAGAAGAAATATCAGGGCCAGGGCAAATTCAGAGATTCGTGGGCTGTTACTGAACGTAATGATCAAGTTTGGACTGCCGGGTTGTTAGGACTTCAATAGTGCATAAAATGTTTATCCATGCCCCTACTTGATCCCACTCGTTTAATAGCACAGATAAAACTGGATGGCAAATTCTGGAGGAGAGCGGCTTGATCCAAGTTGATGAAGTGCTCCTGTGCTGAGCTGGTAGTCTATTTGAACTCACCAGGTAATATATTCAGATGAATCTAAAATATCTGTCTTGTGTTGTCAGTATAACAAGCTCCAAAGAAGCAAGCAAGTTATCAAATGCAACTTATCGGGAATAAACAAGTGTGAAAACAGAGGTGCAATTGCTGTTTGCTTAGTGATAATGTTTAATAGTTTTAATATTGGTGGATAAAAAAAATAGAACAATAAGACCCAACTTCAAAATGCTGATTTTAAGTTGTCTTTATAACTACATGGAAATTAGTTTAGTTATCTGCTTGTAGTAAACATATACTTAGTATACATGTTTATAAAATAAATAGATTTATAATGAAGCGACTACTTACATTTTCCGGAACTTGTTTTTAATTTGGGCTACTACACTATAGTAATGTTTTTAATTAGTATTTTAATTGTTTTTCATTATCATTCAGTTCTGTCATTTACATAAGTAGCACTAATTAAAGACATTATCTTTTAAACTGTCTAACGTGATTTTAGGTGAGCAAGAACATAGAAGTGAACTGAGTAAGATTAATTCATCCTTTTTAGTCAGATTCTGAATAACCGGTTTCAACTTGTGTGATACCTAATTAACCGTCATTCATTTTCCCAACTATGCCAATATGTAGTTGATTAATTCATTAACAGTATGACTGTTTGTTACTAAATCAATTCTATGCTGTCTTCCTTACACGTTGTATTTAGTTATCCTCACTTTTCTTGATCCTATTATTTCACTGTAATCTTACGTTGCAATCACTAACAAGTGCTACTTATAAAGCATGTTAATTTATATGCATAAATTCGAATACGAAATAATATAAGCAATATACAGATGATAAGAATCTGATGAAATAAAGTGAATACATCACATTCTGCCTAATTCATAGCTACTGCTATGAATTAGATTATTTAACGGAAACATGTTATGTGCGTTTTTATTGAATACTAGATATGGTATTAATAATTAATCTAAATATTTAGTAACCTCTTCAAAATAAAATAAAATACAACGTTAGACATAGACTGTATTCGAAAAACAACCTAATGATTGTTAAATGCATTATATTTGGCTTAATCAAATGATTGAGAGATTTTTTTTTAAGAAAATAATACAATTCAAAATTACCAGAGTTCATTGTTATGCAAATACAATACTTCGAGTCCATATTTTGTACAAATGTTCATTCAAATTTAGACAAATGGTTACATGAAATTAAAAAAACATTGAAATTTTCTTTTTCTAAAACAGGACAAAAGGTATCAAAGATTTCTGTTTATTATTTAACTTGTTATGAATTTTTTTTAAGAACCATGAAATTAGAATTTATCATACAGATGCAAATCTAGACACCTTATACATCTGGATTAGTGATAAAAGTTAACTGAAAGAATTCTGATAAATATGTATAAATTCAAAATAAATTTCTTTATTTATCTTAAATATAAAGAAAGTAAATTGGAACTTAAAATTTACAGACACATGGCCAGGTTTGTATTTTGTGACAGATATATATATACAGTATTATGTTTGTATATAAACTGAGTGGATTCCATCATCATAGTCAATTTTACTGAAAAGATAAAAATACAGTACATTTTGTTATTTTAGTTTCGAAGTATACACTGACATAAACCACACTTTCATCACTGAATATATAGTAGGATTGCAAGTCAACAGATGTAAACATGAATAACAACTCGGAAAATACCACCTTGGAATCACAATTTTTAAATTTTATATCATAGATTAGTCTAAGTTGAACAAACAACAAGACTAGACAACATAGAACAGCTGTTTTGTTTTAGGATGGGATTACTCAGCATTATGAACTCACGACCTTACTGGGAAATCTTGCTAAGAACCTTCAATAACTGCCTAAATAAAAATTTGATTAAAGTTGATTGTTTAACTTATTTAGACTAGGCTTTACAAAGTAAAGTTACAGTGATTATAGGCTTTTATCATCTCTTGAGGAGCATATGTGCATATATGTTTGATTTCATTCTTGACAATTTACCTGATTCATACGGAAGCTTATCTCTATTTTGGGCTAAACAAAAGCTGGTCAATACGTACAAGTAAAAGGAATACATAGATGATGTTTGTTATTAGAAATATTTTTCTTAAAGTTTTAGCACCATGTGGGAAATTTCTAAAAATACCAATTTTTTGAGAACATATTCACTTTTATTTGTGTATTGATGTAATTGTCTTTATCAACAGATTATCAACACTACATAATATTTTTAAAAAATTACAATAACTTGTTTCTATGAAGTATATTCACTCATCTTTTCATAGCAAACCTATTGAAGGAAGATTTATTACTATCAAAGTTTAATAGATATGCATTACAATTATTTTGAACATGAAAAGTCCAATAAACCGTAAAACTAGAAGTTTCCGCGGTGATTATTTTACATCCAAATTATTGATTTATTTTTGGCGTCATATTATATCACGTAGGATAGTATGATTATGGTCACTCCCAAATATATTAGAAAAAATATAGAAGGAATATAATCAGGATGAATATTTATTTGTAATAAAATGCTATTTGGTATAAGCAGTAAACGTAAACTAAAAATATTCAATTTTGAATACATATCCATAAACCCCAAATGTCATTTTAAATCATGAAAATTTTAATATTAACATTTAGAAACAAATACAGCATGATTAAACTTGAAGAATAGACATGATGATTGTAAAAATCTATTTAACTTTATTTTATTCTACTTCCTGAATGATTGTACACTACTGATAATAAACCACTTTCTGAATGTATTATTTCCTAACAAAAATAAAAAATCAAATATCATTTCATCAGTTATTCTAATTAGGTCATCAACAACATATATCGAACGAAAAAATATTTGAGTTGAGATGATTATTTTGTGGAAATTAATAATTATATTTAATTTATTGAATACATCACAGACTGATGTTGTTAGGAGACCATTGAAAACTAGGGACCACTGGACAGCTGTTTTGTTCTACTGTGGAACTTTTCAACAGTGTGCACCATAGATTCCGTCCTGTGGGCCTCAAGTGGAAATTCTACCATTAGATGTCAGCCCATTGGAGCAGAGGGTTAGGTGTTCGCCAGCCTAAAGCCCCTGGGACGGAATCCATATTGTGCACCGCTGAGGAGTTCCGCACTAGGACAAAACAGTTGTCCAATGCTTCTCGGTTTTCTTTGAAACTCGGCCAACATCAGTCTGTAATATATTCAATCAAATGAAAAAATATTTATTTAAATTATCACTTCATCATAGCTAAGCATTAATTTATATGGTTCTAAAGTTGAATACAAAATCAATGCCACTTAATTTCCGTTACTTTATTTGCTTATGATAATACAAATATCTAATAGATTAAGGTGTAATTAGGTCCTATCTAAAAGAGATAACACTCATATGATTTCTACAATGATTCTAAACTGAATCAAATATCAAATCTTCTGGGTTCTTTTTACAAAATTTAGTATTTTTAGTACTTTTAAATAGAATCTAATACTAGACAGTTTTATATTAATTAATACAGCTTAATCATTAACCACCGATTTTGTTTATGAATTTACTAACTGTATAACATAAGTATGCTTTTATTACCATTTTATAAGTAACAGCAAGTAAACAGTATGATTAGATAATAATCAAATTTCAAAACTATCTTCAATATAACTTGATATATTGAAAATTTACTTCATTCACTGTCAGACTAATGATCATCATATTACTTACAGTATTCTTTATCATAATAGAAACAGCCATAGTGCAATAAAAATAAATTATTTAGATACAATTTTTTGTATAAATATGCCAGTAACAATATGCATAATAAATGCATCAAAATACTAAATAATAATGGCATTGTTATATCTTTAAGGAGTAATTATCTCCTAATCAAAATGAATATTCTTATTATCAGCTTAATGTTTAATGTTTATGTTCATAAGAAATCTTATTAAGAATTTCTTATTTGAATAAATTTATCAAAAGTTTTCAAATTAACTGCTTATATCTTCTGTTAGTAATATATATAATGTTGAATTTAGTTGCATTTTACTCTTAAATATGTTGCATATGAATAATACTATAGGATGTGATTATACTGACATGCATTTATTTAATCCGATTGGTTGCTCCTAGTAACTGTCATTCACAATTGTAACAGTAAAATGAAGGATAGTGTGAAAAAATTATAAAGTTTCATTTTAGATTGGTATTGTTTATTGAGTTTAAGAAAATTGTTATTTGGTTCAGTTTGACGTTAGCAGGAAGTATTGACAATAATAATGTTGAATAAAACGTAGTATTTCGAATCATTTTGATATTTTAATTATTAATATAACAATTTTAGTTGGTCTTCTATGTAATTCAAGTATACACTTTACATTAAAGTGCATTTTCATATCATAAACTGACATGGATTGCACAACTACAATAAACCGCAACCCTGCCTATGGTTCGACCCCAAGATATCTAGTTTTGACTTACTTACTTACTTATGCCCGTTACTCCTCGCTGAGGAGCATAGGCCGCTCACCAGGATTCTCCATTCAACTCTGTCCTGAGCAATCCTTTCCAATTGTTTCCAGTTGCTGTTCATCCTTTTAATGTCTGCTTCCAATTCTCGCCTCAGCGTGTTCTTTGGCCTTCCTCATTTCCGTTTCCCAACAGGATTCCATGTTAATGCTTGTCTCGTGATGCAGTCTGATGGTTTGCGTAATGTATGTCCTATCCATTTCCATCGTCTTTTCCTAATTTCCTCTTCGGCTGGAAGTTGGTTTGTCCTCTCCCATAGTAAGTTGTTGCTGATGGTTTCCGGCCAACGGACATTCAGTATCTTGCGTAGGCAGTTGTTTATAAATACCTGTATCCGTCTGATGATGTTTGCAGTAATTCACCAGGTTTCAGCTCCATACAGCAGGACTGTCTTCACGTTCAAATTAAAGAGTCTGACTTTGAGGTTAGTTGATATTTGTTTTGAGTTCCAGATTAAACAAGATCTAGTTTTGACGGCGAACGCCTAATCTTTAAACCACTTCGTGATATATTTCTCTACCTGCTTAATTGTTCAGCAGCAATAAATTCCAACAAACTTATTTAATTAAAAATCCTTATTTCATATTTAGTATTTTAAAAAGTGAATTTCCACTTTCACTGAAGTATGCTAAACACAGTCATATCTTTGAATATGAAAATATCCCGCTAGCAAAATCGATATATGAAGAATAGTAAGTGATTATTAGGCATCATAAGAGATATGCACGAATATTTCAATTTATAACCATTAATGTTTTCATGAAGCCTAAAACGTAGGGTGTGCATAATTTACTATGCAATATCGAGTTGTAAATCTCATTTTGCTAAACTAAGAAATGGGATATTCGTAAAATTATTTATCGGCAGACGGATTTCAATGTTTGAGTCATTTTCTCGGAAAATGGAAAAGCCTCCATACTATCACCCTTTCACGAAAACAAGTAAATTTTAATTAACCACCAACAGGGTATGATGAACTGTGATATTTCTCAAATGTTAAGCATCTGGCTAAGCTGGAGCATACAAATAGTATTAATCAGACTTTATGGTGTTGTGAATCAGTAACTTTGGGCGAATACGGGAATTTATTAAAGCCTAAGCCACTCAAAGATTTGAACCCTTTCTATCTGTCTAAAATTAGTTTGTGCCTACTTGAAATCCCTTCCAGTCTTAATGATTTTAATTTTGATATCCAAAGTGATTTGTGTCCTTATTTTTCTATTTCATACCTTTCACTTCTAACCTAAATATATTAAGAAGTTTATCTGCGATCAGATTATTGGAAATCTATTATGCTATTGCGCGGGGTTTTGAATCTATTTATTGAATAGTTCATGTTTGTAAAGTAAATGGGTGTATTCTCTCGATTGGCTGCACCTGGATTTAAAACCTGCAATAAGGTTATTTAACCTGGACTTCAAAGCAAAAGTAAAAAGAATGCACTAATTTATCGACTTTTTTGGGCAAACAACCTCATAATTCAAAAGTTATAACGAAATTATCTCAATCTTCAGTTGCTCTTTTATCATTAATAACCATGTTATAAAGAATTATTTGTGGGTAGAAGAGATAATAACTAAAAGATGAAATGTACTGTTTTCGTATCATAAAATGTTCCTATCAAACAACTCATCTTTGAAATTCGACTAATAATCTTTTTTTCACTAAAATATCATTTGAATGATAGGTTAGCAGAAACATTGTCACTCAGACATTCACCAAAAAACGTGCTTCGTATCCATAAATTGCGTTTAGTTAGTTTATTTAACTGAATCTTTAGTAATCCTTTTTGAACATGAAATTAGATTTATAATCATAGAATCAATGTATTTTTCAGACAATTTTGCTATAATACAATATGAATTTTCAAAGACCGCAGTTTGTCGTTTAATTATTAGTGGAGCGTCGTCCGCCCTGATCAAGAAAATAACAAGCGAGGAAGAGTAAAAGTTCTATTTTGGCCCACTTGATCAGTATATGACGTCGAGTCGACTTTAATAAATCGTCTAGAACAATTTGTCGAACCCCATCAAATATTCTACACGCTTACAAATTTGTTTCCTACATGCAGCTGTAGCTATTGATATCTAAATTTATAAACAAGATCTATGCATTTAGAAGAATTTTGTACAACCACTGGCTCTGCCTTGGCTACTGACAAAATCCATGATTAAGCGGGTTTAAAATGAGATTTTATTTAGTGTCCTTTATTCTTTGATTTTTCCCAACTTTTTCTAAATCTTTCATCGTTATAAGCCTAAATTTCCTTAAGAGTTATCCTTTTACTGTCATTATAATATTTTTTAGTTCCATCACCAGTTTGCATTAACCTTCCCTCTCCTCTGCTGATAATGATCACTATTTTTTTCAAAAATATTGGTTCGGCTGAAGCCTGTTTGCCTCTTCTGTGTATTTAGTTCATCCGCTTTACGCATACAGATCTAGTATTATATTCGTTCCGTTTGTCTATTCTCTTACTTGATATTATGTAACCAGTCGATTTATATAGGCATATTCTGAGTTGTTCTTCCATGACTTATGACCTTTGACTAGTAGTCACTTTGTCTACAACACCTTTTGCTAATCATTTGAAATTGCCTTCACGAACACATTGTTTCTTGTTTTATTATAATATGTCAAACTACTACTTGGTTGGTACCGATTTTATCTTTATTACAAACAATAAATATATATATATATATATACCGAGGAGTTCCACACTAGAACGAAACAGCTGTCCAGTGCTCCCTGGTTTTCAGTGGTACCCTGCCAACAGCAATCTGTGATATATTCAATCAAGTATATATATTAGTCTAGAGCCTTGATATAAAGCTAACTGAAAATGAATTTCTTCCCTCAATCGATGTTTTCATTATTAAGATTCTTCGTGATATTGTATTCAATATTTGTGTTTATTCTACTTTATACAATAAAGGTACTACTTTAAAGCACTGATGAAGTAAATTTGCACTACATACCAAATTTACTAATCGATTTAGACTTAGTAATTATCAGGTTTTTTGTGGTACAACTAATTTTTCAAAGTCATCGTCTAATAATACCTTTTATTCTTTAATGAGCTGTTGAAGTACATATTATGAAATTAATGTCAGTACATTGAATAGAAGGAAACTAGTGGTCATTCAAAACTAATGGAATTCTTGTAATTGTGTACAGTAAATTACTAATACTTTTCTATGGCACTCTTGTCCATTAAACGACCAGTCTATTAAAAATTATCAAAACGGGATAAAATGTATGAATTCAGTTTTACATTACAGATATTTTGTAAAAGCCAATGTTAGATGAAGCCATTTTTCTCCGTCATTACTTTACACCCAGTAAACTTTTAAAACAGTCATGAAGTAAGCACAATAAAGAATGAAGTATCTTTCCATAATTGACGGAACTATGTTAATAAATGTTTTACTTTCCTAACATCTAAAACCTTTATCTGGTTGATTCAACAACTAATTTAACGTTGCCCTTTACCTGTGTATAGCAAGCATTAACGAATTGAATATTTCAGTGATCACTAAGTTTGTAGTGATTCAAAAATTAATCATTTTGCTTTTATGCCAGGACATTTATAGCTTAGTTGAGATCCAAATATTTGCATAACGATCTATGCTAAAATATGACTACTTATATGTTATTACATTAATCCTAATATTTTTCATCAACTAACATCAAATGAAAAGTGAAATAAATCTTTCATTATGAGATGATCAACACTTAAATCATTACATTTCAATGAGTATAACAAAAGCTAGCACTATAAACAACTTTGTTTAATAAAAGTTTTACAGAGAAAGTAGATGAAATTAGCTTTCTAGATAATAGGAAGAAAGTGAATTATTGATGTTTATTAGGCTTTAACACTTCAACTAGATATTTATATGATAAAAATTGTTTGGGATTTTAACCTTATTGATACAAAATTATAGCCATTATATAAGCCGTCTGACCTCTTTTTGTTTTATTCCCAATAATCATAAACAAATTAAATATAGTTTTGTGCCTAACTATTTTTATTCCTAGATTGTTTACTTGTACACTTTGAAAAGCAACACAGACCAGCACTCTTTATTCCGTTACATATACGACCACTGAATTTGCTATACTATGGGTTAGAAACGGTCAATGCATCTGTATACAGACTTAATCCAAGAGCCTTTAATAATAAAAAAACAGAATCCTGTAATATTTTGAAGATTTATTGTTTGGTAATCACAACTAACCATATTTAACAATTGTTGTTAGTTAAAACAAATCCTGCATTGTACCATCAGTTTATTTATTTAATTAAAAAGTAAACGTATTTCACGAACTTTAAACAAACAATTTTAGAGATTTATTAAGTAAATGGGAACTAAGTGATAAGAACCAAGGGGCCTTTAAGTTTTAGAAATCCTTATGGTCAAGTTTAACTGTGAGTCCTACAGTTAGAAGTAGTCAACCAGAATATGAAAAAAGGTAAATGATTTGAGTGACTTTTACATATTTTAGTAATAATTTTTTATAGATATACAGATAATCAAGGAAATTTACAAAATAATGGTGATAATTAAATAGAGAGATTACATTAATTATCATAATCTCTTCTTTGGTCAAATAAACGTAACAAATCGTTCCATGAACTTTGCATATCTTTGGTTTTGGTCTGTTTTGTGTTCCCCTCAGCTCCGTCTTACATTTATTGTTTCCACCATCTGTTTTAGTTGAAATGTCTATTTACATTCCCTTCACTACATGATTATTGTTGGTGATTATTATTTTAATATCTTATTTGCTCAAGTTTTAATCGACTTCAAATGTTGAACCACTTATTCAAGCTCCTTTATTGTTCGTATCATTACTAGTACCCTTTGACTATCAATTTGCACCTCTTACTTATTATAATAATTTATGTAATTCATCTACTTCATTATCACCAATATCTTATAAATTTCCTTGATTGGTTTAACATTTTTCATATTTTCATATTAATGTTATTTTCCATTAGATTATAACCTGATGACGGTCTAATTGAAAGTAATATTGTTTGCTTATACGAGTTGTTCTACTTCATATCACGAAAATTCTTAACATCCTCAAACTACTTGGTGATCCTTATTAAGTCTTAGACGACCATGAAAGGATGTTATGCCTTTCTTGTAAATACATGGGTTCTGATTGTTAATTCGTGTCCCTGTATCTTCTGACATATCACGGAAACAAGATTAAATACCACGCGAAAATCTTGTTAGTATACTATGCGCTACACTGGATACTTCGTTTTGTCTACCACTTTCTCATTGTCTACCAAGCCCGACAAAAGAGAATAACCGTACGCTTTCCAAATCAAGATAACCAATGCTCGTTGACTCGTTGGTTAAATTGCCCGAAAATACGTCTAATACAGCTGTCACCCAAAGAACATCTAAATTCATGGATACGCATGAATGTGACAAAACCTAGTATCATGTCTTTTAGTTAATTAACCACTGATTGTTATCCAGAAAATTACAAACAAACATCTGCTGCATAAAATGTTCTTTTAACGGCAGTGGAGAATATATCCTGTAAAATCACTAAACACAGCACTGTTGAATTCTAGTCTAGTGAAGAGAGATTTTTTCCTGGCGGTTCATGTTTCAAACTTCCTGTCAACTGTAGATATGTGTTTCTTCTTGTGATATATACTTATGAAGCTAAAGAAATATATGTTCTAACAAGTAGAGGAATTCCTTTTGTATACACCTATGCTTATCAACCCGTAATCTCTTTTCAACAGGACAATTAAATTGTGTAACTTATTACCGAAATGGTTCTCACAAGTGAAACATATTAAGTGTACATCACTAGATAGATTTATAACTTATATTTTATTGATGCTTTGATCAACAAAGACACATATTTCATCGATTTGAAAACTGCATAAATGTTGTTTCTCAATTACTTAATTTTCATTTTCTAAGGATAAGGCCGCAGCTATACCATAAATTTTTCAATGGTAAACGTTAGTGAATACAAAGTAATCATTCATTGTACACATTTAAAGTGATTATTTAAGATTCGCCTTAGGAATTTTAATGTTGCTATTTGATTACATATGAACTCACTCGTCTCGGTTAATGGTGCATTGATAAATATGGGTAAGCTATCTAGATATATCGTGTACTTACTAATAACATTCACTTATTTCTCTTTGAAAATGAAGGCGATTCCGCCTTTAGTATTTATATTCCCAATAGACGCGTGAAGAAATTTTACGATACGGACTAATTACCATGATAATTAATTAAAATCAAATATACTATTGACCCTATGATAGAACTTAAATTACTAATCCAAACAATAATTCCTAATTAGTAATTAAGTATACAATTAGTAGATTCAATTTCAACTACATAAAATTCACGAATTAGAATATTACAACATTTTTATTTTTTTTCATTTCTTTGTAATGAGTCCCATACTAGGACGAAATAGTTATCTATCACCCCCAGGTTTTCAAGGGTACCCCATCAATATCAATCTGTGATGAATTCATCCAACTAAAATTTAATACTACTTTCCACAAACTACTTTAAATCAATCTTATATATAATTAGTTTTTGTTCGAATATATACTGATTTATTCATGACATCAAACTATGTCGTCTTATGAGAACTGCAATGTTATCACTTAGAAATAGAAAAAAACAGTAAATACGTATACTAATGTAGCCTATGATTTTCTAATGTTTTCTTTTCATAGTTCGTCTATATGAAGTGATGTATCAGAACAATAATGAAACCATTTATTTAATAAAAAATAAATTACTCAAATTACGGACAATTTGCATTGCAATATGATCAAGAATAGAACGCTACATTAGGTTCAGTATCATACGTTTCTTATTGCTACTTAAGTAATGTGCATGTGATTCAATTATACTCTTTGGTTTATAGATAATATATTGATGTGTATTAAAGTCATATGTATAACTTGACTACATATGTAAAATTTGGTCAATCCAAATACCTGTTTAATTTAGTGGCTAAAAGCTCATTTTTAACGAACCGTTTATTAAACTGAATGGTATTAGTTACAATTACAGATGTATATCATTCAGAATGCATGTGATGCAACAAACAACTATCCTCGTAATGTAATGGATTTTAAACCAAAACATTAACTATACTGCATACAATGGTAAATAATTTACGTAAAGTAATTGAGAAAGAGACAATTTCCCTTAATTTATGTACTATTTAAAATATGACAGGTCGATAATTCGGATGCACCATATCTCAACAACATTTGAATTTATCAATAAAATCAACTTCAGGAAATGACATAAACCAACTTATATATTCATTACTAATTTGATATCACGAATTAGTCTGAATTAGACAACCACTGATAACCAGGATGTACTCGATGGCTCTTTCGTCTTAGTATAGGACTCTCCAGCAATGCGTATCCACGACTACGTCAGGGATCGAAACCAAAACTATCTGGCTTCGTAACTAACGTTACAATCGACGTCAGCTCACTGGTGACTAACTCTCTGAGGTACTTCCTGGAGTTTCAGTACGATGACATGGCTAGTGGCGTTTAACTGTGTCGGATGTGAGGCAATTACCCACGATGGCAACAGATAAGGTGGCGCAACGTGTCACAAGTTGGCTGAACCAGACATATCAACCGTTGTAAGACAATTCACTGGTCTGATAATATGACATTGGCCGCTGAGCAAGAAAGTCCTTGGTCCGATCCTTGATGGGGTCCTGGATACGCGCTGCTGAAGAATCCTATCCTTGAGTGAAAGAGCTATCGAGTACATCCTGGTGATCAGTGGTTGTCTAATTCTGACTAGTTCGTGAAATCAAAGTAAAAATTCAATAATCCCAACAACACCTAATCACAACAACATAATCATGTTTGTGTACTAAAATTTAACACAACGGTAGTTTTGATCATTTTATTGAGCACTTTATAAGTAATTTGTCAGTCTTAATAGCTTAAAAACAATCAATTTACTAATTCAAAAACACTAAGCATATTTACATGTCAGATGCTTTTATGCACATAAACGTCTGTTATAGTTTGATAGTTAAAGAATTACTACCAAGACTTCTTTTCACTTAAGACATATGCGGTCATGAATTAACCTATATAAAAACTAAATCTTATCTTCTTGACAAGGCTACATAATTTAAAATGTAAAGTGGTCGATGTCATATAACAAACAAGTTTGTTATTTATACGAGTTGGATTTTAAATTTAAAACTACCGACAGTACGTAGTGTGCCAGTTACTCACAACATGAACCTGAAATCTGTGACAAAAGCAGGTAATAAATTGGCAGAGCAATCATGTTGTTCAAGAAAAGTATGTCAACACATGCAGGTTGCAATAAATAAGCTGTACTCCACAGTGAGTTGTTTCCACTAGTAACCTTTATTCTTGTATTTATCTTAACTTATTATAGCGAATCTACTAGAAAGTATCCATTAAACATATCTATGTGCATAGAATTACCATTTTCAGTATGTTATGATACAAAATGCTAAATACGAACAAATCATAACAGAAGACAAGTAATTTACCAGATTTCAGTGAACTGTGATTTGTGAAGATTTAGTCAATTAAAAATAATAGAATAATTAACGGTTAATGTTAGATAGTACAGATTTACCACGAAATTAACTACCGTAAAAATCACTGGAAAACTAAATAACTTTTTCCTTGAATTAACGTGGTTTTGTGAAGACGAAACTCACCATACATGAAAATTGATAGTTCTTGATCAGTCCTTCATACATACAATGCGGGGAATATAATCGGACGTAGTGCCAGTTTTTAAATTTGATATCAGTAGACGGAAACCAGAAGCCACTAAACAGATATTTTTTTCTAGGAATTAGACTTCAAAAATATATAAATTACCAACAGATTCATCAATTAAGTCTCCATTCTTAAATTTTGCACATCATTTACTTTGTCATGAATTTGTTTCGACGTAAACGGTTTGGACAAGGCAGCAAAATATAAGAACACTTTCTTTGTTGTCTAAATAATCAAAGTACTTTCTGACTACTAAAGCAAACAGTCGACTCTACAGTAGCCGTGTATGACGTAAGATGATTGTTAAACCCTCCGGTTTTTGAATCTTGCTTTGTAGTACAGACTGTATTAAAATGCATTTTGTTGCTTACAGTATTATCATTATAGTTGTGATGAGTGTCACATTGTGAAAAATACCGGGTTTATCATATCGTTATAATTGAGAAGAATTCTAATTTCCTAGGAGCTTTTTCATTCTATGAGATGCAGAACATCACACTTTCAAAAAATCAACACCTGTAATGCATTAAGACAACTTAGAAACATATTTAATTTAAAATGTCATTATGTATATGGTTCAACTAATAAAGAAATATAGTTGACTGAATGTATCAGAGATTGAAGTTGGCAGGGTACCATTCAAAACCTCGGAGCACTGGACAGCTGTTTCGTTCTCGTATGGAACTCCTCAGAAGCGCGCACCTAAGATTCCGCACCAGAGGCTTCAGGCTGACCGTAGGATATGAATGGTAATACAAATAAATGTCTATATTTTGGCTACAAAAGCCATTCAATTTTTTTTGGTCTATTATTTGACAATTCGTTAATCACTTATTTGAAGCCAAAGCTTTAGCTGTTTTCATGGCATTTACTTAAAAGGAAAAATCTTATAAAATTTCTGTCAGAGTACACTTGACTTTGAAAAGTGCTATTTGTACAAAACTCAACTTAATAAGTTAGAGATTCATGATACCTGCATTTACATTGAAATATTAATGAAATTTCTTAAGATAATAGAACAAACATGTTACGTCATTTTTACATATTTAATTGTTTACTTTTAAGTTATGATAAATAATTTACTTTCTAGATAGTTAAGTGGAAAAAAAGACAAGAAGATTTAGAAAAGGTCGTTAAAAACTTTAATAGATTATTTTAAGTTTAATCAGACTAACTACCAAGTTATTGTTTGGGTTGGATTGTGACTGGCAGGTGGAATCCAGGGTCAACGTTTCTTCCTGTTTTGAACTGATTGACTGAATGTACTTGCAGCCCAATGTTGATGTTCACATCGAGATTCGAACTCAGTTCGTTTCGTACCAAGCGCGATTATGTTTATCACTAGGCTACAGTCATACTTGTGTAGCGGGTATGTATATAAATAATTCGAATATATTTCAGTCTACCACAAATCAACTGAAAGATCCAAACACATTCGAACTATAAATACTAAGTTATATCATAAATTCATAATGAAAATTTATAATTTGATTGGAACAACATTAAAAATTAACCGTTTCATAAGCCCAAAGTGAGAATACAACGACAATATTCCTAATAAGAAAAACTTTCTTCATTATTTTTAAATGACTATGAACTAACAATATATGAAGTCAATTTGTACTACTTATTTGTCATAGAATCCATAGAAATGTTATAAGCAATCTGTTGTTTATTATTCATACGTAAATCAAGATTATATTTTATTCTATCCTACTTAATTAAGTATAATAATTAAGATGATCTTATTGATTATAAAGTAATATATAGTTAGATTTTTCTAAAGATAAAATTGTTTAATTTGATTGATTATATTTATTTATGTTTATTGAATGTTGTAAGCATATCTTCTTTTAAGAATGTTTTGTTTCATTTAAAAGATGCATATATTGCTCTAAATACACACTAACATGTTCACCTAGTGACAATAAATAGCACTAACAATCTCATATAACTAATCACATTATATATTATCTTCTGTTGAAACAAAATAAAATGCAAATTTTGAATACTTATTTGTTTTTATATATTTTGTTATTGTTATAGATAGAGTGATATTTTTTTGCGAAACTGTTAGTGTTTATCCTTTATCCATACGTATAATAACATATTGAATATTTGGAAATGATTATTGATTTTTTTTCTCTAAACGAAATAATGATACTTTTCACTAATTAGTTTGTCAATAAATTATTCCTAAACACCCTGTATGAATTAAATTAAAACCCAAATCAAGAGTTATGACGGGTGTTTATTTCGTTTGTAAAAATGTGTTGTGTGGAATACAAATATCAAAGATCAAGTGTCTAGATCTAATCAAGTTGATAATGTAATTATAGTGGAACTGAAATTAACGCCGTAATGTATATTTCGATAATTCAGCCAGTCTTTTTTATTTAGAAAACTAAAAGCTCACATAAAAATTTACCGTTTTTAATCCTTACACCAAACGTTTATTTATTAATGTTTTAGATTTCATGCACGATCTATTCCGTTTGCACGCTGGAACAAAACTCATATCATTCATGTTCTGTTCATCAACTTACAAAAATTTACCTAATGAAACGATAGGATTGGTTATATTATGGCAGCTGAAATGTTCTTTAATAAGTTACATTTCGGTCACTTCAATGTAAAATAATGATAATATTTGCTTAAATAACTACATAAACATGTACTTATATATAACTATGTAACTAAATGGTTGATAATTTAATATTTAATAATCTTAGTGTTAATTTTCATTAATCAAATGATAGGCTTTTAAACCAAACCGAATCTAAATATAATGTTTTAAGGTGATTAACTGTATTACCTGTGGTCAACAAGTGATAATCACTTACCGTTCCTAGAGCTAAATTCTCATTCATCATTGCCACAGTGATATCAATCCTAGTGTCATAAAATGCTTTACATTATAATTCACCATAATTCTATTTATCAAATTAAATTTACTGTCAATCATTGTTTATAGATTTTTCCTAAACTTACCGTTAATATCTGCCGGATATATATATATATATATTTGTATATTTCAACATATTGCTTCTTACGAAATTGATTTAAATTTAATAGTAATAGTGTGTGTACTACATGTGTATTACACGTACACTTATGCATTAACTTTACTACATTCAGAAGTTACATTTGCGTAAATGAAATCAAAAATTAACATTCATTTAAAGGTTACTTTCAAAATGTCACCACTTTCTCTGTGAAGTCTTAAAGATATTCATCTATTGAATAAAAGGTACAACTCTGATGTAAATAGTTTTTTCATCAACATTCCATGTAAGTGTTTTACATAGTGAATGATTATTTCATGACTGAAGAATACAATGTGTTAATTTAATTTTTTTACTGGCTTTTTAAATGGATTTCAGAAAGGAACTTAACCACCTTGGACCTTGAAGCGCCAATTCATTATATCTACATTATTTACGTAAATAAAGGGGCCAAAAATCATTAATGAAATAACTTTTCGTGATTTAGGTTTTATTGTTACTTACTGGATACTTCTTAATTAACAAATATATGATCTACATTGATAACCTTAGCATCATCCGGTTTAATTTTTGAGATGACTGGTTTACTACAAAATTTTTGCTGTAGTAAGAGTTGATATGAACTAGATTTATGTTTATATTTTTGGACAATTTGATTATTCTTTTGATACTCATGGGAATCTAATTAGACTGGATATATCCTAAGGCTAACCCCCAACAATGATTCAATATAGCCAAGTTGACGCTCATTAAGATAAGAAAACGTAGAAGATTATATGAGATTCTGTCCTCTGGAATAAATACAGTAAACGAACTAGTTAATTTAATGAATGTTAAATCTTAATTTTGTCCTACAAACACGTCATTCTAAAACCTGTTCATAACAAGTGTTTTACATGTGTTTTATCCATGATTTGAACATAGGCAAGTGTAAAGTGTTTATCAAGCATAAAATGATTTACAGTAACTGTAGAAACTTAAAATCAGGATTTATTTTAAAGATTGTTATTTCAATACCCTATCCGCTCATAGGAGTGCACTAGTGTTAGGGCTCAACGTATTTCAAAGTAACGCTATTCACCTTCAACTAATAAAATTTCTTTAATAAATCACTTATAGCAACATCATACATATTTATAGTTTAAAGTTGTTATAACTGAATAACTAGTCATGTACAATCATTTTTATTGTACATAATTTACTTAAAATAAGTAGTTGATATAATCCTTTTAATCATGACTTAAATTTGCATATAAATGAAATGCTGTATCATAGCTTCCGTTGATATTAAAATATTTCTCAATATAAAAAAAATCAGATGAAAAAGCCTTATTACACGACTTAATGTAATATTGGTAGTCATATACATATTTCTAAATCTAATTCTTAAAAATCTTATTACATATGAATTCATAGATAACATACACATTGAAGAGTTTTATTATAAAAACTAATAATTGATTAGTATATGCAAACTAACTCATTTTTTTTTGTTTATGCAACACTACTACTACTACTACTACTTTTACTAATAATTATTACTATGAGATAATACAAATTTTAAGTAATTCGAGCTGATTAACTTTAACCTAAAAAGTTAATTACTATACTGTTAGATACTTTGTAACATTTTTATAACAAAAATTGGTTATGCTCTTGTTTTCCATAAAGCTTAAACAAATAACAGAAAATTCAAAAAAGGTGAATTTTATATGATTAAGTAATAAATGTAGTGAATTAGGATCTTCTCAATATGATGTTTCTTAGTGTTATACTTTTTAAGATGTGTTAAAATAGGTAATTTACATAATAACTTCTCATTTCCATAGGTTTTTACCTTTCAAACAAATATTTAAAATCATAGATAGCTGTGAGTTATTACTGTGATAAACTGAAAATAAATAAACTAGGTCATATATAATCTCATTTTCACATTAATAAAAGTTATTTATTTTACATCGGTATTGGAAACATTGTTTTTTTTCCTTGTTACTATGCATAACTGAAAGTGATTTGTTTCTACTAACAAATAAATTTCGTCTGTAATGTGATGAAACAAGGCGATAGAAGAAACATTTCTTTTCAATTAGCTTTTCATCAAAGCTCTACACCAATATACATACATAATTTATAGAGGGAGTAAAATCATTACTAAACAATTCACGATGCGTTAGATAATAATTTTATAAGTTATAAGGTGTTCATAAAATAATTATGATTAATTAACAAGATAATTATGACATACTAGTGAATACAGTAATTATTGGTTTCAAATGTATACAAATAAAATAATACTTGAATTGATTGGCAAATAGTCGATCACACAGTGCTTATTGAAGGGATTAATGAAATAATTACAAAAAATTCGGTTGTCAAAACTGCAACCAGAAAAGTTAACAAAAAATATCAAAATTATGATATTAACAATAAAAGTAATAATAATAGTAGTAATGACAAAAGAAGTTAACGAAATAAGTCATTTGTAAATCATTCAAGTATTGGCTTTTATGGTGACCAGAGAAAAGAAAGAGGCGGCAAAAACTTCGTATACACACATAGGCCCAGTTCGAGTTACTGAAGGCCGACGGCTTCTATTTTATGTAAATGATGTATGTGTAATCAATAAAGCAAATCAAATAGGATTTGGTGTATGATTTTAATAGCGTCTTCCTAATCCTTTCTATGTTCTATGCTAAATGTTCGGGTATAAAGTTCTTTATTTATAGTAGTTGACTTTTATTTAACCATATTGAGTGATATTTAGAGATAATTTATTTGGATGTGCATTAATTGTAGTGTTGATGTTTACATAAATATCGCATTTCAAAAATTAAAAAGCCATCTATTAAGCCACTAAGTTATGATAACCACTAATTCACTTAACACTGCTCTCCAGTATTATCAGTTGTTGAAATTTATAACAAAATTTGACTAATCTCAATAAAATATTCACTTTATAATGCTGTGAATGATCACCATAGAATTTGACACACGTATGCATCAGCGAAAGATGCCATACCTCAAAGGCATAGCAAGACTAGCACCATATTTATATGAGTAAAAGCTACTTCATTAATGCTTATAGCAAAAACATATAAAATATGATTCAGAGAGGAAGAATCGGTACATAAAAAGAAACCTTTGAAATAATTTTAAGCTCATAATGTGAAAGAGAACAAAGAATGAATACACTTGCACCACTTTGACCGATTTTGAGGTATATCACACAAAGTTTCTAACTACAGGTTACAGTGTTCACGGGGGTCCCAACTATGTGGTTGGCATCTACCGACACGATTCAAACTATCAGTCAGTGACTTCATGAACTGATGCCATGTTTTTATTAGGCTGCCTCTAACTGTCTTCCATCCTCTTCCCATAAAAGTCATTACTGCTCGTCGAGGAAGACGATAATTAGGCAAACGTAACATATATTCCAACCACCTCAGTCGATGGTACTAAAAAATATCATTTTCAATGAAAAATATTGATATTATTATCCAAAATTAAATAAAAGCAGGTAACGTTGTCTGTTAATATTGATTGGTCACAAAAATTTATATAAAACAAAATGATGTAAATTATTTGTATACAAATTGATAAAATTTAACATAGAAGAAAATGTTGTAGTATTAGTATTAAATACACCACACTGCTTAAAGATAGCTTCGTCAGGCAACGTGTTACATTAATTTTTGACATTCATGATTCCGTGATATCACAAAACCTATAAAAATGTTAGAAAAGTATTCTGAAAATTCCATCATCATTTCTCCACCTAAATGTTAACAATGTGATGAGAAGCAATGTTTATTCACTCCGAATTGCTGAAAGTTTGTAAAATTTGGTGTTAAACTATCAACTACATCATTGTAAAAGAAATAAAGGAACATCAGCGAAGATAATTTTCCTTTTGACGATGCCATTTACCAAAGCTGCATTATTAAACGATTAGGTTTCAATAAAAGGGGGGGTGAAGAATGGACCTCCTATGGACTGCTGAAGCTTGAGCGATTCGGCAATTCAAACTTAATCATTGATTTCAGAAACAGCGTGTGAAATCCTTTAATTTATCTTTGCCCTAATCATCTTGATAAACCTCTTCTATCTTTCGATAATTAGTGCTATCTTTAGGAGGTTATGTTTTAATCATAGTCATATGGGCAGTTATTCTTTATTCTTTCAATTAATAAATTAATTTTATTTTAGAATAGTTCTTCATAATTCAGATAACTGCATAGCAATCTTCCAATTTCTGAATAACTTATTATGTAACCTCTCACTATTTTTTAATAGACAAATATTTTGTCAAGATTACTATATCTATTATTGTATGGTTTTAATAAATGATATCGTCGGGAAGAAAATGTTCTTCCCTGGATTGTCTCTAATATTAGCATGCATAAATCAGAATTGTATCATTTATTTTATTACCATAAATAGTGGTTAGAAATTATCATATGATCGCATTGTTTTCAATCGAATGTGATTTCGAATGTAAGAACTATGGTTTTGTTTAATCTGGAAAAAAACACTAAGAATTACTCTGCAAATTACTTACAGTACATATCATTCATCAGTAATTGCATACACTTTGTTCCCTTTATTATTTTCAAGAGAGTAAGAACAAATATTAGTGCAGAATAAGATGAATTCATTTTATTTCGTTGGTTTCTCATCAGCTGCATACAACCTAGAATAATGTTTTACAAAATTAATTTTAAGTGACTAAACAAGATTCAAAGTTGATAAATTAAACAAAGACTTAAAGGATTACACGGAGAAACTAATCACCAATCTAATGAGGGAACTTCTAAAAAGAAACTAATTGGTAACAAGACTTATAATAATCTGAAACCTAGAGGATCTCGGCTACCGTACACGTATGGTCTACCCAAAGTACATAAACAAAACACCCCACTTATTCTATGATAAATTCACCCCATCACAAGGTGGCTCAATGGTTAGCAGATAAGCTTGAGCCTATCCGTCAACGTTTGTCTACGTTCTCACTGAAAGAGTACTTTCAGTTTGCTGAAACATTAGAGAAAATTGATATTTCCGGTAAGTCTTTGGTTTCCTTCGATGTAACATCCTTATTCACCAATATACCACTTCCTGAAACCATTGAAATTATATGCCAAAATTTGGACCTACTTTCTCTACCAGTGATTGAATTTAAACGACTATTACTTCTGTGCACAAATGACATCCAGTTCATGTTCGATAACAAGATATATCGTCAAATCGATGGTGTTGCAATGGGTAGTCCATTAAGTTCTATCCTAGCAATCTTGAGGGCACAAAACTAAAGAAGGTAATCGAGGAAATGACACATTTTTCAGGTACGTGGGTGATACCTTTATCGTATTCAGTAATGAACAACATGTTAATTACTTATTGAAAGTTTTCAATCAAGCACATAAAGATATTCAATTTACTATGAAGGTGGAAAAAGATAATAAATTTCATTTCTTGGATATTGCCATGCAAAGTCGAGAAGATTGTTCAGTGCGACGGTCGATCTACAAAAAACGACGTGGAATGGATTGTTCTTGAATTTCTGTTTAATCCATTACAAAATGGCATTGGTGAAAACATTGGTACTCAGAGCCAAAAAGATATGTACTTCAGATGTGATAGATACAGAGCTCGTTAACATCAAACATTATCTAAAAATGAATGGCTACCCAGAAAAATTCATTGACAAATACAGTGAACAAAAACCTGATAAACCAAATGAAATGACAGTCCATAAGAAGCCTGTTTTCCTTCAATTCAATTCTAAACGTGATGATATTGTTGAAACAATCAGAAGATGACTTAGCTCAGCTTTAAAGAGAACTCACTATGCTGCAAAACTGGTTATATCGTACATAACAACATGTTCATTGAAACAATCAAAAGTCGACAGATATCCTTCTCATATTACCGCCAACTGTCTGTATAAATTTACTTGTACCTGCAGTAGCAGTTACATCGACCGAACAGAAAGAAGGGCCCACCTACGTTTTAATGAACGTGTCCCCAAAAATCTACGACTCACAGGAATGAAAACATTTAACAGTGCAATCGCTAAACATTTGATTGACACAAGACACCATATTGATATCAACAAATCATTCAAAGTATTCAATAGACAAAAAACTTCAAATCTCCTAAAATATGCTGAAGCAATTGCCATTAAACGAATGAAACCAAACTTGTGTGACTAAAAAAAACTGTTATAACCCTTTCTTTATCCTGGTAACCTGACTTATGTGTCGTCATTTTTATTGCCTAGTTCATTTATTACTTCTTTATTGGATCTCATTTTTCGTTACATCACCACTTTTATTAGATGGTTGAGTTCAACTTTTGTGTTTAATTAGGTCACTTTAAGTTTAACAACTTAGCTTAATTCACATGATTATCAAATATTTCCAACCAACTCTTATTATGTAATCATTTGAACTCTGATCTCTATTTTGCCTTCTCGTACCTTCTTTTGTATTCGATATATATTTACAGCATTTTCTCTAACATTTTAGTTATGTTCGCATGTCTAACATGTTTGAGTTCAACCAAGTTCTAACACTCTCATGAGTACACTAAACTTTGTTTCAAATGTTAATTATGTTAAATATTGTTCTAGGTTGTATGCAGCTGATGAATTCATTTTATTCTGCACATATACTTCTTCTTGCTCTCGTTCATCAGTACTGATAAACTTAATTTAATATAGTAGTTGTTGTCCAAATTATTCATCATCAGGCATGTCTATAGAGAAAATTGCTTTATTCATGAGGTTTATACATAGCACTTACATATTCGAAAACTTTAAAGTATACCTAATTTTTACTTTTAAATATCCTCATCGATTTTTCTTTCCATTTGTCCTTGATCATTACAGTGGGGCTTAGGGTCCTCTTACAATGACTCATTTTAAAGAAACTTTATTTGGACTAGCTTCTTTTCAATAGTATGAATTCTGTTGTTCTTAGTGAAATTATATTCTATAAGAGAAGACCTTACACTTCTTAGTTTGTTTCCCAGTGACATTACAAAATCCTTAATTTAAATCATTCAGTAATTAGTCGTAATAATGCTGCTCGTGAAAATTTGTCTAATTTACTGTTTGAATTCGTTAAAGACTGAAAGTGCTTGAGCACCACTAAGAATCAGGGAGCACTGGACATTTATTTCCTTTTTAACGCTCCGTACTTCGAGCACTATTTGTTAAGTATAACCAACGTATTCATAGAATAATTGATTGTGCTTTCTTTAAAGTACACAAATATATCCAATGCAGTACAAGAATTCCTAAATATTATGTATCACAAACCAAAAATGAATATCATATCTTACGTAATCAGCTCCGTTTAATGTATTTAACAAAAAAAATAAATTAATGTTCAATAATGAATAATCAACGATAACAAAGAAGTATTACAAAATTAATCAAGAAGTCGGTTTTTGTGAGTAAACTCCATAAGATTTACTATCTGATAATACATTTCAGGAATAATTATTCAATTAAAGTTTATCAAACGATAAACGATTGGAAATCTAGATAGTGGGATGATATTTACTCATAGTTTTAAACTCCTTGGTAAGGTTAGCATAACAGCCCTCAGATTGTAAATAACCTTAGTAGTGGAGGTTACGCATTAAGCACGATACTTTTAACCAACTGAGTCATAATGTGTAGCTTTCTAACTCTTCGGCACTGGTTATTTTGTAAGATAGTGCAATTAAAACTCAGTTTATTCGATGATAATTCAGTCTTACTTCAGGCATATTTGTCTCAGTCAAAATATGATTAGAATCTTACCTCATAGCTAGTGAAATAAATTATGGGCAATTTATGGAGAGGAGGATAGTTTCTATTACGGAACGACATAAACCTTATGTTCGTAATAAATTATCCATTTGTTAGTTATAGGTACTTTCATCGAGATATACTTTTATTATTTCATTTAGATTTAGATTATATCTTTCACCAAAATTTGGTGATAAGGAACAAAATTAATTTTTGTCCGGTCATTGAGGTTATTTTTGAACTGATTACTTCAGTAATTTAATTATCGATAACATGCAAACATTTCCTTTCTCAATCTTTTATGAACAAATCAGCTTCTTCCTTTCTTTTTACCAAAAAATATAAACGATCTATAGAACTGTTGATTGCTTCATTAAATATATAATCAAAGAATGGATAAAGTTAAACAAATAATTAGTGTAGAAAACAAAGCACACCCTTGGTGACCTTTTGTTATTTATTTAAATGCTATTCATTGACATTTATTTTGTTCTAAATTAGATAAGCAAGCCTTCATTGTTTAATATTTCTGTCTTTTGAAAGAATATGAATAGTTTCTTTACATAATAAGTGGTTTAATATTCACATGAAATAATCGGTAACCGACGGTAGAGTACATTTTTTCTAGTCCATTCAACATACTTATGACGTGAAACTATATGATGTTTATTCATTTACCATTCTTAGTCAATTAGAAATAAATTATTATTTTTTTGTAGACTATTATGACATCACTCTTGTATTTTGCATGTATTTATTAAATTCCTGTACCAATATAACCTTTAATGTACTCTCACATACTTGTAATTTTGATATTCTTTTCCATCCAACTAATCACCTATTCATTAGTTGATGTAACTATAATGAAATTTCAAAAAAATTTATTATCATTAAGATAGAAGCGGGAATTCTATCACCGGACATAGGCCCAGTGGTGAAGAGGATTATGTATTCGCCAACCTGAAACCTCTAAGGCGGGATCTTTGGCGTTCAATGTTGGTGAGTAGCATATTAGAACGGAAAAGCTGATTAGTTTTACCAAGTTTTGAATTGTACCGTACCAACATTAATCCGTGACGAATTCTGCCAGTTAAAATTAAACAAAATCCTTCCATTGATTAAGGTAAGATTTCGAAAAGAATATTAAATATTCATGTAAACTACTATTTAAGACTGTCAAATATACGTTTATTATTTCCAATGAAGCTACCACGTATAGTAGTTACAAAATCTGAATTGAAGTGGTATTGTGAAGATAGGTACTAAGTTCAATTATCTGTATTCATCACAGATTAATGTTGTTTTGGGTATGACTGAAAAGCCTGGATCAATTAACAAGTGTTTCGTGCTAGTATGGAAGTCCCCAGACGTAAGCATCTGTGATTCTGCTGGGGAGTCAACCCATCTTCATCAGACTCACGGACGCCTAGCCATCTTGATCACTGAGCCAGTGTTTAAAGATAAAGATTTCAGTTTCATTAATCTGTGACAAATACAAATAGCCAAACCTATCTCACTAGAAACACCTTAGTTTGATTACAAAAATCAGCATTACTAGTTACAAACTTCAAGATGTTCCTGAAGTTCATACTAGAAATCTTGACTGGTGGAGTTCTGGCATGTTATGACTAAGACTATTATCGCTAATAACAATCGGTGATCATTGAGCTATATCATAAACTGATGAAAGTTAGAATTTTATCAGCGTGCATTGCTGAAAAGTTTCATACTAGAACGAATTAGATGCCCAGTACTTCCCGGTTCTCATTGATACCCAATCAACATCAATCTTTTATGATTATATTCAACTAAACATTATGGTTATATAATAATTAACCAAAATTACACTACTTTAATAGAAAATACAGTTATGATAGTATGTAAGAATAGAAGTTTAACAAAAGATTATAAAATTCAAGTAAATAAAGGAAATGTAAATGTAAAAAATCATTGAATAATACATCTTTTTTTTCACTTTAATCTACCATAATTATAAAAATTGTAATAAAATAATATTAAATCATTAGTTCAATTGGCTTTGTTAATATTCATAAAAATTATTATGATTATTATAGGTAGTAATGAACTAGTTAAGTTGTTTTACTCTTTTTTTCTCTATTCTAATTGTACTTCTAAAATGCTCTTTTCATATAAATTATTAAAGAGAAAAATATATCTCATTATGTTAATTTGTTGTATTTTTCTTTTTCTACTATCTGTACCCTTTTATACTGTAATTAAATAATTGTTCTTAGATTTTTATGAAAATTTGAAATTGGAAGTTAATGTGAAGTCAAAATACAATTTTGAAGGAAGTATTAAAAAAAAATAAAATGATAAGTTATATTTCACATTGTATTATATTTTCTTCAATGATGTTTCAACAATAGTTTATTCTGTTATGTAAATAATAGCAATGAATGGTGATATAAAAAATGTATGAAGAATAGAAGAGGGAATATATAACTGGATACACAAGAAGTAGATTATTTATTTAGATACTTAAAATAGATTATTTTTTATGATAGTGTACTATTAACTAAAAAATTAATAAATCAGTAAACACTGTAACTATTTTGTTTTATACAAGCGACTTTCAGAAATGGATATCCATCATTAGTAGGATATAATGGAAGAAATTCATGTTGCTTCGTAAGCGTTGAATAGCATACAGCATTTCTATGGAAATATCATAATTGCTGGTTAACTAGAAAATTGACAGAAACAAGCATTCTGATTAACAACAGGCTTAAATATGGTTTACAGGTTCTGTAAAAAAAATTGGTAATACATATTCATTCTATAAAATAGATAGTGTCCTCTTCATACTTGCTACTTTTTCAACCAAAACGTTTCAGAGCCTTTTGATTGTCAAAGAAATATGTAAATCAAAAACTAATCTGGTGGTTATCATAGAGCTTACTGTCAATTGAAATCTATTGGTATGTGTACACTAATTTCAAAGTTTTACATCTTTTAAATAAAGTCCTTCATATTTTGTGCACTAACAATAAAGCGCTAAACAGACCAACATATTTTGTACTCGTAATGTTATTTACTATACCAGAAATCAATTTACTTGAGGCTCCACCAAATTTTTCTACACACATGAGAGTCACTTCATAAAGCATCCTAATTGTCTGATAAATTAAAACAAGTTAATTAGTTACTAGTTTATCATAATTTGTTTACATGGGGAACACAAAATAAAGAGCATTTGCTTTGCAATCAACAAGACACAAACTCATCCTAATTAAATATATACCAGTTGTGCAAATGTGACTGTCTGAACTCAGTAGACTAGTGGTGGACTCGGTGTCATTTGAAACGAAGCGGATTGAGTTCGGATCTCAATGTAAATATCAACATTGGGATGCAGGTATATCCAACCGATGAGTCCCCAAACAGGAGGAAACGTGCGTCCTGAATTCCGCTTTCTAGTCACAATCCTACTTAAACATTACTTGTGATTCATGGCTATATCAAGACAATCCGTTCAGGATCCACATATAGAAACAAAGATGGACCAGTTTGAATCCATGACTAATCAACGGGAATATACAAACTTATCCTAATTAAGAAGGCATTTGGTGTATCAAAAGCAAAAATAATTTCTGAAACCAGATTAATCCCAATTTTTTACAGACAGATGTCAAACGAAGCATAATATTTTCTATATTTTAAACTAAACATTGTAATTACGAATCCTTGCTCGAATATGTTGAATTGAATATCAAAATCGTTGATACATAGTCAACAACTAAGGAATCAAACGGCTCTTTGAATTTATTACAGTCATTATGAATGTTTTACGGTGAACAACAGTTGAATTTAATTTTACCTGGAAAGTGAGGATATTAACTCACAGGATAAGGACTAGAATATTATTTCAAGGGCACCATTCTTCCAGTCAATAACCATTTGCATGATTAGATTAGTTCCACCACTATTATTATTAATACCATTATTAATACTGCAAATTCCTGAATAGTTAAACTACTTTTCGTAAAAATTCATACTACTTTTTTCAAAATAAATAGTTTAGTTATTCTAACAAATTACGTGGCTGGAATTCATTTAAACTTCTGAAAATACTTATTATTTATATGGTTTTTTGAAAGTCAGAATAAACTAATCATAGAAACTTATATTTCAACAAAGGCATTTGTGCCAAAGCTCTGCTTATATTGACTTATATCATTGTGTAAATTGCATATATTTAGTATTTGCATGCCAGAATCTTTGGTTCATATATAGCCTATGAATTCATGACTAGAACTTTTTAAGCCAAGCATTTGGATATCAGTACTATTCTTTAAAAACGGCCACCAAAATTTCGTAGCCTAACTTGTAGTCCGTCAGAATTAGTAATACCTGTGAGACTGCAGTTTTGTGAACAGTGTTGCAATTTGACTATTATTATTTAATTCAATGATCAAAAATTTATCTGAAAGGATTGAGATCAGACTTGATCACACTGAAGGGAGTTCAAAACCCTCTCATGACTGGTCATTAGTTGTCAAGCTATCCTGTACAGATATAAATGACATTTTCTACAGTTTCAAACTTTGTCGAGACACCACCTTAGAGATATGCTATTATACATATTCAGAATCAAAGTCATTTCTCACTTGCATGTACTTTTTATTGAATTCTGAACAAGTTCAAAGAATAAAAAGACAGTGTATAGTATTTTTAAAAGAGTTTTAAGCAACTGTTGAGCGTCAGTGATGATTGGTATATGTCAAGAATATTCGAAGTCTCGTTCAACATTTCATCAAGTATATCGGTAAAATATTTTTAAAATCCCGTTTCTTGCATTTCTTCACTTATACTTTTATTCAGTTCAACTGTGAACCTGAAGCAGTTTATCCGGAGGCCTATAATAAAAGTGAGTAGCTTTTTAAAATCAGGGATTCATGAAGGCTCAATAATTGTTAATAATAGCTAACTGCATCCGTTTGTTGTATATATTTAATGATAATTAGCTGGGCATTCGATTTTAGCAACTCAATGAATATTTTGTGTTGTAAAATGATAGGTGACTCTGTTGAGCAGAAAAACATGTAGGTTTTCAGATTTATCGGTCACTGCTCTCATATTAATCTCCCAAAGGAATGAATATTTACTGCTGTTATCATGAAGTTAGCCTACTGTATATTAATTATTTTCATTGCTGAAAATAATGCGGCATTTAAAAGTTACTTTGTTTTCATCCGTGAAAGTGTTGTTATATTCTTACTGTTGAAACAGTCACTATGATCAAACCAGTTAATCAAAAGTAAGGAAAAAAGTGAGCAGCAATAAAGCACAACTCGTGCTTGTTGCTAAATATGTATGTGAGTTGATGAATCGCCAGTCTTCAGGAAAGTGATGACATAACCTGATTCCACTTATCGACACTAACTGCGTTTGATTATATACATATATATGTATATGTGAAAGCATGGTCGATGACTACCCACACGCCTTCCAAAACACTTCACTTGATACCTATTATGAATATAGGATTTGGCTTCAATCATGAATATAATTCTTCGTCTTAAACCATAAAGCAACAAATTCAAAATTTGATCAAAAAGTTGATTTACTACTTATTATTTGAAAGTAGCCGAAGAATATTTCAGTGTTTTCCTCTTTGTTGATAATTCACCTACAGTCCTCATATTAAACGATTATGAAAATAATACAATCCTATTCGTAATGTACCCTGCAAAAATTCGGCATTTTTTGATCATTTTATTTCTTGAGAGTGATTCTTCACAGTATAAAGATCAGCATAGTGACATTCATTTAAAAAAACACTAAATTTAGTGCAGACTGTCATACTATTCTAGCCTAGTCACAACTATTTATTTACACTTTATTATTAATGTGTTTAGTGTAGTGCTCCACTCTCTACTAGTTCACTTTAAATTCGCTTCCATAAATCCTGAAGCTAACGTAGCTACCCCTTATCTTCAGATATATTCATAGGGCTGATTTTAGTACATATGTATCAATGCGCTCGATTGTCACAATACGATAAATACGTTAGTAAAAATTTCACTAATTTAAATTTACTCATACGTACTCATTTTACTGATGGTGGTTGAGGACGACGGATTCATATGATTCTTATTAGAATGTGTTCTTGTAATGGATACTATAAACACATGGGATATTATAAATTGAAGGTATATATACAAAGCACATTCATTAAGTATATTTTTCTGTTTGTATCCACACCAATGAATTTTTTAGGAAGATTTTTGCCAGAACAATAACCTCAAGAAATTCATGTTAAGTCTTCTAAAAGTTAGTGTTACACAATATCACTAAAACAAAATTCTATCTTCTGAATCTTTCTGTTAAGATGAAAAATGCAAAATCGTTCACCTGAATTTATTTCTTATCTAGTTGGTGTAAATTTAATTAATGGTTGTCGTTCCAAAAATGAATCACATTTACTAACAATCACATATTGTTCCATTTAGACGCTTTCCAATTTTGTACCAAATACATGAGAGGTACACTAATCATAATTAATATGTATGAATCACTTTTCTGAATTATGGTGTTTTTTTAGTAAGGGCTCGAATTTCTGGTAGAGTTAAGTGTAATATAGCTTCCCTTATCTAATACCTTTAACTTTCATTCAATACATAATATTTCTGAAACGTCGAGTAGAGATTTGTATGACATAATCTGGAGACAGATATTCATGCATGAATTCACTAGTCTATTTATTAAAATCAACTCGAAAGTGTCTACAGAAAAATCTAGTACATCATGGATGACTGCTTTATAAACAGATTATAAAATAGCATAAATCGGCCATAGTAATTAGATTTAATTAATATTATCACTCAAATGTACTAAGTTAATTTCAGAATATGTTGAAAGCAAACTTCATCACAATTATCATTCGTCTGAAAATCGTTTCTAGTATATGTTAGAATAACGCCCAATTTGATACTTGAAAAAAACGATTCCGTACATTCATTCCTTCACTTACATAAATCATATTTCAATTTAAAATTATTATTTTTAACAGGAAATGGATTTACTACTTTTTTCTCTATATTTATTTGTATTGTAACGATTTAATATTCTACAGAGTAATACTAATTAAAATACTAGGTAGGTTTAATTGTTTGAAACTCATATTGATTTAATACTGTTTAGGGTGTAGTATCCTGTTGTTTAACATATCGTCTAGAGGAAAGATCTGAATAGACGTTTTATGTCAAATGATACTAGTTTCAAAGGTACGTTTCTACTCTTAAAGAAGGTTGTGCCTATCGAACGACTTAGTGACATGCAAACTACTGTCGTATTAAGGGATGCTAATACTCAGCTACTTTTATTGTGAGTGATTCCCTGTGGAACTGAGATGAACTGACTTAGTTGTAACTAAAGCTAGTCATAGGTTTCAATAGAATTTTATCAACCAGGTTGCCATGGAGCCTGTAAATTAAATAAATCTAGTGTGAGGATGCACTGTCATGTGAAGTGTTTGAGCGGATCGGCGTAACATCAGAAATTACTATTATTGTATTATTGATCTTATTTAATCTATCTACTCAAGAACATCATTAGTGTCGATTTTCAATGGGCAAGATTATTAAAGCTTGATTACGTTTCTGTTTTTACCTTATTTATTTTCAGAATCCATTATCTCTGTAAATTCTTCGCGTGTATTTAGTCTCAAACATCAATTTTAATAACGGATGCAATTTTGTCAATTCATTAAGAGAAGAAAAACAAATTACATGAATGTATTTGTTTACCTAGAGATATACAGGTGCTAGATCCATTTTCCACTCTTTCAAGCACCACAACAATAAAAAAAACATCTAATGGCTATTGCTATTAATCTTAGTAGTAATATTAAATTACAGAATAACGCGATATGATTAAAATATGACTAACTAAACGAGCAAGAGTGGGATTATGTCCTTAAGGAAATCATTTTATTATAACTTTCGGTATCTAACCAAGTAAAGCTTTACACTCCGATTGCATGCATACACAAGTTGGAAATGAATGTTCACAGTCGCCTCTACTAAATAGGTTGGCTGAAGAGAGGCAATATGTAAGGCAGCCAGAATCGTACTGGGAAGGCAGAAGGCGTTTTGTTCAAACAACCAGCTTTGAATTGATGTTTCTTTTTCAAGAAGAAAGAACACGGTTACAAAAGATTGGCCCTAAAACTGTACATCTTGACTTACTCTTTGGACTTCCGCCTAGGGAAGTAAAATCTTTTCAAGCATTGGGTTGATATATCTAATGCCAAACAAAAAGGATGTTTGCGATCGGTTCCCAAAAGTTGTCTTTTGGAAAATTTTAGTCACTTTTTTCCACATCGTCAGTATCACCTCTAGTCCAGCCTTCTTTTCAGGTACATCGTGTGGAGGAATTTGTTGATGGTGTAGGTAAATGAGGAGTGATAACCACCCACAAAGCTATCCTACACGAGGAAATCCCTTCGCTTTCTGGTATTTTTTTCCGCTTCTACCTTCAACTCATACTTTCGAGCTCCCACTTCTTCTAAGTTTATTGCTAATCCTTATAATTCACGTTCACGAAGTTCTATATCAGTCTTCTTGAAAACACTCTAAATTTCATTTTAGTGATTGTAGTGTGCAAACCAAGTGTTAAATCAGTCTACCTAACGAAGTCCCTAGAATCTAATGCAACCGAATGTATGTTACGTCCCTGAAGCACATATACAATATCATATTGTGGTTACCCATTTGGCTTCACCCAAACAGTACAGACCCAGGGCAACTTACTCTAAGTTTTCTGAAGACTGCACAGCAGGTTCTTGTGACCATGTCGGTATAAATATACAGCCAAATTTAAGGACAGAACAGGGACTTCTTTAATGGATTCCTGTCAACGGTTGCTTACTCATTGTCCGTCTAAAACCTCGAAAAGATATGGGCACAGTTCAATGTCCCAAAGTCAACTCTGTATTTACCCTTACCACTTGCAGTTCGGAGGCAATAAAAGATGAATTCTACA
This sequence comes from Schistosoma mekongi, assembly GCA_034768735.1. NCBI lineage: Eukaryota > Metazoa > Platyhelminthes > Trematoda > Strigeidida > Schistosomatidae > Schistosoma > Schistosoma mekongi. The sequence continues at coordinate 24,139,413 of CM068308.1, forward strand.
GAGAATTCATTAGCTTCCTCCAGAAAACCTGATACTCAAACACGGTAAACATTGCAAATCATTTTAACACCCAAGTCAGTAGGCTAAGATAAGCTAGAGAATATATGAATAATTTCTTGATGTTTGAGACCAATGAACGGATAGGGAAGGCTATATCATACAACTGCCTCTATATAGCTTCTTATTCCTAGCAGATAAAATTTAATCATATGAAGAGACACTGTACAACTGGTGGCTGCCAATACATAGATGGATATATAATGTCATAACCCTACCATTTGTCGTTAGAAAGGACTACATGGTGAAAAGTCGGTTCCCGTGCAGTAATTAATTACCTCCCTCTGGACTATATGCCACAACGTTCTTCATACAAACATGTTTCATTCCTACATGATTCTGTTGTACTAACAGTAGTATGTAACCCGATCTAACGCGTATATGTGCCGAGCTTAAAGCTGTTTATCAATGACAGAAGCCCTCCTTTCCTTCTTATTAGATCCACTAGCAAAGCGGTCACAACTAGTTTTTTGTGACATCGGAATAATAACTTTCAGTGTGGTCAGATAATTAATGTAGTGTCACCACATATCGTTTATATATATATACCACATTTGTAATACTGCTATTAATTAGTAACTCTTCGAACATCTAGCGACAGCATATAGGCATAAAAATGGTCCACCTGATCTCTTCCTGTCACCATTAATTTCTTAACCGTTTTATTAAATTATAATACAACTGATGCCTGTTATCTAGAAGCAGTTTACTTAGTCTACATAGGTAGATAAGCCAGCTTATTAGAACAATAAACCTTCTGTCTTTCAATCCGAATTGTTTGAGACCACCTCATGTCAATTAAAGAAAATTTGATCAATAAACTACAGAAATAATCAGTCAATTATGTTTATTATTTACTTACCAAAAGTTTAGATGATAAGTAATGAAATTAATTTCATGAAAGCCTTTTTACAAAGACTTAAATCGAAATGATACATTAAAATTAAAAGAAAAATATTCGATTCTTTCATAACAAAATTTCATTCCTCTACAATTCCAAGAGTAGCATAGCAACCAAAATGTGTTCATATATTAACGAGCTAAATCTTCCTCATTATTTTGTAGCTTATAGCAATTATTATTTATGATATTTATTAATATATATTTATTTGTATGTACATATGCGAATATACATGCCACGTGCTCTTGCAGTCAAGAAAAAAACCTCACAATCACTCACATGTACAAATGAATACATGTTAAATAAAGATAAACAAACAAGAAATCTGGTAGCTTGTTGCTGAGCTCTTTAAATTGCTTTGGCTTTCTTTTACTTATAATAAATAACATTTGAGCATAGAGGTGGAGAAAAAGTGAGAGAGAATGAAACATAATACTAGACAAGTTGCCTCTCATAAACTTTCACCCTATAATTTTTATTCTCACTTTCCTTTGTTTTTTGACCTATTTTATATGAGAGTATTTATGACATATATCTTTCTACTCATGTATATATATATATATATATATATATATATATATATATATTAAACATTAAATCTTAGTAACTAAAGTATCATCAAAATATAAAATATGATTTTGGATATCTAGGATGAAATTTTATGACGTTTAATCCCATGTGGTTGTTAAAGTTTGGATTCTAGGATGTTGGATGAATAGAATATATGCAAACAAAATATAAGGATGATTAATTTAATTCTCAACTATGTCTATGCATGCATGCACTAGTGGATTATTTATTTTAAGTCGAGAATATAGAAATTCATTGGACTCAATAAATGACTACCATATAAAAGCATTGTATTTCATTCATGTTTATAGTTTCGTAGCCTTTTTTCAGTAGTTATCGAGTAATAAGTAATAGTCAACAATTATTTTTGTAAGTGATAGTTAAGTGAATTCATTGCAGTCTAATCAAGTAACTTAGACCAATTCGTAGTGTCAAATTGAAATTCAACTAGCCCCGCAACACCCAATTGCAATTAATATCAGCTCACTAGAAGTCAACTTTTCGAGGTGATTTCTGGAGTTCAAATTAACCTGCATCAACTAAATATTCATAGTGGAACCAAGGATTGACTGATATATATCACCACATATCTAAATATAAAATGAATTTTATGATGTATAATCAATATCTATGACAGTTATGCATCAGAGTCTTTATACAAACGATTGTTATCTAGTTTATGGATTTTTGTTATGTCAAAAATCGTAATTACTTCACTGTCAAACAACCAATAAAATCATAAACAAATTACTCAGAGCTTCAATAAAATTTAAGTAAATACGTGGAAATACAGAATGCATCCGATTCCGGAGCCTTCTATTGTGATACTGGTTTCCAACTTTGATACCTTTAAATTAAAAAAATCAGTGGGAATTTTTCATTTTTTGTATTCATGCTTTTTCAGTGATGATATAAAGGACTAAACAGACAGTTATGCCTTTTTGATGACTGACTAAAAGGACCTTATTACAGTATATTGTAACCTCATGTTGCTCATCATAATGATAAGTTTGCATTTCGTGGTAACTAACTTGTAACCACCACTCAAGATTCTAATGACAATTTGACAACTAACTCCTGTGGCACTAATCAAAATAGTATAATAAAAGTTCAGTCTGATAATGTTTCCCCATTGAACTGGAGCAATCTCATTATCAATATCTGCCAATTAAGGATTAAGTTCTTATATGTGAAACAAAGTTTTTAAAACATTTACTTGTTCTACAATGACTAAGCGTTTCGAATAAACTTTTAGTTTACAGTTAAAAGTTCCAGATATTTTTTTGGAAGATGGTTATTAAGTTTTTCAGAAGCCGAAATCCTAATATCGACTGTAGTTGTAATGCATTTAAAAGGTCAGTGTTATCTTTAAAAGTGTTTTCCTTAAAAGCAATATACATACGCTGTTTAAAAGATGTATGACTGGAAAGTAGCAGTATATATAGTCTATAACGAAAGATTCATACTTTGTTAGATTTCCGATATGTTGACATTTGTGTCAATTGTCCTGCAACCTGTACTAGCACGTAAGAAATTTTAAAACACACTTCAAATGCATCTCGAACGTTTTTTTGCAATCAAAACCATGATTCTTGTTATTCATCCCAGTTAAATGCACCGAAATCATACATTTTATGATTTTGACAGTAAATAATAAATAGTATGATAATTATTGCTTATTCTAGTATGTACTGCAAGTAAATAAAATCACCAATTTGCGTTACCATAATTATACTAATTACATACGTACAACTATAATCAATCTGTATGCTTAACTTTTTAGAAATCCATAAGTAACGGTTAAGTTTAAAGTAGGAAATTAGATTAATTGACTTCTTTATTCATCATAAATTCCACAGATATAATATCATGAGAGTAAAATGAAGTTCAAACAATAGCATAACTTTCATTCATACTTATAACTTGACACTAATTAATCCTAAAACCTGATGACTTAGCTGATTAAAGAATATTTGATAAAGGTCACTTATCTCTTTGATCTACATGATGATTGTAAATTTAAACTGCCTTCACTTCAGATCAAGATGCTAATTCGTCGTTTATAGAATTTACTGAAGTCGTTTTTCCGAAAATAAATTTAGTATTTTCTATTTAATGTTAAATACGATATTATCAGAAGTGGAATTTTCAAATGATTTTTATCTTTTTACTCCATAAGATGAAGTGGAAGATTTCCGAAGGCCCTTTTCATTATTTTCTTTAGACGATTCACTCAATTACAACTAATGTATTAACACAATCTAAAAAAAGTGTTTGCTGAGGACTTGTTGTGTTGCTTGCCAGACAATTTAGATCAATTAATATTCCAATGCAGTAATGTCATTTAAAGTTGCAATCTAGGAGTTTAGGATAGTGAGTATCAAAATGATTGATTCATGATGTTAACTTTAATCACTTTATGCATCAGTTAAATTCGCGAGGGTGATCATAATCATCATCAGAATAATTACATGTTTATCGGCGGGGGGGATAGGTGAAATATAAGTAAGTAGTGTAAATAAAAGCCGAAACAAATGTTTCGACGAAAACTAAAGTAGTTTATATTATGGCATGCAATCGTAAAATAGTGAATGATTTTTAAAGTTGTTCATTTGATTACGTGATGAATAACAGTAGTAAAACAAAAATAAGAGTAGTAATAACAGTCTTACTTGAAAAGAAAAACCAAAGGTAGGAAGATACATGGGGATTAAATCGATATTCACGTTGAGTAAATTGCGGTAGCTTAACATCAAGTTGATCAGTGACCTCAGCGGCCTGACATCGGGCATAGTAAATGAAGCAGCAGTGTATATTTCATTATCACTCAAAGTTCTGGTTTTTTGACCTGAATAAATATTGTCACTGCTGTTTGAAAAAATATGAGTCTGACTGACTTCAGTAGACAGTTATCAACTCAGTAAACTACTGAAAACGGCTGACTAATCCTTGCAGTAGGACTCCGTTTAATCTAAATAGTTGAGTACCTCTCCTTCACACGACCAAACTGAAAGATGTTCACGAGCATGAAAATGTGGATTTTCAGACCATCGGAAAATGTGACACTCCATACGAGAACATGTTTCGAAGAGTGAAAAAGAGAGGTAATTCGTTTTCGAGTATCGGTATCACCATCGAAAGCATGGAAAATATTAATAATGGATTTCCCTTATTAAGCCTTCTCAAAACTACTCTATGTAACTTCTGGATTAATATTTCACAAACATCGCCACCTGTGAACCGTAGACAAGTGATAGCCCATTTTTTACGAGAGGTTTGGACCATTCCTATCTTAACTTTCGAGGTAATTTACTTGATTAGAAACTTCTAGACTTACACATTTTCTAAGAGTGCATCACACAATTCGTCCATTTCTTATCAGATATTATCAATAAAACATATGGCTGTTATTGTATAACTAAGTAACTCTATTAGATTTCTTTGTATTGCAAATGTACAAGAATAGGAAAATATGTATATTATCCTCCCTATTCGCGCTCATTGTTCAAGTTTCTTCTTATCAATCCATCAGCTCTTTGTGTTGTTAGAACATCTATAAAGGCTACCCTAACTTTATATTTTTCTTCACTTGTGAACTTAACGACAAGGTGTATATTGATAAACTGCTCAAAAATTTTTTACTATGCTGTAACATTTCAGAAAGGATGGAATAGCTTCATCCATATACAGACAGCTGAATCTGAACTTTTAAATAAATTGTTTCAGTGGACCGTTTCCTCTTTTAAGTTTGACAAGAAAAGATCTGACATCAGCTAGTGAACTAAGTGAAAGCTTACAAACATGATAATCTAAAAAAACCATATACCATCAATGTAACAGACACACGTTGAAAATATAATGAATACATAGGAAACAGCTTTCTATTCATTCCGAACTCCACTATTAGCTAAATTCCAAGCTTATTTATTCGACGGTAATATTTAGGCTATTCACTTAAGTTGTATATATGCTAATAGAGGATAACTAATTGGATACCTATATGTCAACAATTGAAAAACATAGAATCTTATAACTAGTTCAACAATAAATGCTTACATTTGTATTGAACTAATAAATTGAATGTATTAACAAAATATTTGTAAAATACCGTTCACTAACTTCACGACTTAAATAAAATATACTTAAGCGGTACAACGAAATAAATCATATAATGACCAGTAGGAAATTATATAATTGCCATATCACAATGACAAATCTAGAAGTTATTCATGTGAGAAAAGTAATTATTCATATTCACACTTTTAATATACATTTTAATTTTACGACTTCCTACCTATTATCAAATATTTACATTCTTCTCGAAATATCTTCAATAGCATCTTCTTTATTTGTTACTATGCTAAAAAGATGATATTCAATATGTTAGATTGAACAATATGCTTTATACAAATGAGAAAGAACGATTGAAATTAAGTCACAGTAACTAAATGTATTCTTATGCAAAATACTTTAGTAATGAATAAAATAATATACAACAGGGTGTATTGAGTAGATGGAATAATAAACGAATGGTTCCTTTATTACAATAAGTAGAAAATATAAAAACGTTGTTGTCATTTCGCTTTAGGTGGTTTTATTAATAAGTGTTTGTTTGTTGTTTACTCTTCAAGTGTCATTAGTTTCTACAATAGATTTAATTTTTTATTTATTGTTCGTCGTCTTGTTGAAATATGAATAAGTGTTTGGTAACTGTATGAAGATTTATATTTTTTATTAATAGAAATTGTTTCTTTGTCTTTCTTTAATTTTCGAAAAAAGTCTGTAGGAAAGAAATTTCTACGAGGAAATGGTTTCTTGTATAAATTTATTCCGCTACGGCTTCATTATTTTCTAACACTAAACAATATTTAAAGAGGACAGCAGTCATAATGAGGACAGTTAGCATTCACAAAACAGTTAAGAAGATTTTCAAGATTCTGCATTCTTTAAAGAATAAAAGTTTGAAAGTTATTTCCTGTAAGTCACCTTTTCAGATATATTATGGGGACTATCGTTGTTCTCCTGTTCATTGAAGTGATTCTGTGTAACCTTAAGCTTGAAGTAATGCTGATTGTATTGAAAATATATAGGTTGCATATTCAGATGAATAAGGTTATAGAAGCATTGTATACTATATAAACTATCCTATTCCGGCACTGTGAATAAAAGGATTTTGCTCTTCGTGTGATTTGATTGTTCTTAGTTAGGTTTCTTCAAAAAATAACTATAGGGGAAGGGCGAATTGTTGTGAAATAACTATCTAGTATCTTTAGTTTTTAACACAGTTCCAGTAAAATTTACTTCATGTTATATAAAACTTCCTTCAAAATAGAGGATTTCAAAAAATTCAACACTGCACCATCATGTTATTAAAATAAATTGTTACTGAATGCTCATTATGTCATACAGGTTAAACATTCTTTTAATGCGGTGTTGTTTTTCATAAAATTCACTTTTTACCAGGTCACTTGTAGTACTTTGAGTGAACGTCTAAAATTAAAAGATTCAGACATTCTAAATTTTCCCCATGGCAATTTCGATTCATCTTCGTGGATACTCTTTGCGTGAGTTTCCAGGTTGGTTAGCTCTGAATTGTTTATAAAACAATAATATAAATGCTAATGGTGCTTTTGAATCTGAATAAAAATTAATTAAATTCCATACAGGTAGTAAATTTTATTGTTTACAAATAAACATACTTGTATTCAATGTAATGGAATTACATTAAACTTTTAATAAACTATATTAGTTACTTTATTAAAAGGTTTCTGTATCCAAATCTGAACAACTAAATGGGAACCAAGTGGTTAAAAGGTTAAAAACTGAGTAACCCATTTGTTTGATATTTATCTGAAATATAATTTGAAATTCATATCTAGACCATTCAACAGTTATTTTTTACAAAGCTCATTCTTTTACAGGAAATCATTCATACATGGAAGCAGCTTTCATCACAAACCGAAACTAGCTAGGCAACGGCTGAAACTTAAACAGTATTGTTTTGATTGTTCTTCTAAATTCAGGGTACATTATCAGCACCTTCTTACTTGATTGAGTACGAAGGCCAAATGTAATTTGTCATTTATTTAACCACTCAGATGAAACTTATTTTTCAATTGCTTGTTATTCATAGTGATAAAAAGTACTTATTGAGGGTAGAGGTAACATAACTCATGCTTTTCTACCCACTTCGAGCCATGACTGACCTACTAAACAACTAAGACCTTTATACTAAGTTACACCACTTACGTGTTTTATAATGTTGAAGAAATTTTGTTAATCTATTTAGAGTGTGATCATCAGTCTCGGTAACTTAACGTTTGCATTCATTATAGTCACTCAGGGAAGGGTAAAACCGCCATAAATGCAAACACTAAGGTTTGTTTTCAAAGTAGGGATTTATTTCTGAACACATAGTTGTTGCTTTTTATATATTGGTACATTCTATCAAACTGTAACAAGTATTCATCAAAGTATTGCTTTGTCGAAGTAGTTTAATATACTTGGTGTTAAGGCATCATTACTTATCTTGTTTCCTCCTTTATAAGTGTCATGCAACCATTCATTTAGAACACAGTAAATTAATGTCACATTTGCGTCCTACTAAAACTTAGGACTGAACATTTCCCTTAAACTAAATTACATGTTCGAATAGTTATGCTTTAATGTAAATGAAAGTGTTCAGCGACATATCATCAGTGAAAAGAAGTATACATATATCTATCCATTGAAGGCACCAAGTAAGCTAATAAAAAGAATTAACAACAAGTTTGGATAACGTAAATCACTCGACAATTACAAGTATTTCAGATTATGGTTTTCATACTTTATTCGTCACTAAAAGTCAGAGAATAGTAGTGCCTTTCATGGATTGCTCGACCAATCCAATTAAGCCAACATTTTAAGAGATCATGAGCAGTGGTATTTAATTGAAATAACAAATCGCAAACGAAAAACTTTATTGTACCGGTAAATACTAATGATAAATGTTCATTTATTGCTCATCGTTTATCTAGCTGGTTAAATGATTTTCGTTTAACCACTAATAGACAACAAATTTTCATTAAGATAATACTGTCTTGGTTACATAAACATTTAATGCAATGAAAAATAACTAATCAAGCAGAAGATATCCTGTCTACTCATACACATGATTATTCAACATAAAACGACTGAATTATTTTAGTTCATATAAAACTAATAAGTACACAATTAACAGTGCATACAGCAACAACTATGATAACAGGGACCAATACAAACAAACCGAAGGTTACATTTCAAAGTTTTAATTATTTACCTATATAGTTTATTTACGTCTTGAATTAATAACAAAAATTAATCTCTACTGTAATTATACGCTTCAGTGTTTCACTATGTTAATTCTTCTTTAGTTATCTTTATTTTACTAATGAATAAACTATATTACTTCCTATTTAACTTGCTGGTTTCTATCACTCAAAAGTGCATTGAATAAATCTCCTGTGGTGTAGATTCAATAGGATATGCATACATGTATGTTATAAGATACACAAATTGTTGATACTGCTTTATATACAGAGCTGTATAAAATAGTTATTATGATTTCTTTATGACTAACTAAATATTAAGTTTTGATAAAAATTATTATACCCTTTTAATTTATAAAGGTCATTTGCATGGATCACTAAATTTAGGCCTCTTTAAAATGTCTGAATAAGATTATAATCAAAGTAACTAATTGTTCATTATCAAACTTTTAAAAATTTCAACTTTTTGTCTAGTTCAAATTTGAGTAACTTTACAATTTTTGAAGGAAATAAGCAACAACAATTAACTCGTCTATATTTATTTTAGCTGGAATTAATTTTAATAACTGATAAAAAGACAAAACCATGTAATATTATTACGAGTTAACTTATTACAATGAGCACTAAGATATTTGATGCAAAATGAGTAATATTTTGCAAAGTCAGAATATATTTCAGGGCGTCTTATCAACTACAAACAACATCAAATTGCACGGATTAACATTAGAGAATTAAATGTCTGACATACTTTGTCATCTGAGATTGAGATATATTGAAGGGATAAAAATCAAAATAATAATAATTAGAATAAATTATAAAATATTATAGTAAACGTAGTTACGTTTGATGTGTATTTATAGAATAAATACATGCAGAAATAGTTTATAGAGTGGAAATTACGTAACCGTAATAACATTTACAAAATGTATTGCGTAATCGTAATAAACCTAAAATTGATGGCTGATTAGTTACACGATGAATTTTGGACAAAAGTAGTTTTTAATTTTTGAATAGCGAAATGATAAGTATAATATATGTAAAATAATATCATTTTCACCAAAGTAAACTAAGGCTTGTCATGATGTCCTTCTGTACCCACTGGTCAGCTGGTTGACGTTAGGCAGCGACTGACTCTGCGATAAAGTAACATTGAAGTTGAGGCTTCTCTACTGACCGATATCAACTGTCTATGACTAAGGTTTATGAGTAGTGAGAATAAGTTATTCTATTTGCAGAATATTTAATACTGAGGAACTCTGACATGCCTATCAGCTATCAGTATATCAAACAGAGGAACTCATGACAGATAAGTTACTTCTTGTGCCTAATTCACTTCATTTGAAGTAGGATAAAAATGGGACTGAAAAGGTAAGCTCTTGTAATGTCATCAGCGTAAAGTTAAGTCAAAATATTCGGTGGTGATGAAAAAGCTACTTGTTTAGCAGATGCGTGGTTTCGGAAACGAGTTTTGGTGCTACGTTGCTTTTAGTTTAAGATGATTGATGACGATCAACTAGAAACCTTGGGTTCATATTTTATGTCAATAAGCACTTAATATCTATTTGGACCTGAAAATGTGAAAAAAGTGCTTTTTATGAAATTACAGTCCGTGTTACTTACAATCATATACATAAAAGTATTTACTTAGCTAATCATAATACCACTAACTTCCTGTAAAGATGAGATCTTTACACTAATCCTTTTTACATCCCTGGAGTTTTGTACTAATCAAATTGTATGAATTAATCTGTAATCTGATCATTAGTCCTAGAAACTTAACATCATTGTATACTTTTGGTGGTTTTGCATGATTACAGACATTCAACCGAAAATCACAGGTTTTTGTTTCTATTACATTCAATGTAATAATATCGTAATTATTCTAGACAATTTAATCAAAAATATTTATTACATAATTGTTCGCATAGCGACTAAATTAATTACCACGTATAAAAATTAATCACTACTCATTTGCATATTAAAATAACATTTACACCAATATCCAATATTAACTCATTAAAGTACATCATTTGAAGCATGTAATCCTGTGTGGTTGTATTAGTAATGCTCATGTGCAAAATTTAAGTAGGATAAAAATGGGACTGAAAAGGTAAGCTCTTGTAATGTCATCAGCGTAAAGTTAAGTCAAAATATTCGGTGGTGATGAAAAAGCTACTTGTTTAGCAGATGCGTGGTTTCGGAAACGAGTTTTGGTGCTACGTTGCTTTTAGTTTAAGATGATGATGACGATCAACTAGAAACCTTGGGTTCATATTTTATGTCAATAAGCACTTAATATCTATTTGGACCTGAAAATGTGAAAAAAGTGCTTTTTATGAAATTACAGTCCGTGTTACTTACAATCATATACATAAAAGTATTTACTTAGCTAATCATAATACCACTAACTTCCTGTAAAGATGAGATCTTTACACTAATCCTTTTTACATCCCTGGAGTTTTGTACTAATCAAATTGTATGAATTAATCTGTAATCTGATCATTAGTCCTAGAAACTTAACATCATTGTACATTTTTAATGTATGTTTCCATGAAAATTAGTACTTGCCAATTGAAAATATCACTAAACTGTTTGATGTCCAGCATCATCCATCGATAGCTTATTGTCACTCTACAAAAATGTATTTAATGAAGTTATTGCTACATTTAAACGAAATCAGTAAAATTCAACTAATCACTCCAAGAGTTATCATACATATGAATTTTAAAAATTTTTGTTAAAATTAAAATGAAACGAAGCAGAAGAAACTTTACTCTTTTTACATTTCCTATACTGGATCAACAATGTTTAAATGTAACATGGAATTCACAATAGTTTCAAGGAAACAAACTGTATACTTAAATAACAATATTCCATGCTGTTAAAAATCTGACCAAATCTATTTCGTTTCTGGAATTCGGATCAACGAAATTCAACTGTTTCAAACTTGCATAGACACTAATTACTTAAAGTAAATCGTTTTAAATTAATCAGTGTCGCATTCCCTCAAATTATTTCAATGATCTAAACTTTTCACACACAAAATTCACGTAAGATATTTATTACCTTAGGTGAACAATATACATCAATCTTGTTTAAATAAGCATGAATATACGTATTATTCCACGGTCACAAATGAAAGATCATACAATAGGAAAATTACAGAATGGTAAATGAAGTTTTCATTTGCTTCGATAAAAAATAAAATGAATATTACATGATGTTTTAACTAAGTGTTAATTTACCACTCGTTTACGGTTAAATCAGACTTCAAGAAATAGTAATGAACTAAAAATTCTTCTTGGTCTACAAGTTTCAAGTTAAAAAAAAATACGTACACTAAAGTACACAGGTGAATTTCTTATAACAGTACACTTGCGAAAATATGAACTTGTCATAAAAATTAGTGCTAAATCTGATGTGGTTGACTCTTTAAAGAGGATTGATTATTACTACAAGTTTAGAAATTTAAATGTTTTTCAAAAATTTCTAGTAAAGTCGAAAACGGATTAAACTTATTTATCTAAGCTGGATTCAGAAGTTTCCTCTCAGCCGAATTGAAGTCATAAAATTTCATGTAGAACAGATCATAAATAGGTAAATACGAATATACTGGGTTTTATACAAACTTTTTAACTAAAGATGTTGTAAACGAAGATTCAGACAGCTCAACATAAAACATCTAATTTATCTTACATAACTTCGTAAAGTAGTAGATTAGCATTAGATAATTTCTTCATGACTTGATCCGAATTTCGCGAAATTTTCAAGATATATATATATATATATACAGCAAATTTTTCCATTTCAGCTCCTTATTACTTACGAAAATTAATTAGCTGGTTGAATTTATCTCATAGATTCTATTCAGTCTAACTCGAAGAAAATGCTTCGCCATGCAACCTAAATAATCTTAACTGGAAATAAAGAAGGCTCCTTCTAACACTAAGGCAACAAATTGACGTGTGATTGTTTGTTACGTTCCCCATGAATTCCTAAATCAACTAATAAAATTCTGTTAACACTAGGGACTAAATAAACATGACATTTGTCACTAGTCAGTGGTCAACTGCTGAAAAAATGTCTAGTCTTATAAGGAGTCGGTCTCAGCCTGAATAGCCCAGCATTAATATCTTAGGGTGTAAAGCTTAATAGAGAGGGTACTAATCCTATAAAAAGCTTAGACATAGGCCTGCATGTACAGGGATTTATGTTTATAAATAAGCTCATTCATAAAGTGAAACCTCTGAGTTGATTTATTTACCAATTCTTTGACATATTCCTCTGTTTGACGTAAACATGTTACCAGGTACTGCTAATTAAGATAAACGATAAACACTTTTAAATTCAATTTATACCTCTCATTGATATATTGAAGTTAACCGACATATCGTTGTTAGCTGTAGCTCACATCAGATCAGGATTTAAAAAAAACAGAACCATAGGTAATTAACAGGAATCCGAGTTAAAATATCATATAACATTGTTAACATTTCAGTTATAATAAGCAGCTCACTAGAGATTAACTTCAGGATGGCCCTGGAATCCTGATGAGAATATTTAACTGGTAGTGGTTCAGATTTGTAAGGAGTGTGACGACTATCACCAATGACAATGGATTCTGGTCTCTCTATATCACAATTTGATGAGAGTGAGAATTTTACCATTGAACACCTGTTAAGTGATGAAGAGGTTTAGGTGCCTTGGGTCGAATTTCCTGGTGCGACCGAGTGTACACTGCCGATGTGTGAAATAATAGAACTAAATATCCGTGCGGTTCTCATTGGTTTCTAGCGATACGCAACCAACGTCAATCTATGACGAATTTTCAGGTAAAAAGAAATTTTACTAGTGACCTCTTTACGTGTGTATCATATGAAAAATTCAGTAAATGATTTTCATGAGATAGTCACTTATTCACCCATTATTTCATTTTACCTATGTTTGTTCTGTAATATATTTTATTTCATTACCATCAGTTTTCAAAAAGTGAATGTGTTCTCCCGTTAAAAAATCTCTATTTTACTTTGTTCACAAGCCATTATGACTGTAGTGTAAAAGAAGAGGTTCAATACTGTGTACTTGGAGGTAAATGAGAATACATATGCATAAAAATTTTAGGTAGAAATAAAGTAATCTTAATATTGGCAGGGTACCATTTACAACCAAGGATCAGTGAACAGTTGCTTCTTCCTGGTATGGGACTCTTAAGTAGTGCACACCCTTGATTCTGCCCCAGGAGCTTCAGGTTGGCGAACACCATTGAACCAGCATCCAATGATAGAACTTCAACTTCCTTCATTTTGTGATCATCCATTGTCATTGATGACAACTGTCCCATTCCCGACAAGTCTGAACTCCAGAAGTAACGAATTCTCACTGGAGATTCAGGAACATCCTGAACTTTATTATTGTAAATTAATTGAGATGGTTTATTTTCAATCGTACCCTTCCAACATCAATCTATGTCGTATTCAATTAACTAAAAATACCAGTTCCCACATACCATCTCAATTTAATATTAATATACAAAATATTATGTCACTACGAAATCGTGAGTGATTATGAAAAATAGAGCACTACAACAGTAAGACTGAAATATACTTTCAAATAATTCTCCTACAATCACCTTTAGTTGGCAATAAGGAATATGCTGAGTTTAGCAAGATTAAAGTCTGTCCAATTATAAAACTGTGCTATTCACTTTTCAGTGGTTACTAAAGTATTGGTAAATGTTTGTAACATCATATTGCTTTTATATTGGACTGAAACTGTTCAGTCAAATTTCAGTGGACTATGAGTTGGCTCTTCAGTTGGTAGATACTGGGCTCAGAGTTCATCGTGAACATTGAAAATGAAATACTGACTCATCCCAAATGAGACGAAACGGACATCTGAATTTTGCAGTTATCCACAATCTAGACTTACGGTCAGATGTAATATATGGGTAAGTGACACGAATATAAAAATCGTAAAAGTGACTGGTAAATTGATGTTCCTAATTCCTATAAGTGGAAATTGCAGAAGTTTACTAATGTCCTTCATGTTGTTGAAGCTGAAGTGAAGCAAGTATGTATTAGGGTATGCTAAGGAAGTGACTAAGAAATTAAAAACCATGTTATTTGTTTATTTTTGAGTAAACTAGATGTGCTCTTTATAAGAGAGTAATGTGCCCCCCCAACTTGGCAGAGTTTTAATGATAATTTTTTTGTTGGAAGTGTGGTTGCTTCTTGGATAGATACCCAGAATTACTAAAGGGGAAGAAAACAGCTTAAAAAACTAACTAAACTGGATACAAGGCAATAGATGACTCAAATAATTATTTCCTCTGTCTTACACTTGTTCATCACCCCTCCAATTAAATACACACCTTTTAACAGAAGCCGCAAATTTTATTGACCTTCTTACCATCGCAAGTTTACAGCCAACCAATCAGAACATTATTGGCTAGATTCGAAATTTTTGCATTAAGGAAATGAAGTCTAGTCTAACCCATCAAAATTTTCTGAGACTTTGTCACCTAGTTTGCTACCAAACATTGTTGAGATATATGTTAAACAATATCACTGTATTTCGAAAATAAATCCACCCCGCTTTGTTGGAAATTTCAGACATGACAAATAACTGTTACCATCATAGAGTTTGTTAGTTAATAATATTTTCTTGTCTACCTTTTTCCACCCTTATTTGTTGATTTAAACTACCAGTTTATGTACTCTCTCATTTTTGATAGACGGAAGCATTATAATAAAAGGAGGCACCAAACAATCCTCAAAATTATATATAAACTACAAATCAACACAATTATCAATCTAATTTTCTTGATACAATTGTAGGTCAATTTCACTGGAATTAGGTAAGTCAATTAGTTGCTTCAAAATATCTGTTATTAATTAAACCTTTTCTTAAAGATAGGCATTTAATGCTAGATTAACTCATAATTAAATTCTGGTTTTTATATAGCTCAGAGACAAAATTAAAGTTTACACAGTCACTAAATACGGGATGAGTTACTTCTCTTGAGAGGCATTATAGAGTTCATCGTTCTGCTGGGTCAACAAATCCAATGAGTTGATTCAGATTGTTATATTAAGTGAACAATAAGATTAGAGGGTTTTAAGTGTCTCCATTACGTAATTCATGTAAATCTTTGTCAGATATGTGATTACCTAAAATGATGAAGTGTTAAACTAATTCGGTATATTGTTATCAGGACAGATAATGTTTGTTATATCGTCATAATTATTTGAAAACTTTTTATTCACTACTTGTCTACGAGGTCCTTAGGTTAATGTCTCAACAGTACCAAATCTCTCACTATTATTACTGGGATGGGGGTACACTATATTCATCAATCGTAAATAGGATGAAAGGTATGCTCTGTATTCCACTGCTATTTACAATTCAACGATAGAATCTTATGTATATCATAAGTGACAGTTTCGAATTCTAAGATGAAATAAAACTCACTAGCTTATCTAACATTATAATTACCCCATAGAATGACTATGGGATAATAATTAATTCATAGATACTTCACTAAGCAGAATAAATGCAAATAGGTAGTACATTCATTTCTTCAAATCCAAAAATTTTAGGTGCAAACACACTGTATATTATGTGATTCAGTCTTTAGCCCCAGTCAATCAAATTATCAAAAGAAATAAATGAATAATTTCATATTTAATGCACACAGTAATTGAGTTTGGATGTTTCTCTCGGAGTAGATATTTAAATGCATTTAAAAAGAGAATATCGTTCTGTTTACTCAATGATTTTAATCGATTTTTGTAAAGTCAAGGTTACAAGCATCTTCCATAACTTGTTTATTTTGAATAAATTAAATTGATACTATGGCAACATATTAATTTATTGATTAACTAAAAAAAATACTAAGTGGAAATATAATCAGAAATATAATTAATGCTCCATTAAACAATACTCAACCTAGTTTAGTCATATATGTTCAAAATGTATAAGAGAATTAATTATTGAACTGGTAGGTGTGCCGTCACTTAATGTGTAGTAGCAGTCTGAATATCTGCTTATATATATGTTCTCGTGACGGCTTGATGTTTCATTCCTTTATATAGTAGACAGACAATCTTTTAAATAATTGCACTGTTCTATTTTTATGGATCATCCTTACCAATTACTAGGTCAGACTGGAGAATGACCTTATTTGACTCTTGATCTACAAGTTCAGTATGTTGTGTGATTATTTAACCTTAGATCATTTTTAACCAATAGAATGAAGTTATTATCTGACTAAATATATTTACTGCCTGAAATTTTAAGATCGTATACATGACAGAAGGGAATTTAAGTGAAGGGAAAATTCAATATATTAGTCATTTGTTTATTCAGTCATTATAAAATGAATCTCAATGGCTGAACGTGTTAGGTTAAATATTGGGATATAGTGGATCGTATCTAGTAGACGTTGGCTTAAGAATAAGAGATTATGACCTGGAATAATTGGAAAATGGATTAATATTGTACTGTTCAATATTGGATGGAATACTATATTTATTACAGCCGCCGGCTCCAGCAATGCATAACATAAAGCATAATGAGACTCAATTAAGGTACAACATATTAATTTGCTTTATGTTCTTTTGTCTATAATATTTTGTTTGCTTACTATGTTTGGTAAGATACAATTTTCTTGTGGAGGTTTCTTCAAACACTGACTATGTTTACTAATCGTGCCACATTCATTACCCTTGGTCATTTTACGGTCTATTTATTGAGTGGAATCTTCGCTAATGAAAAGTTTCAAGCCCTAACTTTTCTCTATATTTTTACCTTCTATTCTGAATATGGAGTGGTGTTATATTAAATATTTTCGTAAGACTCCTGTAGGTAACTTCAAAAGCCTGAAATTAAACGGATCAAAGATACTCGGTAACGCTCGTCAATCATCTAAATGAACGGAAAATAACCGTAAGTACTAAATACAGCAAATGTAGGGGGGAATCGGAAGTGTACGGAGTAGATTCAACTATTTTAGACGTACGTAAAATTGCCAGATTTCTCTTTTGAAGTTTTCACATCAGAGCAGTAATCTTTCACACTTAGGTCTATTCTTACTGATTGGCACGTGGATTCAGAAACCAAATTTTAAATCTTATGTTATTCCTAATTAAGAGTGGTAAGTTGTTTTAACTGATGATTTAATGTACTTTATTTTCCTATTGGTGGATTATATGCATTTACACCACCGGCTTTAAAAACCGATCTGTTCTGTTTCGTTCAGATATTTCGGACAAAGTGAGTTGTAGCTTCCAAACAAGTTTGCTAAATTCAGGTTACAAGTAAAATAACTACTTATGCTCAGTTATACTCAGTCATAAATAATGTATAGCACATGTATGCGTTAGTCCAGGTCAACATAACGCAACTATCTGAATGGCATATCAAATATGAAAGCAAACCTTAGGTGTATTAAACTTGTTTATTTAACTCTGTTTATGTACATGTATTCAGTGTTCACGTTTTTGGGGAATCGACAAATCAAATCAGTGAAGAACTTTACTCCATGGCATGATCATTTTCCTTCTTTTGAGTAGCTTTTAGTAAACTGCATATTCATTAAAACACTGAATGTTCTATAGAAAAACAGTTGATAGCTTTTTATAGTTTTCCGTCTTTCTAGTATCTTGTATTATTTTAGATTTTCCATGATATTTCACGAGTTAGTTTAATCTAAACCATTTTTCTTATTTTCCAGACTATGGATCATAAGACTAGCACAAGTTCTACTTCATACAAGTTTGAGCGTAAATGGAGCTTGATTAATGCTCTAGCAAAAGAATTGGCTGACATAGGAGATGAAATTAACGAAAGATACATCCTTGATAGTCTATCGTATTCAGAAGAAATAGCTTTAATACAAACACTATCGAAATCAAAACCAAGTCGGGGATATCAGCATTCCCACTATGTGAGTTGCAAAGTAAGTTGTAATAGATTCATATAAATGCGTTAATGTCTTCGCATTAAATTATGCTGTCAAATGGTTTAGCAGTAGATTAGATGTTTCAGTTTTCGGAATTAATCGTAGATTTTGTATACTGGTGTAAAACGTAATTGATTGAATAAAGTGTACACAATACTTTCTATAGCGTCTCATATAACTGTAGCCATGTTCTTTTAAAAATCACTCATTTTTAATGAGTTTTGATCCGAGTTCCCTATCAGTATGTTACTAATGTGAATTGATTACACGTCGAGTTTTGACTTCATATCATAACATATACTATGACAATTTTCTGGTTTATAGTTGATCTAAATATAAACACACTATGAGTTACGATTTTCAAGATTATTATAAGTGACTCTAATTTTCTTCGCCTACCCATGTTGCCTGGAGGACTATCGCAAGCTAGTGATTCTTCGGCAAATGTAACTTATCGACCTAAAACTAGTTTCAAAATGAACAATCTTTCTTGACTTGACCCGCTGCCTTAATAATAATAATAACAATCATAGTAATAATAGTTGGGTGTGTAGATAAGTTTGGGACGGAATCCCTTATTATTATTGAGAATCCATGGATGAGCAAGGTTCATCAGCTGTGGCGTCAAATAGGTGCAACAAAATAACAGAAAATTTGACTGAAATTGGGAGTGTTAATCAACTGATTCAAACTCAGGTATCTAAAAATATCGTTCTAGATGAGAGATCTGAAGCTTAAAGATACAAGCCCGTATTGATGTATAATTATTATCTACTCAAGGTTTTCGTATTCATACGAACAAATATTTAGTACTTCAATGATTATGTAAATCTATTACGAAAACCCTATTTAAATATGATTGCAGTGTTTTAATGATTTACAGTGATTAACTACGTCCCTTGTGTGTTGTCACTATCCATCCTGATGTCAGTGTAACTGAAATTAGTACAAATCAACGGTGTCGCTTCTTATGATTTCTGATAAGTATATTTAGAATAATAAACGATTATTTGTTTACATTTTTTGAATTTAACTTAAGTCAGTTCACTGTCTGTCAATCATCTGATTAATACGAGTACGTATACGTTTGAAACATGAAATAGGCATTATGAAATTACAAATATCTCAATAAACTTAGAGACTGTCTGAAAAATTATCATAAATACATGTATTTAGGCGTTAACTTCATATTACAATTTATGGCTAAACATAAAGAAAGTCATGTTTCCATAAGAATCATAAAGGAAGGGGGCGGGTGTTGACAAATGATGAAGGCACGAATGTCAGTAGTACTTATTAGATTACTTGCTTGATTCAATTTAGTATTCTATAGCTTATGTTTTAACAAAAAGTAGTATCTTATTGAATTCTGGCTAACGTAAAAAGCTGTAATTAACTCGGTAGCTAACAGCATGTTTTCAGTAATAAAATTTCAAACATTACGCAAACACTTGAGAATTCACAAAATTTAATGAATGAAATATAAATTAACTTAATTACATTTTTAGGAAGCTTCAAGTTAAACTTATTTACAACCTTGACATAAGAAGAAACTCCTATCGAAAAATGAAATCTTACCATTAAAATTTTTTCGTACGGTGGCAGTATTTTGTAAAATGAAAACAGTTAGCATCGTGTGAAAGAGGGAATATACTCTCTTGAAAATCGAAACTTCTACGAAAGTAGAAGTTATTCCCTTCGAAAGTTACTCTCAACGTCTAGTACAATGAAGCATTGCACCCTGCTGATAATTAAACTTTTACTCATCAAAATGATTCTTTTAAATGTAGTCTAGACTGTGTCATGCACCTGACAATAAGCCTTCTTCACTAGTGATTGTATTCCCACTTCTAAACTTATTTGAAAATGCGATGAAAATAGTTTCAAGTATGGTTTTTTTCCTAATATCCAAATTCCTTTGATAATCATGTATTTCCTTATAATGCAGTGTTCATTGGTTCAACTGGCGATATTCATTAATGTTCACTGACACTTGGTTTCATATTTATAATGTTACTTTCCTGTGACGTGTCTATAATCTCCACATTTCGCTTCAGTTTATGTGAAGTTAAAGCACACTTCGTGAGAACAAATATCTTTCTTAGCTTTAAATATACTATGAAATCTTTCCATTCTTACTCGGTCACTCTAGTCTACTCCTTCTACGCAAAGTATAATTAATTTTTTTCTCGATAAAAGTTGGTTGATACAATGCAATTTAATGAGTGAATTAAAGTAAAAGTGGTCATAATTTCTGACTTTAGTCAACATTTCTATATCTTTGTAACAGAAGCACTAATTAAATTTCATAAATGATTACTGTGATATCTCTATGGATCCAGAATTTGTTATCTACAAATGACAGAAACTATAGGAATACATATGCATTAACTTAATCTTTGAATATATAAGAAGTTTATTTATCCTCTCAACTTACCTTGGTCTTCTACATGGCTTCCGACATTCCTCATGGTTTTTCTATTACGTAATTTAAGATTTATTTCGATTCTAATTTTAGCCTTGCATAATCTGACTTAAAATTTTGCTTTCTCTTCAATTCATGAACTTCACTTTTTACATGATTTCTATTTTTTTCTACTTTACTCTTATTTAACCAGTGATGTAATTCTCTCTTGAGTTTACATTCTATGGAGTTGTTGAATAATTATTATATAATCAAAAGTAAAATTATCCAGATATTTTGTTAACTGACTTACGACCGTTTGTTTTCTTAATATTATGATGGGAAATTTTTCAGATTTAAAATAAAGAAGAAAATGTAGGCAAGTGATATTAGTATACAATACTCTTAATCAAATGAAGATTTCCTATATCCAGTTATTTGACAGTAAAACAAATAAATACACGTTAATCAGTTTATCGGATCTTAATAAGTTCTAATCTTATTTGAACTTTAATTAGATTCATTTTGTCAATTGATTTTACAATTCATGATCCTTAATTGACAGTTTAACATAAAATCAATGTATGCCAAAATCTCGTTATTTGTATTTACCTACAGATAATCAATTCATATTTGAAAATATTTAGATTATTCAGGCACATTGATCAGTTTTAGGAACTATTTATAGAAGTATGCATACGTTTTCTATTTGATAGATAGTAGAATTTTATATTTACTTATACACAAGATGACAAGATATGGTTTTTATTAATTACTTTTTGTAACCACCTTAAAGAAATTTACATGTTATGGTGTTATTAGAGTAGTAACCGAAAATCAGTTGTTAGGTAATATTGGAAATATAGGCTTTTATCATGAGAATGTTTTAAAAAATGGATTTGAGAACGTTTGAAAATAGTAGTTTGGTTTACATTCTAAAGTCGATATTATGAATAGTATGTACTTTGGATTTCTATACAGTGCATAAAATGGTACTCCTGTGTTTGAATATCAGTTTAAGACTATTGGTAACTGATATAATTTTGGAAAGCCTGGTATTTGTTACTACATGTATAATCAATGAACTTATTCTACTATATTGTATTGATTTTAATGGAAATAAACTAATTTCCCAGCATCATTAGTGAAACTCAGAAACATTTCTCAGTAATTTTCTTTCCAGCCAACGTTAAATTAAACAAAAATTTCTTTATGTCATAGACTGATATTGGCAGAGCACCAGTGAAAACCTGGGAGCACTGGACAGCTATTTTGTTCTAGTGTGGAACTCCTCAATAGTAAACACCCAATATTTCACACCAGGGGCTTCAGGTTGACAGCGAGCTCCTAACCATCTTCACCACTTGGGTGCGCACTGCTGTGGAGTTCCACACTCGAACGAAACAGCTGTCCAGTGCTCCCTGGTTTTCAATGGTACCCTACTAAATCCCTGACATATTCAATTAAACAAATAACCAATCTCCACATATATAACCATCCTAATTTCTTTATGTAATAAATTCCTCAACATAATGATTCGAATGTTTAATTATCTCTTATTATTACTTTCATACAGGTTGAGTCTACTTCAAAAAGCGAAGTGATCCGTTTATTTTACTATGCTACACCGGTGCTAGTTGTAGCTTATTTAATCTACAGGAGAAAAAGTTAACTTTTTGTTGCATCCCATGAATTGTATTGCATTGATTTTCCTATTTATACTAAAAATCAGAGAAATGATGTTTACCCTCTTCTCCACTTAAAGAAAGAGGATTATTCAACAAGATGAAAATAATTTCCGTTGGTCATCAGATTCAAAATTTATTTATGAAGTCATTTGTCGATCCATACTGAATCTATACTTGTGAAAAGCCTGGATACTGTAAATATACATTGAGAATTTCGCAAATAATTGGTGTACCGATTAGTTAACTATCGACGATGAATAACTGTATTTGAATATTTTCAAGAATTTTTCATAACTTTTAACTGATGACAAGAGCGAAAGTAGGATTCCAGTGGATAATTAGATCAGCTACAAATAAATGTTAACTCAGGGTGTATTTATACTGTACATAAAAAACGTAGTTTTCAACTAACTAGTATATTGTTTACTTCAAAAATACAGTGGCAATGATTTCTGAATATTTTTCCATAAAAAATAATGTTGTTGTAAAAACTGGGGCATTTTTATATTTCTTAAATAAAATTTATAAATGCAGATATTCACTGTTTGAATACTGTTGTCATTCTTAATAAGGTTAGATTGCAGCTGGTAACTCAATCCAGGAAGCGTGTTTCGTCCTGCTTGATGTATTTAAATATCAATCTACGTGTCCACAATAGGGCTTTATCAAATATCACTAATCACTTAGTTTCCTGTGTTAGAAAATTAGATGACAACCATGTAAACGTTTATCATGAAATAGTATAATCTACTTTTAAAAGTCAACAAGGGAATAGTTGTTCTACTACATTTCTGGAAATTTCGTTCTTGTTTAGTTTGGTAAAAATAGGATGAGGTCCTCACAGAGTATAAATAAAATCAAATAAGTATGATGTGAACGAAATATTCGTGAACCTAGGCAATGTAAGTAATTTAGGGAGGCTAGTTATTTCATTAGTAATGCTATTTCTATTTTAAACAGCGGATCAATTTTAATAATTCAGGCAGGTACACATTCAGTGATAAAGCTGTAATTTAGTCATAAAATGAAGTCTCACAATTTCATGATTTCTGTGAACATAACTGATCAGATGCCTATGATAACAATATAGAACATTAGTAATTTAACTGCTTATTGAAGCATCCTAACAAATAGTGAACTGATAATTTGTTTGCACAGCATATCAGGTAAATAAATAATACCAAATAATTTAAAGGCATATTAAAAGTTTTCCTCTTACTCATTACTATTTAATAACGAATATAAGGCACTAGCTTGAATCCATTAGCTTTCATGTACTTAAATAAATCGACCGACGTGATTCTTTTACATTTGTGGAACTTAGAAGACGAATTATCAAACCTGTTTGATAAAGTCGTTAATATCCAAGTAACCGAAATCGATTTGTCTAAATTTGTCAATGGGGTTTCATCAAGTTGCTCTCACTATCAGGAAAAGTCTCCAACAGAGTGATATTGAACCGAATGAAAGAGCCAGTCGTTGCCCACCGTCCAGGTCAACAGGCTAGATACTGTAAAAACTGATAGTGTACCGACTAAATCACGACACTATGGTTCATTTTTGAACAGTCAATTTAATAGAATTTACCATTTAACATCAATTTCCTCGATTACAAAAGAGCATTCGACAGCGCTGACAGGCAAATATTATGGAATTTTCTTCGACATTATGGCGTACCCGAAAAGATAGTCAACATCATACGGAATTCTTATGACGGACTACACTGTAAAATCGTGCATGTAGATCAGCTCACAGATACAGTAGAAATGAAGACGGGTGTCGAACAGAGCAGCTTACTCTAGCTCATTCTCTTTCTTCTGGTGGTTAACTGGGTTATAAAAACCTCAACATCCAAAGGGAAGCACGGAATACAGTGAACAACCTGAATGAAACTAAACAACGTGGACTTTGCTGAAGACCTAACTCTTCTATTTACATACAACGACAAATACGGGTGGACACTGACAGTGTAGCAGCAGCATCTGAAGCGAGCAGTAGGCCTCAACATACACATGGAGGAAAGCAAGATCCTTAGATGCAAAACAATAATCACCAGCCCAATTATGCTTGAAGGGAAAACTCTGGAAGATGTGGAATCTTTTACACACCTGGGCAATATCACCGAAAAGCAAGAAGGATCCCATCTGTGGCAGATATGAACGCACGGATAGAGAATACAAGGACAGCATTTCTACAATTAAAAAACATCTGGAACTCAAACCAGTTGCCAGCAAATATCAAAGTCAGGATTTTCATTACAAACATCAAGATGGTTCTATTGTATGAAGCTGAAACTTGGAGAGCTACGTAAAGCATCCTTCGAAAGATACAAGTATTGAGAAATAGTTGTATGTATGTCCACGGTACTCCTAATCCGTTGGCCAGACACCTTCAGCAACAACCTCGTTCAGTGGTAGAGAATAACCCAACCAAAATCCAGTTGAGGAAGAAATTAGGAAAAGATGCTGGAGATGGATAGAACATACATTGAAGATATCATTAAACTGCATCACAAAACAAGTTCTAACTTGGAATTCTATAAGCTAAATAAGAGGAAGACCAAGGAATACAGTACTTCGGGAATTGGAGGCAGGCATGAAAAGAACGAACAACACCTGGGAAGAGCTAGGTAGGAGAGTTGTTTGGCAAATACTGGTTGGGTACCTATGCTCTACGTAGGGTAATAGGCATTGATTGATTGATCGATTGTCAATGGAGTTAATTAAAGCACCAAATTTAGTGTTAATAATTGTCGGTAAGACGACCAAGTATGTAATAAAAAGAATAAGTTTTCGTATCAGCAAAATATTCGTTAACTAAAAACTTTGATGCTCTATTTATTCAGTGTTCTGTTTTATTGAATGAAAAGACTTAAAAGTAGAAAAAAAGTGTTTTTATCTTGCAATATTTAAACAGCTATAAGTGAAAAAAACCTTATATCATCTGGATCTTGCACATTTACATAGCTTACGTCAAATAAGAAATATTTTGCTAAGGCGGCATTCAAAAGCAGTTAAGAGGCTGACCATAATTTCTACAATATCAGGTTGAATGTGATAAGTTTGCATAGGAAATTGGCAAAATATAAACATATATTTGACTACAGATAATTAAAATGGGGATTCACTTGTTTTATATGGGCTGTGTTTTCATATTGAATTCATGTATTCGGCATGCTGTCAAGTAGATGAAGTACTAGCATGATTCATTAGAACTAGGATTCAGATACTTCCAAACTAATACATTAGAATAGCATAGCAAAATTTTGGTTACTCAGAGCCTGTATACAGGCCCAGATTATCCCCTGAACATACCGACATTTCAGTTAAACATTTCCTTGTACGTGCAAGGTCAAGTTGTGACTGTACCCTCTTCTTGTTGAACCTCGGGCATTTGTTGGATTACGTAGGTCCTAAGATACATTCTTAATTATTTGCAACGACTTCTTTATTTATGTGCATTCGCTCAATCGTATATATACGTGAACTTAATTGATATGCTAGAATTGCATGTACATAGGATTTATATCTAGCTAGGCCTGATTCAATTACTACCCAACATCTGTGGTTCTCATAACAGACGTCGTACGTGGTTTTCTCGTCGTTCCACAATAGCTATTTCTACATCTGCATATTTTAGATACAACGGTAAATGAATAAAATGCAATGTATTTTAAAGAAATAGTTGAAATTAAATTAAGTAAAATGACCTTTAAATATTCACAGTGTTGGCATGTAGTTTAAATATCATTAAGGTTCACTAGAACTGAAAGTTAGACGGTGTCCACTGAATACATTCAGCTAATTGATGGACATACAAGGATGTAAAATGAATAGAACCTAAACGGAAATGGATGAAATTCCAACCATAAAATATTTTAAAATACTCAATAAAAATATGACTAAGTGATTAGTAATGGATGTTGAAACTACAAAAGAAAACATTTATTTTCGATGTCTTTGTCACTTCCTATGCTTGTTGTGAGTGACTATCACAGATTCAAGCGCAATTTTTATAAAAGACTTAACATCAAGCCTATAGTGCTATCCGTAATTAACTGCTTTACGTGTATCAGTGAAGAGTAGCTTAATGTGTTAAATAAAGATAACATGTGTAGTAAAATGTTAGGGCTTGAAATAAGAATTACGCTAATATGCAGCAGTCACTCACTATATGGATGGAAAAATAGTCGAAAATACTGGATACAGCACACTTAGTGAACACTGACATCTCCGAAGACATTTGAGAAAGTTGGGAACACAACAATACGACAAAAATGATGTAAAGCATCATAGTATTACCAGTAAGGACTAACTATTAAAATACTGTATCTGAGAGTTAGTGCATTTTCAAGTGTTGATGTAAATTTGATGAATACTAATCAACAGTCCTAGTTTTTAAATTGAACAGTATTTTCTTTGTTTAATTAGAATTTCGATTCAATGAATTGACTCGAAAATACTAACAGTTACGATAAAGTAACTTAGATTTCAGTTATTATGTGCTTCATAATCCTTAAAATTAAATGCTTTTTATCGGGTTATGGTATTACTAATCTAAACCACAACATATGTTATTTCTGGACAAAAACAATATATTTCAAATATCTACTTTAAGTAGTACAAAGCTTTCAATCATTCGCTCCATTTTAATCCATGCTATTTAATGTGGCAAATATTTTGTTGTTTACGGGTCCACTTAACTTGACATATCTATTTCTATCTATTCATAATTACATTTTAAGAAAACTTCTTGATTGTAAGTCAATATTTAAAGGTAAATGAGTAAATAAATAATTAAGCGACTAGTCATCTGAATATGCACTAAGTATGAACAATTAAATCAAACATGTGTAATTAGTTGATTATTTCGTTGAAGTGTAAGTGTAATATTTGAACAAGCAGGAACAACATGATTTGCGAGCTAAAATGAATTTATTCTATTTCAAGGCTCCTTACCAATTACAAACAGTCTGTAGCGAAAGCCTAATTACTAGAAACACTTTTTAACATACGTTAATTTCTGAGTCTGTGACTGATGTTCAAAATAAGCCAGAACATTTTAAGAACTGGGAGGAGGGGAGCAAATACAAAATATATGGTGTTAGATACAACAGTTATAAGTATATTCGTTCCCGTTGGAAGTAATGGTAATCTGAACTAATTAGTACAGTAGATGGCACGTTAGTGTTGGGAGTAACGGGTATTGATGAATCTAAAGTAGGGAAAAACGAGCCTCACTGGTTCCACTTCAAGTGACAATCCAACTTTATGAAATTTTATAGTTGTAGTAGATTTTTCTGCTCCACTGTTCATACCACTTTAAGATAGTTTCCAAAATAACACCACAGAATAACATAAATTATTTAGATTTAATGACTACCATTTTAACCACAGCAGAATTGATATGTATAGGTGATCTGCACAAATTAGCTTAAATCTCAGTCAAGCACAGCATCATCTAAGTTGAGAGTTACATACAAAGTGTATGTAAGTTGTATTCTAAGACTTAAGGATAATTTGCTGCATTTATCTGTCATTTTCGGAACGAATACTCGCT
This sequence comes from Schistosoma mekongi, assembly GCA_034768735.1. Lineage (NCBI taxonomy): Eukaryota > Metazoa > Platyhelminthes > Trematoda > Strigeidida > Schistosomatidae > Schistosoma > Schistosoma mekongi. The sequence continues at coordinate 24,167,839 of CM068308.1, forward strand.
TGACAAATTTATTCATGTAGTTACCATAGTTGTATTTCACTAATAATATAAATAACTCCAGCTTTATTGGACATTTTCGCAGGACAGTATGTGCAGCTAAACATTTTATTAATGAAACCTAGTTGGAATGAGGTAAATAGGTACTAATTTTAGTTGCTTGTGTTCATCACAGACTGACACTGATTTGGTACCGCTGAAAACCAGGGAGCACTAGGTAGGTGCTTCTTCCTAGTAAGGGACACTTCGGCGCAGCACACCACCAAAAATAGGGTATGAACACTCTGAGGAGTCCCACACTAAGATGAGACAGCCGATCAGTACTCCCAGGTTTTCAGTATTACCCAACCAACAGCAAAATGTGACAAACACAAACAATGAAACTTAATGCCTAAACTCACTTCACTCACTACGTAACGGATGAATTCATTATGTCAGCTTATTTAACTAAATCCTCTACTAGAAGTTTTCATCACTTATAGACTGTAATTACTTTTATTGTGAGTTGCTACCATATCTATCAATAGAACAATGTTTGCTTAGTCTTGTTTCCACCATAGTTACTGACCGAGTACTAACAGCTCTTATTCTGTGAGAACAGAATAAAGACTCGTAAGTCCTTTAGAGTGTATGCTACGATAAACAAATTCAATGTGAAAGAATTCCTATAAACTTATCATTTATGGCTTAATGAGTTAGGTTGTGATAGAAATAATAATGTAAGAATACACTGTCTATTATCAAATGAGTAGCTGTTGAGTGAGTTGTCATTCCATTTACAATAAATAGTTTATTCACTATTTTATAAATAAATGTGGGTATGGACGGATTCATGTTTTAATTCCCTGAGTTGACCTTAGGTGAACTCATGCATCCATATACACAAATATACATGAGACTAACATACTTTCAAATTTTCTCTAATGGAATGTAAGAGAAGGAAAAGTTCAATGAGAATGACGAGTAGAAAAATAACACACTTATTTATGACACATATGAGGAATAATTTAAGGGTTATGCTTTGGAATGCCTTCGGCATTGAATTACTATAATATCTATTTAGTAACTATAGTATACAGATGTTTTATTTTTAACGATTATGAGAAATAACTTTTGTAACCAAGCAGACAAATTTTGCGTATCTGTGAGTGAAAAATACGGGACATAGTAACTAGGATTATACTAGAGTTATGAAGAGTAAAGAGGATTAACACTTTTGAGAACATTTTTCTTTTCCCTATGTATTTTATTCAGTCTTCTACTACTAGACACAATAGTAGCACAGCAACAAACATAATTTAAGGGATTATGTTCTTCTTTTATAAGACCTAATTTTATTTATTTTTTAGTGGAGTGCCAATTTCCTGTGTAGTTGGTAACGATATTCAAGAAGAGCAAGTTACTCACTAGAGATCAGGTAGTCAAATTTCTACTTAGATACAATGTTATCAGTCAGTGATATATATGTAGTTAATCTGAACGAGCAAGATTTATTATTGGAATTTGATATATCCGAGTCTATTAAAGATATCATCAAATAGTAGAGAGGCATCTCTAGATTTTATTACTAATCAAAATCTATATCTAGTGAAGCATGTTACAAAATAAATACATGGATGGGAATCCTCTCAGAATGCATTTATATCAACAATTATTTATCAGAAATCAGTTCTGACCTTTAAAGGGATTATAGAAACACAAGTTCGTTCGGACAAGGCAGTAGCTATCTGGGTTCGAGTTTTAATCTGTGGATCAGTGTAGATAGAGATGCATCCAGCTGACAACTTTTGAATATAAAAAGACAAGTGTCCCGGATTTTATTACTAATCATTATATATATTATAAATCAGATGATTTTAAAGAATATATGAATAAAATGTTGTTTACCAGTTTCTCACCATTATAACACTGAAATTTATTAATATCTGAAGGTGTCATATGTGTGTAAACCCGAAGTTACTCTATATTTAAATTATTTACGGAAAATTTCTCATCTTTAGAATTAATAAAAACCACTTATTTATAGTATAATCTCTGTTTGCAACGCCATAGCAGCTCGATACAAATGATAACTAATTTCAAAATGTTAATCGGTTAGAACTATGTGTGTATGCTGTCAGTGAGTAATGAAGAGGACAGTCACATCTTTATGTAACAAAACAGAATGGCTTTAAATCTCGAAAATATTTAATTGTTCAAAATCTTTTGATTATATTTCTTTCTTTTTGTGAATTTAATAGTCGACATGTAATAATGTTCCGGGTAAAAACTTGAAAACTTTGAGTATTTATTTCATCAGTACAGTATTATACATATGTAATCACTTGTTTTTCCAATCAAATTTCAAGTTGATGAAGCTTTATTGTATAACTTTCGAAGCTTTACAACCAGACCATGCATTTTAAAGTCTGTAACTCTATTAATGAACTACTGCTCACATCCAAATATGTAAAAGCTATATAGCCATGAATAAGTGTGATTATCAAGCCTCTCTTTTTATGGTTAGTGAATGCCATATTGAAACCATCTCTAACAACTACTGACACTAAGTACATTTTAATCACACTTATTCGGTGTAAAGTATTTTGTTCGTAACCCTTTAAAACAAAACGACTCAAATTTAGCTGATTGTTTATTTTATCTTTCGACTTCCACTCATTGTGTTATTACAATCAAATTCAAGACTTCTGAGTATCCATTACATAGTCATACTATTAATGTCAAGTTAAACTATGAATAGCAATTAACACGACCGAACAATCTTTCTCCGTCATGATGAAAAATGTTGAATCATAACGACTTCAGTGCAAATTTCCTTAATGGTTTTAACAATCTGAAGAACAATTTATTGGAGATAATCTTTATAATATCATTAGCTAAAACACTGATGATCAAAGAAAGCCGAAACGAGGAATCTACGTATTTTAAAATGTTCAAGAGTTGCACACTACCATTTGTGACAGATCTCAGTGTTTCAAAATTTATTATTTATCACTTGCAAATATCAATCGATTAATGACATGATTATTGTCTGGTGGTGAGTTGTATGGATCAAATGTAGGACAGCAATACCACATGTCAATTTTGAGTAGTAAGTTAAATATAAAAAACGATGGGAATAGCCACCACTTATTTATGAGTAAACACTAATATATGCATAATATTATTAGACAACTGATGCATTTAGTTTAATTCTTTCTATTTCACTTAATCAATAGTTAAGGAAATCGGGTAGGAGATGAGATTGTTTATTCATTATACCATGAAAAAACTACTAAAAAAAGGCTTTAAATGGATTAGTCACTTTAAACACGAAATTACAAATAAACTTTGTACACAGTTTCCTATTTGTATGCGAATGAAAAAGTAGTCTATTTAGACAATCATCGAATATTCAAATGATTATCCTTTACTCTAAAACAAAAAATGCACACTAAAAATGTAATTTTTTCCAATTATTCTGACATATTTTACCAAAAGCAAACTCATTTCGATGATGATGATTATAAAAATAATAGTAATAATAATAATAATATTAAGAATGGTAATAGCAAAACGAAACAGTTAAAACACCTGGAAATTGTGCTTTCCACGTTTTGTTTAACGCATTCGTTTGCATTTTGTATATGCAATATTTGTTGATGAATATATACACATATAAACATTTTTATGAGTTACAGTGTATGTGATAAATCAGTGTATTAGCATAAGTTTCATTTCATATTTAGTCAATCATAATATCAGAGGTCAAAGTGTATACATCCACCCAAAAGAGATACAAGAAGTAGAATACCAATACAATGCAGGAAAATATTTGAAGAACAAAAACATAGTAGTAAAATTATAGGAAGTGATAATATTTGTAAATCCAGACAAAAAATAAATCTTCATTGACATTGTCGCACTTTATTATCTTATATTACGATTACTATGTCTTTTATCATTTTGATGCATTTTGTAATATTGGCAAAGTCACCCCTTTTTTCTAATTCTTTCCTTACATAAGGTTTAACAATATTTTCATATTGGTGTACGTATGTGTATTCGTTTTTTCTTCTGATTGACTGTATAATTCACGGTATTTAGAATATCAAACTACTAACTTTTACAATAAAACATGTACTAACAAAATACCCAACATATAAAAATGTTTGTACATTGTGAAATAAACAGAACATCAACTATCAATTAACTAATTTCCTATTTGTCAGTTTAAGTGAAGATTGCATAAATTGTGATATGTAACAGGTCACATAGTCTAGTGAATAATTTTGATAAGGCGGTATGTTTAATGAAGCTTTTCAATATGACTGACTTTCTTCCATTTTCAATTGATTAAATGTAAACACCTGAAATGAAATTGTACACCATGGTGTAAATGAACATAAGTGAGAAAGAGAGGAAGACATGACATTTTCTAGGTCAAAATTGAATTTATAAATTGTATGAATGATTCATTTGTCTGTCTCATGAATCTTTTAAGGAAATATTTAGTACGTTTTACTTCATAATTACTGCATGACCTCAATATACTTTTCATAATAGCACATACATTCATAAACATAAATTGCTTTTCATTACTTTATCCAATGTAGGCCAAAATTATTTTCATCTTGACATAAATATAACTATCTGTATTTTAATCAACCATTTGTAAATACATAAAATTTTTGTTTTTGTTCGCTTCCCAAATATTAGTAAATGTACAACATAACTATACTTTGAACATCAAATAAAGAATAAAATAATACATTTTTTACAAGAAATATATCTATAACAATTTTGTAAAATGCCGCCATAAAATATTTATTTAAATAGATAAACTTATTCGATATAATAATAAAACCAGATAATGATGACGATGTATCGGTTAGTTTATTATGAATATCTAGGATAAAATTTAGTTAAATTTAATAAACTACTGACTATGCCAAATATGTCATTTAAACACCTGTACAAATGACAGATTACAATCTGTCTAGTAAACTAGTACTTGAATTTACTATGGAAATGCAATAAAATTTTCTTAGTTAAAGATTTGATTAGTGAATTCGCATTATTTTTAGTCTACTCACAATAAAATATAAAACAACGTTGTTTGTATTGTTTAAACTTTTCGCAATCGTATGAATTTAATAAGTATCAATGTATAATAAAGTTATTCTTCCGAAAAAATGATTGGTTCACTCAGTCTTATAGTGAAATTGAAGATTGAGCAACAACTGAACAGGTGTCAGTATGATCACACATTAATCCGTTTGAGTTTCGACACACCGGGAATGTTACAGCTATTACGATTGGATTTAAGCAATCATCGCGTTATATAAAGAACCAGCTGATTCAGGAAACCCACCAATAAACACTTGCCTGACAAGTGGTGCTGTTGGTTAGGGGTTTGCCGCACGTTCTTAAAGTTTTGAATTATATCCATGATAGGGTGGTGGATACGTACTGTTGTTTATAATAGGACAAAAAGCAGTCTAGTGTTCCATGGTTACTGGCGATACCTAACTTAAAATAACAAATTAAATGCTAATCTTTTCAAAACTACATCAGGCTATATGTTTACAAAGTACTGTGCACATATACTTAACCATTCAAAAATGATTTTAATTCCATTACTTATTTTTGGTATATGCTGGAATGACCAATGTAATAATTCATTGTTTGAAACTTACCGATCAAAGTATGGTGATTAATTTGAACATAGTTCCTTCACAAGAAATAAACAGGAACAATAAAATCGATTATTTTTAACTAATAGGATTAAATTTAAAGATAATAGCATTAACAGTAATGTAAATAGTTACAATGAGTTGAATTCTTATCATTTTATAAACCAAAGTCAGGAAATATGTATAAAATTCATATGGTTAGAATAGACGAAAGTTGAGTAACTATAATTGTCATCACAACCTACAGGTTTCAACAAACACCTCAGTCAACAATTATCGCATTTTCAAAAGGGATTAGATTTTTGGATGGATTTAATAAGTTACTACAGAAAAGCCATGGATTATGACGTAGAAGAATCCAGGAGTGAGATAGCAACACGTGGATAATATACAATAAGGGTCTCAGTGTATCGCAAATTGATTAAATATGTAAGTGAGGAAAATTTGTTTATGATTCAGTGGTACAAATGCTACATGTATACTTTGAAACCTAGATGAACTACGTATGGGTTGAATTGTTCATTTATGTTAACAAATAAGGCTATTGAGATTTTATATTTTCTAGATGATAGTAATCATTTAGTCAGATGTTTATTTTTTAAAAAGTTAGTTTTAAGAAATCTAAACTGTCCGAATTATACAAATCACCTACTTAATCAAGTTATAAACGTAACATTACAATAGGTGTATGGCACGGAGAAATTAAAATAAATGATCATCAAAACTGTTTTCTAAGAATCAAAGACATTTTTAATTTACTGTTGCTGTAATTTGAAGGGATGACATACGGTTGGCATTTTTCTACTGTAAATTTATAATAAGCGGTATAGCCAATTACTGTTGCATTATATCACGAAACATAAGCGGAATCCATAATGGAAAATTACTGTTTAACTCTAATACCACACTAAGCAAATGACTGTAATCGACAAATGCGAATTACTTCCAGACTTGCTTTAGTACTGCAATAATACCAGCAATAATAGCCTCAAATTGACCGTTCTTCATTTTGTGTTATTTACGTGAATATAAAGCGTAAAAACTGTCTTCGAATAATGAAATGAATCTAGGAGGTTGTTTCATGAATTTTTAGAGGTCACCAGTAACTAACTAATATCAAGCAAACGAGATCTAAATAATAAATTATGTCGAATCGACAAAACTGGTCAGTGTGTTAAGATTAAACCACAGCTCAATCTCAAAGATGAGGAGGGTTAGAACCAAGACCATGCAAATATTTTCTGTAACCATACTGTCTTCTTGGTAGTTTTCGTTAGTACAAGTGATCTAAGGCTAAAAATTACAGTTTATCTTAAGGACAATTTGTTCTGATCATTTCTGTAAGAGGCTGATGTATTTTTCGTGCTTTCCATTTTATCGCCATGGTGAAACAAACCACATTACTAAAGTGCAAAAATTTGAGCAAAATGTGTGTCTAATAATCATGATAAATTCTTAGACGAAATCTGTGCTTCTTGAAATATTCAACATTTGCTTCCGGAATACTACAAAAACATATAATAGGCCAGAAATACCTTGTTTTATTTTTTCTATACTTCTATATTTCTATACTTCATGTAATATTACGTACTCTCGATAAGTAGTACAAGAATATTTTCATTTAATTTAACGGCGTTAATCGATTATTGAGTTGAATGCCCACATTCACTTTTTGATTATGATTTATTATTTCCTAATCCTCAACTTAAAGTTTGCATATTCCCTTGCTTTAATTTAATTCTTAATGAACTCTAGAGATTCAAGTTTTTATCTGTTGTTAAGATCTAATATGTATTTCGTTTATTTTAATTTAGAAATGACTAACTTACAAACTAAATTTCAAAATTAAACTACGTAATCCGTTTACTTCGTTGGGAAAAAAACTCTATCACACTAAGGGTTGAAACGGTCATAGAAATTTAACCGAAATAATCGATATTTCTACTTCAACAAATTAAATGAAAATTATGGTCTCAGATCGTGCATGTACCTTCATCATCTAAAAGTGTGATTTCGTTAGTAAAATGCAACCTAAGGAGAATTGTAATATTATTTGTTGAAGTGCTGTAAACCTCAGTAATCACACTTCATTGTTTTTAATAACATTTCATATAATACTGATGTGTGCTTAGCAAAGTAATGTAATAGACTCCATATAGCATTTACTAATAGAAAACTTACAATATTCGGTTTATTTATTTTTGACCTTTGTCTATCTTTTGACAGTGACTTCCGTTAGTTCATCAAATTTAGGATTAGCATACATCACAATCAAGCTCCTCAAACTCACCTTGCCACACTTGCACTAATAACTCACTTTATGCATAAGAGAAATAGCATGCAATTCGGAAAATATGAGACTGGACTGGAAATTTACTCGGTTTTAAACATCTGAAAGATATACTGGTTCTAAACAACTAAGGTTGAATACTATGTAAGCTGTAGTTATGCATTAGATGTGACTTGAAAAAGGTTGACCAGGTTGTTCAGTGAATTGTGCCAGAAATGTGTGCAATGAAGAGTCTACTCAGGCTCCTATAAAAGTGTTAATTTTAGTAAAATCCTATTAACACTATATATACGCTAAATGTTTAGTAGTATGCATGTTGAAACATGTTCTACCAGTATTTTTCTAAACGTAGTAATAACAGCTTGATACTTACTGTTATTACTGCTCAATTTGAGACTCTTTATAAGCCACCTTGGGAGTATCCGTGGGGTTGTAATGAGTTACTGCGGTTTTAGTGAAATCATTAGGAGTCAGTTGCTGGTGAAATTTATACTATGAAACTTAAATCTTTTAGTTCCACACTCATATAAAAATCTTCTGTATGACTATTAATTACACTAAATCTTGTAAATAGCGTGAACTAATTTATTTTGTATTTACAACCGGTATCTTGTTCTTCTGCTGTAATATGTTATTTTGAAGCTTGATATAAAATAAAGACCATGTATACTTCTCTTCAGGAACAAACCCTAGTGTATGTCATCTTAGATCACTAAGTCGGTATTAGCCAAGTCGACTTTATAACAAATTTTATTGGATAGTTGACATGTACTTCACTTAACAGTGATTACACAAACAACTAATGAAATAATCTATTCCCATTTTTCATCTTGTAGTTACATAACCTCAAGGATGTGGATGTGCCTGAAAGTCCAATACGTTAATGTGTTTTAATTAAGATGATTACAGTTATGAAGTTTCTACTGAAGGTTCAAGTTCTTCCCAGCCTACAAACTGTCATCTAACCACTGCATCTTCAAATGGTGTTTGCAAATTCATGAATGCATTTAAAAATAATATGGACTAAGTAACTAATGTCGATCATACAGGTTAACAAAGCCTGAATGCTTATCCATCATTAGTCATATTTTCCTGTCAAAAAATAAGTGTTAATGGCGAATTTTGTTGATTTTTTAATTCACGGGTTACTTAGACGATAAGTAACGTACGCAAATACGAGTACGGATTGCATTTATCACAGCTAGTGAACAAAACTGAACCAGAAGGGGTTGAAATAAAAAACAATGGCCACAACTTTGAGCCTCCAAGTCATATAAATATCATACTTCAGAAATTTAAAGTCCTGTGACTTACGAGGAGTGCCAGCTCTATTGAATATCTGTCTACACTACAATAGCCTCAAATATGTATTACCTTGGCACTACTACTTCTTATCGTCCTTCAGTTGTCTATGCAGAGGATAGTTAATCATCACCCACTCTAGTTCATTTTAACGGGATAAATATCTATTTCTTCTACCGATGTTGTTGCATTATCGAATCGCCTATTGTCAGTATGATCTTATGCTTTACTTGAAGAATTTAGCTGAAATTCAAAACATTGTTCACAATTAAATAATTTGTAAACTTTCAGTTTATTTTGTGTAATCTAACAATCTTTATCCAATTATTTGTTATATTGTAGCAACATAGCTTGACTAGTTAAAAGATCACTTCAAAACTTAAGCATACGCCAAAACAATTAGGCTCCAGTATTCATTTACTTCCTTATTTTGCATAGGGATTATATTTCCTATTAGCCTATATTGAACGTTGAGAGTTATGTGTTTGTTTGAACGACTAGAACCGCGCTCCACTGTCTCCTGCCCACGCTATTGAATAAAGACCTATTCCCATAATACTCTGGATTCTTGTGTCACTAAAACGGGATATACCTAGGCGTTAAACTGGTGAGCCCTGTGTTGAATAAAATATTTTATTTCTGTTATTCACATCACTTTTTCTTATTATATTTAGTCATAAAAATAAGCCTTCTGATTTGCAATAATTAAGATTACGTATATATATATTTTTTATATACATAGTATTTTATTTTTATCACTCATTATTTTTCTGCCCTCATTACGTTATCATATTGTTCATATAACATGGCAGACTTAGTCCAAACGAAAAGCCTAGAGGATAAGTCATCGGTAGACATAGACACCGTTATGACTACGAATATCCTAATCCCAGAATTCGATCTTAGTGACCCCGAGTTGTGGTTTGCTCAACTAGAGCATTATTTCACGAGACACAATATTAAATCTGAAGGAGTTCGCTATCAAGAATTATGTTCAGTCCTACCCTCTTCAGTAGCCAAAGAAGTTCGCGACTTGATTTTAAGTCCGCCGACACCACAACCATACACCATCCTAAGACGAGAAATAATAAATCGTCTGTCATTATCAGATGGGCAAAGAATCCAAAGACTCTTCCAAGGGGAAACATTAGGCGATAGGTCACCGTCACAATTTTTGCGTCATCTCCAAGCCTTAGTAGGCGACAACACAGTGGGTGAAGCAGTCCTAAAACAAGGATGGATACAAGCTCTCCCACGCTACGTCCAACACTGTTTGGATGCACAAGATCCCGACACTTTTTCATCTCACTTAGCACGTATTGCAGATAGAATAATAGAAAGGGGTCCCCCAACTGCATCAAGCATGATCCACTATACTAAAAAAGAAGAACCGGCAAATGACCCAGTCATAGCACAACTCATTGCGAGTGTTAAAAGTCTCACAGAGGCTGTCAGCAAATTGCAGATGGGTCATAAAGACAAAAGCATGTCACCACAACGACCGAGATTAGTGTCACGGAACAGGTTACAAAGGTCCAAACAATCTGGACAATTTTGTTGGTATCACTGGAAATTTGGTGCTCAATCAAACACATGCAGTCAACCATGTGCCTGGCCCAAACAGACCCTGAAGAATATAGGGAAACAAATAACCCCTCCCCAGGTCGCAACGACTGACGCGGGGTGCCTAAACAGATAAGAATTCAGGCTTGAACTTTTTGGTGGATACTGGTGCTGCACTTAGTATCATTCCTAAGAACAAAACCGAGCTGGGTGGAGAAACTTCCTCAGTCACACTTCAAGCTGCCAATAAAACTAAAATCGCGACGTTTGGGCAGAAAACAATGACACTAGATTTGGGGTTTAGAAGACAATTCCCCTGGATTTTCACTGTAGCCGATTTAGATCTGGCAATACTTGGAATGGATTTCTTAGAGAGATATGAATTTCTTGTTGACACTAATAAACGACGGTTGACATTAAAAGAAACTTCGAAATATACAAAAGGTACAGAAAGTCGTATCACTTCTCTAAATTTAATCCAAACTCCGCCAGTAACAACGGCAAAGTTCCAGGATATACTCGCAGAATTTCCGGAGTTAACGAAACCAAACCCTCAACCTTCCAAAAGTAAGTTAAAAGTATGTCATGCAATCAAAACGGAAGGGGCACCTGCTTTCGCTAAACCCAGGAGACTAGCACCCGATAAACTTAAATTAGCTAGAGCCGAATTCGATTACATGCTACAGCTGGGCATAATACGTCCATCTGATAGTCAATGGGCATCTCCTCTTCATATGGTCCCAAAAAAAAATAAAGGCGATTGGAGACCGTGCGGGGATTACAGAGCCCTCAATCGTCAAACAGTACCAGACAGGTACCCGATACCACATATCCAAGATTTCACAAATGGCTTACAGGGTATGAAGATATTCACTAAAATCGACTTAGTCAGGGCATACCACAATATTCCAGTAGCTGAGGAAGATATTCCGAAAACAGCTATCACAACACCTTTTGGATTATTCGAGTTTGTACGCATGCCATTCGGCCTACGGAACGCGGCACAAACATTTCAAAGGTTTATGGATAATTTACTTCGAGATATGCCATTTGCTCAAGGGTATATAGACGACCTATTAATTGCTAGCCCGGACTTAGAATCACATGAACAACATGTGAGAGCAGTACTTAGACGACTAAACGAAAATGGCATGAACATACACCAAAGTAAATGCGTTTTTGGTGTTGAAACGTTGGAATTCCTCGGACATACCATTAGCCCTGATGGAATTACACCAATTAAACAAGAGGTGGATACCATTAAACAATATCCCATCCCAAGCTCCATAACACAACTTAGAAGTTTTCTCGGTTTAATAAACTTTTATCGCAGATTTATACCCGGTTGTGCACAACTAATGCAACCATTAACGGATGCGCTTAAAGGAAAACCGAAAGAGTTCAAGTTGACCTCTGAGGCCGTCGATGCTATAAACCAATTAAAGCATAAACTTGCTCAAGCATCTACATTAACGTTTCCGAATTCTCACAACCCACTTGCCATAATGGTAGATGCTTCAGACAAAGCCGTAGGCGGTACTCTTAATCAACTAGTTAAAAACACCTTGAAACCAATCGCATTCTTCTCAAAAAACTCGCTCCAGCAGAGACGAGATATTCTACCTTTGGTAGAGAACTCCTCGCAATCTACCTAACCATCAAACACTTCCGGCACATGCTAGAAGGCAGAGAATTCACAGTTTATACTGATCATAAACCGCTAACAAACGCATTAAGAGCGAAAACTGATAAATACTCGCCTCGAGAAGTCCGACACCTTGACTACATATCACAGTTCACTAGTGATATCCAACACGTAAAAGGTGAAGACAATCAGGCGGCAGACGCATTATCTCGATTAGAAATGAATATAATACAACAGTCTACAGTAGACTTCGAGATTTTAAGAGACAGTCAAGAAACTGATCAAGAATTACAAAACTTACTGTCAACTAAATGCTCTAGCCTAAAACTGAAACAGCTGCCATCACCTAAGGAAGATGTCCTGATTTACTGTGACACGACGAAAGCGGTCCCTCGACCTTTCGTTCCCAAAAATATGCGGCGGTTAATATTTAATAACTTTCATTCATTGTCTCACCCTGGCGTGAAATCTTCGACTAAATTAATCAACGCCAGATACATATGGCCAAATCTTCAGAAAGATGTACATAAATGGGTCAGAGAATGTTCGGCGTGTCAACAATCAAAAGTTAGCCGACACACAAATTCACCCATCGGAGTTTTTCCCCAACCGGATGCACGTTTCGCACACGTACATATCGACTTAGTGGGCCCTTTACCGCGTTCAAATGGCTTTACGTACCTGTTTACATGTATAGATAGGTTTACGAGGTTCCCTATAGCCGTACCGATCGCGGACATCACAGCCGAAACAGTAGCCAAAGTCTTTATACAAAACTGGGTGACCATTTTCGGTACACCGGTTACAATAACGACAGACAGAGGGGCTCAATTCGAATCTGAATTATTCAGTAACCTGGCTAAACTCCTAGGCTCAAACAGAATTCGCTGTACGGCGTATCATCCTCAAGCAAACGGGATGGTAGAACGGTTCCATCGTCAACTAAAGGCCGCTCTTATATGTCACTCAAACCCCAGTCAGTGGACAGAATTCCTACCATTAGTTATGTTGGGGATACGAACAGCTGTCAAAACTGACTCACAATGTTCAGCGGCAGAACTAGTTTTTGGGACCACTCTGAGACTCCCAGGTGAGTTCATTAGCCCTCACACCAACAGTAAAACGCTCGACTTAGGAACTTACGCAGACCAACTGCGGGACCAAATGTCTAAACTTAAACCGATTAATACTCGTGAACAATCACGAGCGACATTTGTACCTAAGGATCTAAGCAGTTGCTCGCACGTCTGGATAAGATGTGACAAAGTAAAAGCGCCCCTTAGCCCTCCTTTTGAAGGTCCATTTAAAGTTATTTCAAGAAAACCTAAGTATTTTGTAGTACAAAAACAAGGAAACACTGACTCAGTAAGTATTGATAGGCTAAAACCGGCCTACCTAGATAATGAACCACCATACGTGTTATTAGACCGTTTATCTAATCAAATAAACACGGAATCAGCAAACAAGAGCATAAAGGCTACAAAGGTAACTAAAAGCGTTAGTTGGGCTAATCCGATTATTCAGGCGGGGATGTCCACAGCTATATTTTCGGCCTAAAAAAAAAAAAAAAAAATAAAAAAAAAATAAATAATAATAATAATAATCACATAACTCCTGAACTTTTCGAGTTAGGAAATATTGAAAATAAATAAATAAAAAGTAAACAAAATAAAACGAAAACAAAAAAGCAATATATTTCTTTTTGTCCTAAGTCGACAAACGTTATCGGAATATAAGCACTATTTTACCCACTTCTCCCCGGACCTTATCTTTTGATGTAGGAACGGTAGTCATTTTGTTTTTTTTTATTAAATACTGAATACTTAAACTAATTCTTAAACAACTTGGCGAACAGTATAAGTCGTAATCCTGTCAACTGAGGTAAGTGTTGTGAGCATGTTTTGCCTGCAGAACTAATCATTTTTCTAGATTTCTCAATTATCAGTTTATGATGCCATAAATCACACAATGAACTTCAAAAGTCAGGATAAATTTCCATAATATAAAAAAAAAAAATCCAGGCGAGTTTCAACTTTTTACCACTTAATTTACTTTACACACCTCTAGTACTTGGCATGTATATATTTTGCTTCGACTAGTCATGCATATTTAATGTAAACCACTACTAGAAACGATTTCTGCTTTGGATACAAATTTATACAGCAACATACTATTCGAAAAAGTGTGTTGTTTTCAGGCGAAACATATTAAGTTCCATATTTGTTCGACTTTTCTTAGCTCTAATTATTTTGGCCACAATTTATAAATATAACTAAGCTAATTAGAGTAACTTACTAAATTTCTATAGTATCTCTAGCGTCATTCATACTGTAGCGATGTCATATCTAAGATTTTAAACTCGGCTGTCAGATTTTCCAATCTTTTAGATCCTAAATGATAAATAAAAAAATTTTTCTTTTTACTAGCTTATAGCAAACTAACACTCCAACTAATTACTCATAATAGTTTCAGGATAGCATCATAAAGAATTGTCTAGCCTTGGCAATCACGTAATATGATTGATATAATTAATGAAACTATTAACAAACCTGGTCGATAAACTTATATAAAATTACCATTAATTGATGTGGTTCCTCCATAGCATCACACAAACAATTATTATAAATCCATACATGATCATAGACATAGGTTAGGAATAATACTTCCTCCGGTTAAACTCTATGCTCTCTCAGATAACCACATAGTTTTCATCCATTTTATCGACATTCGAACTCTTAATCAACTGGAGATATCATCCGGTACCGTTCCAATAAGCTTTCTACATTAACTATATGCTTCGCATTGACTTACAGCTTCATCTGGCCCTAATAAGTTTAAGCATTCTCATATTCTTGGTAATCCATTTTTTTTTTAATTTTTCATAAACGTTTGCTATAATTTTCAACCCGATGGGTACTGTCAGTACCAACTGTTACGAACCAGTCATAAAAGGCGGCCGTCACATGTTCAAGGTTGACCTGACTTCTGGCAAGTATACGCACTTATATATATATTCTTGTTTTCTTCAAAAAAAAAAAAAATTTTAAAATACGTTTGCGTACACAAGATTCTACACCATGTTTATTTTCTTTCAGATGGCCAAGCCGTCCCGGAAACCAAACACTTACATAGAAACGAACACTTGTCAATTGTAACTATATATATATATTGTACTTTAAATTTTTATGCAGACAGTGGAGCAATTCTTTAGGTGTGGTTGATTTTCATCGTTTTTGTTTTGTTCTAAAGTAGATTCTTCTTTAATTTTTACTTGAGGGCGACTCGAGAGGCAGGTGAGTAAACACCTGATTGCCGGACAGAGCATGGAAACATCGTACCTCACCAACATGGTGTTGGGTAGCCCGCTCGCGGTATTTCCTCAGATATTCCTACTTTATTTTCTTGCCCTCTTACTTTTCAAGCTCCAGTCACTGTTAGAAGATCAAGTTCACCAAGTAATTCTGAACTAAGCTACAGCTACAAAACGGAGATGATTTTGTTTGGTATGTTGATCGAACCAACGTTCCTACGGAAGTCGCTTCTAGGAGGGAGCTAATGTAGCAACATAGCTTGACTAGTTAAAAGATCACTTCAAAACTTAAGCATACGCCAAAACAATTAGGCTCCAGTATTCATTTACTTCCTTATTTTGCATAGGGATTATATTTCCTATTAGCCTATATTGAACGTTGAGAGTTATGTGTTTGTTTGAACGACTAGAACCGCGCTCCACTGTCTCCTGCCCACGCTATTGAATAAAGACCTATTCCCATAATACTCTGGATTCTTGTGTCACTAAAACGGGATATACCTAGGCGTTAAAATATTACCCGTATATTAAATTCATATTTTCTATGTATTATAAGTACCTGTATCATTAGATTGGGTTAGTTTATTTACTTTGAACTTTGCTAGTCGTAACTTTTATTATAAATCTACAAATTGCCACCAAAACTTAGTCACTAATGAGCGTGTAGAGGCCACTGTTGCCCCTTAACATAATGATCTTTGTACTGCATGTTTCTTTATTGATAGTTGTACTAGATGGTAGACTGTACTGTACTGTTGAACGTTTGCGCGTTGTGCAATTTGCTTGTTGGATTTATACTGTGTTCCAATATAATTCTCATAAACTCGTCGCTATCGACTTCTGTTATATACACTTACTCGATTGTTTGTGTATGCGTATTAGTCGATTGGATTTACGGTGATCTACAAATAATTTGACTTATATTATTACTGAACATAGTATTTTCGTAATCCAGTGGTCACAAACAATGTCGTTTTATATTATGCTGAAGCCTGATATTAACTCCAGTTTGATCATTAGGGGATGGCTGAATTTGATAATATCAAAGAAGACAGGATAATAATGATAGTTGCTGTTTCAAGTGACATTTTGTACATGAGAGCATCATAAATTGCATCGTAACAACGTGTCTTGTATTCCAACTGGTTGACTGAGATTAGTACAGTTATGGTCAATTGCTGTTTGACATTTATCCTCGGTCTAGCACAGCCAAAACCAATCGGCTCAGCTAATTTGACAGTTTCTTGACGTGGCTTGATTTTGGTGTCATAAACTGATCGGAAGTATTGGCTGTTGATGAGGAGATTTCTGGCCCGTAACGTTCGGTCTAAGTGCTGAAAGTTAGATACTACTTGGGTCTGTGGTGAATCATGGCAAAAGATTCCTGGTACTGGGAGCCACCTCAGTTTTGAAAAATTTGGTGTTAATATATATGACGATCTGGTTGATAAACTTGACGAATGTACTTCACGTAACTATGTAGTCTATAAAAATGGATTATTTAAATTGCCCAGTTGCGTACCAAGATGTTTTGACCGAAACCATCCGGACTATCAGGGTTTATTTAAGACTAAAAAATATAATATTGTTCGGCTATAGTATTACAAAGTTATTTCACTCAACCACTCAGTTCACTGGAGCTGTGCAAGCGCTATCCCGTGTTGTAAGTATTTGTCTTCAGGAAGCTATGAAGAAGCTAGACGGATTTCTAACAAACGTTGTAAAAGACTATTACTGATAGTCAGTATGGTGCTCGGAACCATAAAGGGTAATGGCTGTCAGATACACGATGACTCAGGGGAAAATATCTTCTTCCTAGGCAACATGCTGGTGTATATAAATACTCTGATTTCTCTAAATAGGTCACACGAGTTGAATTAGATATCAGTGAATAAAATAATAGTTAGACGTTCACCAACCCGACTATAAAGTAAACGGATAAAGTTGGGTTCATTCACCAAAAATGATGTCAACGACCCACGAATTTCCAATATGATAGAGTTAATTGAAAAAGACTCTAACGAATCATTAAGTAGATTTACAGGCATAAAACAGCCTGAAGGAGATCACGAAAAGACTCTTGTTCATAGAAGAACACTTTTTGTAAGAACTAGGCGTTTGTTGTCCAAAAGTGGAAACTGCCTAGAAAAGCGTAAAAACTTCGGATTTGAACTTGCAAGATGAATCTATTTTCGTAAAAAATGCAGGATTAGGTTTTAATTATTTAAAAGCTGAGCAACTCAAGAGGAATTGCTTTTTAAAAGTGCCCCAAAAACCGGGTCTTATCAATTGGTGCCACTTACTGTTGGTTCATTCTCCCCGAGAAAAATAAACTGCATCAATATGAATTCAAAAATTGGAAGAGTATATTTAGGTGCTATGCTTGTAAGAGATCATGGCTCTTTGATTTTCGATATTTATGCAATGTTGAACAATGGTTTATATGCACTCACAATTGGTGTAAACTTAACTTATAGGCTGGTTATCAAGAACAAGAATGACAATTGGCCTATAAATTCTGTGAACAAATCGGAGATGTGGCCCTACTAACAAATGTCTTTGGTCCTTGGTCGATGGAATATGGATAAATATCGCAACACTGCTAACAAACTGCTAGGTGCATTATAACCCATCGCAACGATGTTAGTTATTGGATTGTGTCGTTTTAAATTAGAAAACTATAAACTTCACTTTGGTCCCGGAAACGACAAGTTAAAATCTAAATAAAGACGGAAGCTTATGTTTACATTTTGTCTGGATGCATAAATCTGAGTTCCAGCAGCTTTAAAATAAAACATTTAATCAAGTAATGTTTGGTTATTAGTATTTGTTTGACTGCGTCATTTCATTGGTTCACAATGTAATCTGTGTAGGTCAGTTCTGCGTGCATTTTACAATGTGTGACGTATTGCGAGCTGAACTCGCCCTCTTTGGCCAGAGTCATTTGTTCACTTTCTGGAATGAACTTACCACAAAAGAGCAGTCCGAGCTCCTTAACGATATCTCCAGGTTAAATTTTCCTACTCTCACAAGCATACTTAATGTAAGTCCTCATTCTTATCATTTCGAATGATTGAGTTATTATTACGATCTATTATATGCAAGAATCGGAGCAGATTGTAACTACGCCTGATAACTTCTGTAAAGACATTATTTTCTTCGATTCTTCACAGACAATTTCTGCTGGATAAATTACATAGTAGATGCTGCATATTTCGTTGCTAATAATCTCCATATTCATTCGGCGCTTTCTGCTCTTGGTCCTATGTAGCTTGTTACAATAGTGGCAATTGTTGCCTCGTTATAAACATCTGGGACTTAGTAACAGTGTGCTTAGTTGGGAGTTCTCTTTTCTATCCATCTATTCCTAGTTGACACTCAAGATCTGTGTATCCTGGCGTGGGCAATCGCGATGTGATATCCGCTTTCATACCTTTAACAGCGCCCAAGATCAACCTGTTCACAGTCGTATCCCTACTCTTAACGTATCCCTTGAATATTATGTTTTTTTCCATTGCGTCGTCTAACATGATTGTTGACTGGTAACAATTATTGGTTACAAAATGGCTAGTTTTCTTCTAAGTTTGTGGAAGGTTAGCTCGTCTGTATTTCATTGGAGCCAATGTCTGAAACTGCTAGACACACAGCACTGTAATTTTCCCTTGAAATTTAAATAATCTTACATAGCGATACTCGCAGGGGTAACGTAGGTGTGCGCCAATTCTTTTTAAAATATGTAGTAGCTAATTTTACTCTACCGGCCAGTTATACACAACGTAGAATCATGAGTTCATCAGTGGGAGTTGCGACATCCTATCGACAGTACATTATCACGAACTTAAATTTAACAGCCAGCCTGGTATGTGGTGACACAAGAGTCGGACTATCATTTTGCAATTTTTTGAAAATTGTTCAGATTACTTATGAGAATACTTCTGTTGTTCTGGTCGTAAATTGTTTGGTTCCATAACTAAGAGCAACATAGATTTGTTTTCGCAAATTATTATTTATATGGTTCAGCTGCTAGTTTGAGTTTTATTCTTACTTCGAACATTCATGGTGTATATAATTGCAACTTATGCTTGAAGTTAGCCATTTTCCCGCCTGAATCTTTTTAAATAATACATTGGAATATAAATGCACAACAGGATACCACACTTCTGTAGTTATGAACTAGTGATTTGTAGCGAAACCCATTATTTAACATAATCCGATGCTTGAGGTCACATGTGGGAGTTATCTTAGTAAGTTTTTTAAAAAAAACTAAACAAAAGTGGCTTACAGTTCATAAAACGATCGTCATAGTTAACGGACTCTAATTTGACAGGTTCTTCGTTGCCTAGGAAGAATGAAGATGCGCAACCTCAGTTATTGAATTTCTGCTTCCTGTCGTCATAAATCGTGACCACCAACTTACAATTATTTTAATCAAATATACATCAACTTCCAACTGGGTTTAAATTGTACCCAGATAGATCTCCTAGCGATAGAACTCAACTCCAGAAGATTACATAAAAAGCAGTTATCACGCTTGTGAATGGCGCTGAGCTTAAATTCGCGAGAGAGGTAGGAATCACTCAACCAGAGGTCCTTGCATAGGTAGATCTTCTACCCGTCTCCACCAACAACCAAACTCGGAGCACGCTAGCCCTCACGTTTTGAATAAAACGCGTAGACTGTTTATACACTATCGCATCAAGTCCACCAAATAAGATGGATGCTCTGTGTAAATTAAGTAGGGCAAATAGTACCCATCGGTTTGTGGTAACGGAAACGCTGGTATCTTCTCACATTACCGACAGCGAAGTTGTATTATCCGAAACACCCCTGTTTCGCAACGACAAAAGGTCGATGCAGGAGGTGGTGCTTCCTCATATGTAAGTGGCACATTCAGTCGGCATTTCGAAACTCACTAGTTTCAAAGAATCTGTTTGGTTCTTTATGAGGCTGTCAAACACTGAGAGGTGCGTTGTTAAAGTTATCTATGGGATGCCTATTTCCTAAGTCTAGTGCCATAATCCATCACTTGAAAAATTAGACCATTCTCTTAGATTAGGCATTGTTTACAGTTTTGAAGCACTTCAGTCTTCCAAAAATAGTGAAGGGGATGACTTTACTTAAGCTCTGTTCTTCCGTTTTGTTGAAATTCGAAAACGTAAAGCCAGAAGCTGGTTAGGGAACCAACCAGGTTCCATCACGATTGGATTACGTTTTCGCTAACGAAGAATTTTTAGTTGAAAACCCTTTAATTCTGGCCGCTTCAAGGAAATGCGACTACGCCATTTGACGCTTCATTTTCATCTACAAAATTAAGATATAGCACCCTGCAATTAATATACACTTGAATGCGGCAGAGTTAACAGGCGCTTTCATAAGAATAGGATGGAAATCCTACTGTTACTCTAATGTCATTGCGCGTTGTGAATTCCTACTAGTTATTATCTTAAGTGCTGCCAGTAGATCAGTTCCCCAATTGGTACCCGAAATTTTCAGGAGACCTGAGGTTATACGCAATCATACCCTTAGATTTCCAAAGCTGTGAGGAAACCACTGGGAAGAACACGAAAGAACAAGCATTGACAGCTCATACAATCACTTTAAGCAGGCCATACAACAGCTATAGGACAGGACAGGCATCATTATAAAAAACAAGATGATTGACAATTCCGTCTTTAACCCGATGAGCTTGCTAATCGTCGTGCGGTTCCTTTCCAACGGGCCATAGGTAGTGTCTCCCAATTGTTGTTCCCAAGCTCCCTAAGCCAATTCTTGTTTTCGAACACATGGAATCTGGCACACATCATCCCAACCTTCAAAGGAGCAACGCTCAGTGATCTTGTAAATTATCTACCAATGATTTTCCTTTCGAGACTACCTGTGATTACAGAAATCCTAGTCTGAGAAGGCTTATGCGACTACCTGGTATTTATTGACTTCCTTACACTGTAACATCATGGTTCAAAGAAGCAATATTCTTGCATCACAAATCGACCGTATGCTCTAGATAACTAGGCCATCATCCTCATTAGAAAGGTCACACTCAGTGTAATATATTTAGGCTTCCCCAAAGCGTTTGACGAAGTTGGTCATCCTTGTATCACCTACAAACTAGGAGAGGTAGGTGTATAACTTCCTCCACTAAACTGTGTTAGGCTCTATCACTACTACCGGCTATTGAAGATAAATGGAAACTACTTACTTCCTCAAAGTGAAGAGTGTCTTAACTAAGTTCTCCAGTGTCCTGTTCTAGGACCACTTCTCTTTCTAATTTATACAAACGACCTACCTCAACATGTATGATCCTAATTACTGCTCTCCCAGTGAAGCTTAGCTCTGGAGAGAAGTCTACACCCATGAGGATAAGTCAGTCAGTCAGTTACAACGTGAAACTTGGTATATGAGTACATCAGTCCAATTTGCCATGCCCCAATTATCAGATACAGATTAAGTTGTCGAACCAAATCCCAGAGTAGGAGAGGTAGTAACAGAGTTAGTATTGATGGAAATGTATAGAGATCGGAGATATGATTTAAGAAAATGTGGTTCAGTAAAAAGGAAATTTTAGTGAGTTCAGAAACTTAAAATTTGGAGGAATACAAGGAGTGGATGCACCTGCACCATTGCCAAGGAATTTGAGCCATATCACCTAAAGTCTCTAACCATTGGTGATGATCATCATGCGGATCCCAACCAGATAGTCTGGACCTATTAACATGGCTCAGTCCAATTATCAATGACTTCATGGACTGGTACCATGTTTTGGTTCGTCCGCCCCTAGCTTTCTTCCAGCCTACTACTACACTAAACAGTACTGCTCGTCGAGGTAGTCGGTGGTCGGGCGTACGTAACATATGTCCTAACTACTTGATAAAAATTTACTACTTCATCAATAAACTTACCGTATTTACGTAGCACTGTATTCCTAACCCACGTATTTCTTAATCAGTGGTCCCAGCAAACACAAGCAATGCTTCAAAGATATCTGTGATCGAATACTAGAGGCCTACGAATATCCTCTATCCTTAATGGCCATGTTTCACATCCATAAGTAAGGGCAAAACATCATTAGAAAATGGTCTGACTCGATTCCAAAGTTAGGCAGGTAAAATAAGTCGCACATTTGTGTCATAAAACAGATTTCACATTCTCTAAATAATTGCCACAGGTTAGCCACTAGTAGAGAATAACTTAGATGTCTTAGTCCCCTATGGCTTTATATCATATAAAAAAGCTTCCAGAGCCAATGTCACTTAACCGAGGCACACTACCCAGTTTAGCACTAGATCTTTGCGTAATTTTTTACATTTTTATTCATCTTCATATAGGGGTATAAAAATAATGTTTCTCCCCTCACTCAAGAAAGATAAAACACGTTGGAACACATTCAAAGAAGTCACGAAGTCAGTTCAACGACTTAAGTTCAAACTATTTGTGGAGCATCTTTCATCAGTAGATTTATATCCCTTAGGACGTAGGCGACATCATAATGACTTATTAAATCCTAAGTCTCCTTCCCCGAAAATCCATTAAAGCATTTACTTAAGTTTAGTTCTAACACCTATCTTAAACGAAATACTCAGAAACTAAAGGTATATTGTAATAGACTGGGCACCAGACGCACCTCTTAAAAACTCCCTACTGGCTTAACTAGTGCAAGTTAATTTCACTGGATCCTTCAAGTTAAAGCTTGATACATTCTTAAGGGCTTAAGACAGAATCTCCTGCTAATTTATTAATTGTTCCTTTATCTCGACATGTTCTATATACCTAGATCTTTCTGGAGGAACCGGTAATTTATTGCTACTAGATACGGGAGTGCATTAAGTAAAAGCTTTTCCTGTTCTCTCCACAACCATTTTACACTATATTACTAGTAGTCTCTGAACTTACAGGTCAGTAGAATTTGAATTCTAAATTTCTTGTCTTGTAATTTTAACAGTCTATCAATTACATTTTAAAAATTAGTTAAAGAACCATTGTTACGGTATCGGTAGTTTTTCTGCCAAAAGTATATAAAACTTGTTAAGGCTCTTTACTCAAACACTATTCGTCGTATCAGAGCATATGGCGAACTGTCATCTGAACTTGTAACATCAAGTGGTGTCCGTCAAGGCTGCCCATTTTCCCCGCTTTTGTTTAATTTCATAGTTGATATACTGTTGGAAATTACACTTTCATCATCTGACTTTTCAGGAATCGGTTTCCTACCAGGAGATCCACTTATTGACTTAGAATATGCTGACGATATAGTCCTGTTTGGGGAAGACGCTGTTACGATGCAGAATCTTTTAACAGCAATAAGCTCGAATGCAAGCATTTTCGGAATTTGTTTCTCTCTCTCTAAATGCAAACTATTTCTCCAGGACTAGCTTTCGTCAACCCCTGAACTAAAGATAGAGTGTGAAGTAGTTGACCACGTCGACCACTTCACGCATCTTGGAAGTCTGATTAACCCTAATGGGTTGGTCTGTGACGAGATCTCAGTACGAATTCAAAAAGCTCGTTTTGCTTTTGCCAACTTACGTCACCTATGGCGTAGACGAGATATTCGTCTCTTAACGAAAGAGTGAGTGTACTGCGCAACAGTTCGCTCTGTCTTACTGTATGGGTGTGAGACTTGGCCACTAAGGGTGGATGACACTCGATGGTTATTAGTTTTTGACCATCGATGTCTACGAAACATCGCTCGCGTTAGCTGGGATTACCGAGTAAGTAATAACGAGGTTAGACGACGGGTGTTAGGCAAATATGGTAAATCGGTCGATGAGGTTGTGAATCTTCATCGACTGAGGTGGTTGGGACATGTGGTGCGTATGCCCAACCACCGTCTTCTTTGACGCGCAATGCTGGTTGATATAAGAATAGGATGGAAGAGAGTTAGAGGCGGCCAAACAAAAACATGGCATCATTCCATAAAGTCACTGACTGCTGATTTGAGTTGTGTCGGTAGCTGCAGACTACCTGGATGGGGTCCTCGCGATTGCCGTAACCAGTGGCTAGAAACACTGAGTGACATGGCCCAGAATCGGTCACAATGGCGTAGATGCATTCACTCATTGTCCTCCCTTGAATCGTGAGCTTTAACTTTCTACGCTTCAATATATATTCTATATGTTCACACTCCTTGTTACTATTATTATTTTATTGAAGTAACTTCTACTAATGTTGGTGGTGTTAATCTTTCGGTGCCATAGAGGTATGGCAACTTGAACTGATGCACACATGTTCCAGGTTCTATGTTGATTATACATATACATACGGTAGTTTTTCTGAGAAGCATGTTGCGTCTTCTCTCGTTTCGTCAATAAATCATGTCACGTTAGTCGTCATTACACTTGGTCACAATTTAATTTTCTGTAAACTGATTTTAGCGAGTTCATTATTATTTATTTAGACGTATAGAATTCGGTGCACATTGGTGCTAACAATGTATGCGCTTCACACTTAAAAACACAATATTGTGTCTCCCTAACACTTGGTTCGGTCAAAGCTCCTGGGCAGTAGCTCAGTACACGTACGATTGTGATGATTTGTATATATTTATATTTTTTAACAGAACATCAAAATGAATATCTAATAGACTAAGCACTTTATTTTGAGTGTTTTATATTTAATAGGATGTAATACCGTTGTAAAAGACTATTAATTTACAAATTAAAAAATAATTGTCACTTTGATAATAGGCTCCTTCCAATTGTACTTTGGAAATTGGTAAAAAGCTATTGCCACCTGATCCAAAAGTTTGTGGATCTCTGTTGGAATTGCGCGCCTCACAACCTTGCTTACTAGAACACTATGCCAATATTGGTAAGCTACCGTTCTATTCACTCAACAATATTTCATCTAGCGTTACAGGCAATCAGCGAAAATAAAGTGGCAGTTCTATTGTTAGCTGGTGGTCAAGGGACACGACTTGGTGTTTCTTATCCTAAAGGGTTATACAGGCCAAATCTACCTTCAGGTCGTTCATTATATCAACTTCAAGCTGAACGTCTTCATCGTGTTTCCCAAATGTGCAAAGACACTTTTGGTACGACTCCTTCAATCACTTGGTGAGTGACATTGTTTGTTATTTAAGCACTTATCTTGTTGAATTACAATATGAATTCTCATAAAAAGTTTTCTTATATGCCTCGCCTTAACGGAGAGTGTATTAGTCATGCTAACATCACTTATATATATATCTAGCTCGTATACTGAACAGAACTTCAGAAAGCTGCATACTGTGGAGTTTAATTAGTCTCTTGGTTGCATCTTATACTTCGAACTATCGTTGCTAGTTGGCCACAAATTCCATAATAGATTTCAAATGTGATCATTTAGATATTATGTTAAATACTTATTTTTTTATTCTTCCTTTTTATAATTTTGGCTGTACACCGGAGCCTCAATGACCTTATCAGCCTTTTAAATATTCCTTGTTTGATGTCACTGATGTAAATGCACAAAATAACAGTTTCAAACATTTTCATTTGATATATTTGATAACATTATCGAAGCACACTGTAGACCATTTCGTATGTGGTTCTCTGACTGATATGACTGAAGAATGGGAGAATATGGCCTCTTTTTCAGAATGCTATTTTTACCTTTTCTTAAAAGCCCTCTTTAATGCCTTCATCTAATGGAGGGGGAAGAATGTTTCTGTAACAGTTAAGATGAAAATGGATGCCTGGCTTTAAGACCGAACTGGCTAATACTGAAAGTTCACTCGGAGAAATTAAATGTCTTGATCCAGAACTCCTGGTGCTAGTATGCTCCAATATCCTGAGGGAATAATTATCTACACTGTTTTTCGCTTTGGCTTGTGTAATCACATTTTGTGACGTCGAGTCACTAGTTTATATATTTCACATAGGTCTTAGGCTCGAAGGGAGTGGTCTTCCGAGATAATCATTTGCTTTTTTAACACTTAAACGTTATCACGATTATGATACTATTTATAATTATCAATGGAGAAAATGAAAGTAACGGGCTTCTCAGCTGGGGCACTCAGTCTAATATATGGCGAAAATCAAATGTTATATTTAACGTTTTCCTTCCATAATTCACACTGATTGTATCGCAACTAACTGCCGATGGCATAGATGTGTATAAAACTTCGTTTCATTTTGGTATATTTATCTAGATCCTGATTATACTTTACTATGCTTCCAATTTTTGTGACTAGCAAATTCGTTGTCGTAAATTAATTTTTGTGAGTTTGCTGGTTTCATTTCCTACCTTAATGAAACATTAAATGGAGTTGGGTTTTTAGTCAGCTGTCAAATTGAACTGACGAGATGTTTACGCCTTATTAGAATAAACTCCCTGTAAACATTGTTTTTAGGCTCCCTACCTTATCTGTTACCTCCATTCGGAAATATGACGATGCGCGTTTTTTCTCGCATAAAATCTTACAACATACAATGGGATCTTTCGACCAGAGGTTACTTGCTCGCTAGAAACAGCAGCTGCATCTGATAACTTCTGGAAGCTGTTCTGAATAACCATCTGTGGAATTAATAGAACACCAGTTAGTAACATTCAAATGCATCTCAAACTCTGAGGATAGTCCATTTGTTTTATCAACGTAGTAACAATCCAAATTGTTCTGTGCTTCTGTAATAGCGTCTGCTGTTCTATCTAACGAAGCGGCTTTCCAGAAGGAGCTCTTACTCCTGAAGCATCTAGAGAAACCAGTTTTAAACACAATTGTCTTGAAGGATGCAGATTTCTGTCCAGTGAACTATTTCAACCGTGAAATATTCGATAATACGTGTTACATCTTTCAGAAACAAGATTATGCTATTCATCTTGAGAAGGGCGCTTGTGAGGTGCTATAATTATCGTATTATTTATCTGTTCTGTCAAACTGCAAATAGTACAAAACTTATGGGAGACTGACTCGTCATGGATGGATCGTTACACCGTTCATCAGCAGAATGTATGTTGATTCTGAGTAGTTGGAGACAAACAACGGTAATCCATGGACTTAGATGTTGTGCCAGTTTTACTCATCAGCAAGGCTTATCTGTAAGCTTAAGGGAACTGATGTTCCCCACAGAATTTGAACCCTCGTTACACGGTCAAATATATTTCCACTGAACTATTCGGTTTATAATTAACCTCCTGTTGGATTGAATTTTCACACTGATTAGTCACTGTGGTAACAAAGCTCGCATAAACCTTAGTGTTAATCCAATTGTAGCTTCGATCATTTGGCATCAAGAAATATTGTTACGCATAGTCTCTTCCACTAGTCATCACACTGCAACTTTATTGATATGAACTATTCACCGCCAGGGTCTAGTTACATAATATTAGTCTTTATCTGGTCGTCGATCATGTATATACGTATATATATATTCTGCGATATTTATAACCCAATTTTTACTCCCGTTTAGGTATATCATGACTTCTGATCATACAAAAGAAACAACCGTACACTACTTTGAATCGGTTAATTATTTTGGGCATAATCGTGATAACGTAGTGTTTTTTGAACAATACACTCTCCCAGCCTTCTCTGTGGATGGAAGAATCCTGTTGGAGACAAAGTCTAAAATAACATCAGCTCCAGGTAAAATTCCCCTCATATGTCGAGCTAAATACGATGAAACAGCTAAGTTTTCTGGGAAAATGTTTACGTTTACCTTAGATTTCACCTTGTAACCGTGTAGTGTTAAATTCTCACTACAGTGTAACAAGTGTGATTTTCCTAACATATTTCTAACCTGTAATATGTCATACATTCAGTAATTATCATGCGTCCTCTAATGTTTCTTTAGATTGGATTCACTGTCTGTATAAGTTCCCAAACATATGCATTACATTTGTTACGTTAACAACAATTAGCTTATAATATTTTCGATTAGTTTCCTCATTTCACACTTATACTGTCGGTGACTAGTAGTTGGAAACGCTAGATGGCATGATTCAAAATCGGTCACAGTGGAGCAGATGTATCCACTCTTTATCTTCCTTTAAATCATGAACTTAAAATTATTTCATAACTTCCTTTCCACGCTCCATCTCTCTCTCCCTATACCCTGCTCTATATGTCCACTCTTCCTTGTTATTATAATTATTATTGTTATCATTTACTTCTACTTCTACTAATGTGATGTTAATCTTGGTGTGCTTTAGAGGTAATAGCAACTTGAACCGATGCACACATGTGCCTAGTTCTGTGTTGACCACACATACATACTTGAATACATAATAATAACTGCTATGTCAGAAGCTTCTAATGCTAAGAATGACATGAATGACATTTGTATGCAGCTAGTGAGTTCTAACGTCATTATCACGGAACAATCCTGATTAAAACATGCTCTATAATCGGTTCATTTCTGACCAATCAGAGCCAGCAAACAGTTTCTAGAATATTCTTGTGTCGATGTTCATATAATTTCTAATGTGGTTATTTACTTGCCTTCTGCTTCTACTGTTATTTATAAATACATTTTGCTACCTGCTTTATTCTTGTTCTGATGTGGGATCAAGTCGGTGTCATTGTCGAATCGTAGAATGCTAAACGGGATTAGTCCATAATATTGTCGGGTCAATAGGGACAGCTCAACAGTCATAATTAGCAACCTTCTTAAATCAAATGACACGAATCTTGATTATTTGATTCTGTGACATAAAACACCAGAAGGCTCCTATCACTACCAAAAGTATTTGTGTCAGTTTATTGCTGTTCTTTACTTAATGAGCATTAGTACTATTAATTGTGAGCATCAATATTTTACTAACTAATGCCACATACCTCCCTTAATTGAGTTGTCAGTTAATGTATGTATTTATATGCATAATCGATATAGATCTTCTTAAACCACGGAAATTAGTGTTTTATTAATAGGAAAATGTCCCCATAATTTTCACTGTTATCATTGAATTGTGCTTCAAAAGAGCATCGTCTGATGAATGCAATCTTAGTTTATGTCTGTATCTATTTATTCTGCTTCTTAACCAGATGGAAATGGCGGTTTGTATAGAGCTCTAAATGAGCGCGGTATTCTTGATGATATGAAATCAAGAGGGATTGAATATATACAGATTTATTGTGTTGATAATATTCTGGTGAAGATACCAGATCTTCACTTTATTGGATTTTGCATTCAAAATAATGCAGATTGTGCTGCTGAAGTTGTTCAGAAAATAGATCCAGAAGAACCTATTGGAATTGTTGGAGTTGTAGACGGCCAATACCAGGTAATATGTTCGGTTTTGGAATTTCTAGCATTGTTTCGGTTTCTGGAATTATTATCAGCCTCTGTAAACATATTTGTGAAAAACGAATTATTTTATTTTTGTCGCTTATTGTTTGCTGGTTCCACGTTGCTGCTGCTGATGATGATGGTAGATTGATTCTTATTTGTTTCGCTGCACATTTTGAGTTTACTTGAAACTTTAGCATCATAATGGGATTCACCGGCTTTGACGTTTGACTAGCGTCCTCTGGGTTTTCACAAAGACTCTAAACCAACTCTGTACTCATTTATTTTTTAACTTCATCCAAGCATCATTTCAATTTTTGCAAACTTAGTTACATACCCTCCGATGAACACTTGAACTAATTTGTTTTTTAGGCTTTCGTACTTTTTTCAAATTTTAGTCGACTAAATGATGTATTATTAAGTTTTTTCATCAATTATTTTTCTATTTTAGACCAACATTCCTACTCAATTAGTCCAAATTTGTTTTGTTTATACACTCGACATAGTTTTCAACACTAGAAACTTAAACCACTATATGTAGGTTCAATTTTCTCATTTAAATAGACTGTACTTTTAGGAATAGTGTTATTATTTGGAGACTTGATTATTGTCAGAGTAAATTTTCTCTCATACAGTCTTCAAAAACCTGATACATAGTTTCAGATAAAATCTTATTTATGAATGATGTTTCTGGATTTGAACATAGTTGAAAATTAAAAATCAATCGGACACCAACCACTACTATGGTTTGAAGACTCTCATTAGGATATAACCATTTTTTCATTCAAGTAAGTATGAGGATGTAATCAATCCTATATTTAAATCTTAGCGTTTAACTGGGGATCCACTCTACTCGGTTTTTAATAATGGCAAGATACCTCACACCACTTGTTTCTTTTTTATAATTTATTTGTTTAGTTCATATGTCATATGTTCACGCAACCTTGTCGTTTTTCAACTTTATATTCATTCTAGGTCGTAGAATATAGTGAGATATCTCCTGTTACAGCGTCTTTACGCGTAAACCAGTATAACTCACATAATGATGCGCGCGGTTCAAATAATGGTGATTTATTGCATCTATGCCATACAGATCGGTTAGTTTTTAGCCATGGTAATATTTGTGTGCATTTTATGACAAGGGCATTCTTGGAACATGTTTGTCACGATGATATTCAAATGAAAATGCGCTACCACAGTGCTCAAAAGAAAGTCACCTGTGTGGATTTGCAAACTGGAGATTTGATAGTTCCTGAAAAGCCGAATGCAATCAAATATGAAAAATTTGTTTTTGATGTTTTTCCATTTGCTAAGTAAGTTACTACATCATTTTCTATTTGTCATAGTGTACTTCTTTATTGCATTGCTAAACCTCAGTCGAGATTAATTCTGCAGCTTACTTCAATCAAATGTTTACATTGTCTAATCTGAAATTTTAGCATAACCAGTTGGTGTGTAATATGATTTCTCCTAGTGTACTACTTTAGTAGTACTTGATCCTGATATTATTATTATTATTATTATCCAGATACAAAATTTAGTGCAAATCGGCACTAAAATATATGCACCACACATATACAAAAGTAATGTTGTGGAGCAAGTAAAGACAAGGTGATAAAAAGAGGATAAAAAAGAGATGAAATTTAATAAGGCGACAAGAGAATTACATGACAGTAGATAAAGCTGGGTTAGAAATATAAACAAGATTTTATTCCTATTAAAAAAGTTATCACACTTGTATGAAGGTTTTAACAGGGAGCTGCAGAAGAATCGCCACTGGTTTCTATTCACCGTGATGTCTAGCCACTGAGTTGATACTTCGCGAAGACTCCATCCACGAAGTCGAAATTGACAGACAGGAGCTAATCCTACACAACTTTTTTCATTCCATAACCCCATGTCATAGACTGACCACTTCCGTTTTTCCCAACCAGTCCCAGCGTCGAGAAATAATACTCGATACATAAACTTGTGCGATGACATTCGGAAAGCATGACTAAGCCACAGAAACCGATCTTTCAAGATGGTGATACTAATCAGGTTCTCATCACGGTACATGAACACACAATCCTTAACCTCAGCATTAATAACATGATATTGCCACTGGATGCCAACAATTTTCCCCGTAACAACGACGGTCGACAACAGAAAGACTCTGAACAACCTCAGGTTGGAAGGGCGAAGCTTCACTAGCATAGAGCAGAATCACTTCAACCGGAGCGTTGTAAACCCGATCATTTACAGCCAGACTCACATTAAGAAGGCGCTAAAGATGGCCCATTTCGGCATTAGCCAATCAGGCCTTCGTTATGCATAAATTGATCCCATCTGGCACACCACCACTAGCATTTGCACAATTTCCCAGTTATACGAACTTTTCGACTACTTCTAACTGTTCTCCACAAAGAGTGATAGTTGGTACATAATCCTACCAGAAATACTTTATTCCTGAAAGGTACAAAGTACATGCTATACCTACGTACTCTAATTCCCCACTGATTTGCATAGTTTGCGTGTTATCGCACAGTAAAACAATATCATCCGTATACTCCAGGTCGTGAAGTTTCTCTCCAAATAACAACTCAACTCTGCCAGCACGCACTTCCTTCAAAGCCGTTTCTAGAGTGTAATGGATAGCAAAACTGGAGAGAAGTGGTGAGATTGGGCAACCCTACATAGGTCCACTGTTGGGTTGGAACAGTGGAGAAGAGTGTTTATGTACAGAGCCTTTAGGATGTCATTAAATTTATCATCCACAATTTTATCCGACTGACACTTCCACAGCAGAGTCCTATCTAATGAATTGAAGGCAACTCTTATGTCAAGAAATACAACCATCATTAGCCTGTAATACACGTGACTGTGTTAGAAAACTTGACGGAAAGTAGTAATGTGGTCATTAAATTGACAATCTAATCAAAAACCAGCCTCCTCTTCATGAGTCATTCCTTCACGCGACGTATGACAGAAACTAATAGTTAGGAGGTAACTAAATGTAGACATCTCCGATAGTTGTTATATCGGTTACCTAAGACCCTTTTGGAGATGGGGAAAACGGTCGCTTCGTTCCAAGATGATGGAATACTCAGTTTCTCAAACCTCCCCAAACGACCTTGTAGGATCCCTAACCAAGAGTTCGCCACCATCTTTAAAAAGAGCCGAAGGTACGTTTTCTAGATCTGGTTAATTTTTATGATTCAGAAGTTGGAGTTTCTTGCGAACCCCCTTCTCATTATGTGTGGATCGGTCGTCACTGGCCATGGAGGACTGGGCAATCTGGTTGAAGTTGTTTAGACAACAGATCAGCTTAACTGACTGAAAAAACTTAGCGCGTCGTCTAGGATAATCCCGAATGTCTTGGTGATTGTCACACCATCAATTTCACAGATTATTTCACCAAACTAATTGCTACTAGTAGCAATAACAGTCTTAAACACAACCACGCCAACCGCTACCGATTGCGTTGTGATCAATCTGTGTCCAGGAGGACGCCAGTTAGCACACTGGTGGTTCCTGTGCTTGTAGTTGATGCGGGCCAGAAACATGTAACCTGCTTAGAGTTGTAGAAGACAACTACTGTTACGTGACCTGCGACTATCGAGTCCCGATCGCTCACCTAAGCGACTCTGCACTTAAACGTCCGACCTGCTTATTGAAATATCCAGCTAGTACTGTAATATCTGTCGAACGCGCTTTCTTGAGAAGATCGTCTGATTGACAACAGAACACATCTTTGATTGCTTCTTAGCTAGAATCGAACTCCGCCTGTAGCTCGCACAGGGTTGCTGCCGGTCCCAAGCCCGGATAAAGGAGGAGGGCTGGGCATGGGGTTAGCAACCCCTTCCCGTAAAACAACTATCATGCTAAAAAACAGTTCACGAGTAAAAACCCATATAATAATTCTAACTCTGCCCTGGGAATTGGAAGGGTCAATATGACGCCCCATGGTGAAAGCCGAGTTCCCTCGGAAGCCCTGAGGCCGATGCCTCCCCTTCTGACAACCGGAGCAACAATTAATGTACTCGACCGACCTCAAACAGCTGTCCCCTGGACACTGCGGTTACACTCTCAGGTCATCACGACCTCCTCTAATCCTCTTTCTCTTTCAGGTTCCTCAAGATTGACCCTTCCACGGCGTGGGCAACCGGGAAGTGATAACCGCCCTCATACCTCTAACAGCACACGAGATCATTTTGCTCGAGGTCAAATCCCACCCTCAACCCTCAATAACTCCCTTATTCCCACGATTAACCCGACGAGCCTAACCTTATCACCTGACGCCTCTAATGCTAATGGTTTGAGTTCACAAAACGTTATTCCTGGTCTCCTGAAACCTCACACTAAACTACATATTGGAGCTTTTAACGTTCGAACCTTAGGCCAAATAGGACAACAGGCCTTCCTAGCCATGACCCTTAATTCTCGTTCCATCGATGTCGGCTGTGTCTCTGAAACGCGTATACAGGATCCAAGTACAATCATTCACCTGACCTCACCTTGTGAAAACAAAGAACCGGTCCGGTTCACCCTTCGTGTTTCCGGAGACCCCACCGCTACCACTCGAGGCCTTGCTGGTGTAGGTATAGCACTAAGTTCAAAAGCTGAACAGGCTCTCCTTGACTGGATTCCCATAGACAGACGGTTATGCGCTGTCCGTCTAAACGGGACGGTAAGAACTCGGAAAGATAGGGACACACGCCGTTGCCTCTTTGTTGTCTCTGCCTACGCTCCCACTGATTGCAGCTCAGATGAAGTAAAAGATGAATTTTACAGAAAGCTTTCAGACCTCCTTCGTAAAGCTAAGCGTACTGATGTAGTGATTATGGCTGGTGACTTTAATGCCCAAGTAGGTAGATTAGACGAAACCGAAAGGCACCTAGGTGGATCCTATGGTGTCGAGGCCCAACGAACAGATAATGGCGACCGTTTATTACAACTGTGCTCAGATAATCGTCTATTTCTCGCAAGCACTAACTTTAAACATAAAGAAAGACATAAGTTGACATGGCGGCCTCCACAGTCAACTCAACGTTGGTCTCAAATAGACCACATTGCTATCAGCCACCGTTGGAGAGGTTCGATAGAAGACTGCCGTTCATTTTGGAGCACATGTTTAGACTCAGACCACGCTTTAATACGAGCGCGTATTAGTCTGCGTCTCACTGGACGTAAAAGACCCACGGCAAAGATCCCCATAAGAGTCCAACTTAGTGATGAAAAAGTCAAGAATATATTTCAGGAACAACTTAAAAACCAATTAGTGAACTGTATAAACGATACCCACCCCGAGTCAGCTTGGAATGATATCCAACAAGCTGTTGAAACAGCAGTGATATCTACTAGTAAACTAAACCAAAAAATTAGGAAAACTCAGTGGATTTCAGCTGCATCTACTGAACTGATAGATGCTCGGCAACACATCCCGTCTAGTCCTAAATACGATGAGGAGCGAAGGCAACTTAAACGCAAACTGGTTAAAAGCTTACGAAATGATCGTGAGCAGTGGTGGGTAGCGAAAGTTAAAGAGATGGAAAAGGCAGCGGCAATAGGTAACAGTAGGCAACTGTTCAGACTTATCAAGGAAACAGGCATCAAAAATCCAACTGTAAGTGAAACTATCGCAGAAAAAGATGGGAGCACTATTCACTGTCAATCCAGAAGGTTGGACCGATGGGCAGAACACTTTAGGGAACAGTTCAATTGGCCCTCGGCGTCATCCCAGTTGCCCACCATTCCCAAGCAATCTGAATGGCAAGTTAATACTGGTCCCCCAAGTCTTAGTGAGGTTGAGAAGGCTATAGGGAACCTAAAGCGAGGTAGAGCAGCAGGACCCGATGGGTTGACCCCTGAGATATTTAGGGATGGTGGTCCAGTTTTAGCAGCGAGATTAACCGGGATCCTGGCTAGAATCTGGGAATTGGGCGTAATCCCACCTGACTGGTCTCAAACACTAATTGTTCCAATCTATAAGAAAGGACAGAAGTCCTCCTGTGATAATTACCGAGAAATCAGCTTAACTAATATTGTGTCCAAAATATTAGCTTCAATCATACTTCGACGCCTAACTAAAGCTCTTGAAGAGCAGACTAGAGAGAACCAAGGTGGTTTCAGACCTGGACGTGGCTGCATAGACCACCTATTCACACTTCGGCAGGTTCTAGAACATAGACACACTTTTAGACGCCCAACAATAGTTGTATTCCTTGACCTTAAGGCGGCATTTGACTCTATTGATCGTAAGGTTATGTGGCAATGTCTGTCAATGAAAGGCGTACCAGAGAAGTACATTAACCTTATACAAGCTCTCTACTCGAACACCACATGTCGATTCAGAGCTTATGGCAGATTGTCATCAGAACTGATTACTACAAGTGGTGTTCGTCAAGGTTGTCCGCTTTCCCCATTTTTAGAATCGGCTAGAATCGGCTGGTATGTAGTCTGAGATTACGAAACTACATCATTTCTCTTACTAATTTCTTCTCGCTTTAAAGAAACCTCGTAAATATCTCATAAGTATAAATATTATAAACAGACCACATTTTTTCATAAGTCTTAGTTGTTGTAATTGTGTATGGGCTGAAATACTGTCCGGACACCCAAACATACATAGGCGGTTTTCTTACAAAGCCACTTCCCTACCTTTCGGCTTTATGGTCAATCCACAAAGCAGTGGAATATCGTCAAGCGATACAGTCCCATGTTAGCCTGTAGCCGACATTAGTTCATATGCCTTTCGCTCCGTTAGGATCATGGATCGCATGTGGACGATTGATTTGGAATCAGGGTTTTCCAACTCTCGGTGGACCTTCCATATCCACTAACTCAGCTTTAGCTCCATACGTTCGCTTTCGTTCTTCCACTTTAATAAAGAATATCAACCGAAATAACTTTTACGAAATCAACATGAATGATTATTCTGTAAAATTGAGTGCAGCATTACATTGAATTAGTTAATACAATTAAATGTCATACCATGTACTCTGACGTGTAACTACTGACATTGGGTTAATTTAATGTTATAAAAGTAAAAAAAATAAGCTTGCAAAAATCCTTATAATTCCTTATGCTTAATTTTTGGAATTCCCAACAAAAGCCCTCAGACATTCGTTACGTTAACTTCAGTTACTAATATATTTCAAGGCAAAATTATCTGTATGATATGTTAGATCATAGATACTACGTCCGTCATCATTTTACTCTGTTTATATTCGATCTATTAACCGATTGCTGCGTTCGTGACACTCGTATATAGCAGATCACATGTGTTAGCTTTTCCAATAACAGATTAATGTCACCACATTTGTAACTGTTAATTTGATACGTTTATATGGTGCAATGAGTGGAGTAAAATCCGAAGATATTATTAGCCATTTTTATGCTAATGCAACTACGTCTGCCTTTAATTCTTCAGCTTAGATATTTTTAGCTATGCGGCTACTACTAGTAATTTTATTCATATTTTAGTACACTAAATAATATACGATAATATTTATTTTTTTGGTAATGCTAATAAAAGATTTTCTTTAAGGTTATCAAAGTGATATAATTTTCATCCATAAAAGTGCTATCAGTTTTTGTAGACTCTTGTGGGGTCTTTTCCTCCTGCTTTAATTTTCAAATGTAAACAGTCATCAGGCGTTTAACAGCGATTCCAGTGTCACTGTTGTATTCATATTTTATTGTATCCTAAACGTTAGCACTTATTTATATTGTTAAGTAAACTTAACTTGTAATTCAGTATAAAAAGTGTTTTACTGTATAAACTAAGTTTTTTTTCGTGTGTTTTCACTATTTTCGAGACGGTTTTTTATTTGGGAAGTTCCAAGAGATGAACAATTTTCTCCTCTTAAGAATGGACCAGGTGCAATTAAAGATTGTCCGAAAACATCTTTCCTTGATTTGCTTACTTATCACACTCGTTTGGCAAAAAATGCCGGTGCAGTACTAGTAAATAACAATTTTGTATCTAATGGGAATGGATATTCAGATAGTGTTAGTGACAAAGCTTTAATTGAAATTTCACCTCTGATCACTTATGGTGGTGAGGTAAGTTTCATTTGTTTTTCACCTTGTAATTTTTTATGTTATCTTGGTGTCAATAGTAATATAAAATACAATATTCGTGTAGGAAATATTTTTGGTCATCTCAAACTAACCTGCAATATTAAACATCGTCTATTAGATATAAAAAAATAGCCCTGAATTATTGATGAAAACATCCACCCTTCAACTACCGAGCTACTGATTCAAGGCGCCATGCATAAAATATAATTGATTATTTAGCCTTGCTGTCACTGGAAACCTAAAGAAAGTTTCTGTCTCAAATATGTGAAATTTAGTTATTATAATTTGCTGTGTAAGTGGTTGAATTTTAAAATTCACTAACTGACTTTAGTTAAACAGTGATTAAAAATCAGGGAACACTGGACTACATGGACCACCATCACTGAACTCCTCAGCAGTCTGTATCTTTGTTAATTCAATATTACCAATTGACTAAGATTATAGATTCAAACCAATTAGTGTCAGCTCAGTGGCCCGAAGATTAAGCTCTTAGTGAACTGCATGGAGACTGGGTTTCATGAGCATTAACGTCTGGAAAATGCCATTCTAGGACAAAGCAGCTGCCTAGTACTGTCTGATATCTGTTGGATGTTTGGCCGAAGTTAGTGCTTTATGTTGAACTGTAAAAGCATTATATAATTTGAACAACTTGTTTATATATATATATATATATATATATATATATATATATATATATATTCAGAAACTAGTTGTAGAATTTACACCAATTTAGAAACGTGTTCAAGTTATTAAAGATAAGAGTGTATTACTCGAAATGTTGCGCTTCAGAAATCAATTTAACTGAACGTTTCCTACGTAGTTTATCTAAATATGAAGCCTATGGTGTAGACAAAACGCTTGGCAAGAGGTTATGCCATATTATTTAAAAAGCTGTTATTGGGATCAATCATGTAATCACTTAGTCGTCTTTCATAAATGGTGTTAGAAGGGGGGGAGTATAACGTTGCGTAGAAAATTACAGAAATGCAGCGTCAAAATGGTTTTATTATAGTCACTGTATCTTTGTCATTTTTGTGAATGAACTTATGCTCCTTCATATTATAGTAGTAATTTGTTTTAATAAATAAGTTGTTTTCCTGTCACAACATATTCTTCATTACTAGTTGAAATTTTACTAATTGTCATAAGATACTTAAATAGTGTATTTCTCTGTTAATCATATGAATTTTACTACCTAATTAATGTAATTAGCTATCCAGTAAATTCTTTTCTCAGCGTATTATCCTATTGTATATGAACTAGTTTTTACATTTCTGTCTACAGTATAATGTTATTTACAATACATCGGTTTAAGTTGTACTGAATTTTCTAAATAAAATCTTCATTTACTGTAGTCAATGATTATGTATTTGACCTGCATCACGTCTATGGCCTGATTACAAATATCCTATTGATTAATGTACTAATTACATATTTGCTTACCGATTAAATTGAGTAGATTTTTCTAACTTTTACGTAATCCCGTAACGAGTTAGTTGTGGCTTGGGTAGTTAATTGGTGGCATTTGGATGGGAAGAATCGCGTTTCAAACATGCACACATTGATGCTTAAGGCGGTCAAAGGACACTGAATTTTGTCAGCATCTTCACCCAATAGAACTATGTCATCTACATATTCTAAGTCAACAAGTTTATCTCCTGGAAAGTAACCAACCTTTGAGAACTTAGACGACAAAAGTGCTAACTCTAAAAGCATATCAACAATAAAATTAAATAAAAATGGGGTAAGCGTACAACCTTGGTGAACACCACTTGAAGTAATCTCTTCTGATGACAGTCCGCCATAAGCTCTGACTCAACCAGTAATGTTCGAGTAGAGAGCGTATCTGTAAGGTTAATATACTTCTTTGGCACGCCCTTCAGTCACAGACATTGCCACATAACCTCACGATGGACAAAATCAAATTTCGCCCTAAGGTCATGGAACACAACTATTGTTGGACGTCTAGAAGTGTGTCTATGTCCCAGAACCTGTCGAATTGTGAATATTTGGTCAATACAACCACGTCCAGGTCTTAAAGCACCTTGGTTTTCTCGAATTTTCTCTTCACGAGCTTTTGTTGGGTGTCGAAGTATTATTGAAGCTAATATTTTTGACGCTATATTCATTAAACTTATTCTTCAGTAATTGTCACAAGAGGACTTCTGTCCTTCCTTATAAACTAGGACGATTAGTGATTGAGACCAGTCAGATGGGATTACGTCTAGTTCTCAAATTCTAACCAATATCTGCTAAAACTGGGCCACCATCCTTAAATATCTCAGGGGTTAATCCATCAGGTCCTGCTGCTCTCCATCGCCTTAGGTTCCCCATAGCCTTCTCAACCTCACTAAGACTTGGGGGACCAATATTAATTTGCTATTCAGATGGCTTGGGAATGGTGGGCAACTGGGATGAGTCCGAGGGCCAGTTGAACTGTTCCCTAAAGTGTCCTGCACATCTGTCTAATCTTCTGGATTGACAGTGAATAATAGTCCCTTCTTTTTTCGAAATAGTTTCACTTACAGACAGATTTCTGATACCCTTTTCCCTAATAAGTTTGAACATTTGCCTACTGTTACCTATTGCCGCTGCCTTTTCCATCCCTTTAGCTTTCACTGCTAACAACTGCTCACAATCATTACGTAAGCTTATAACCAGCTTGTGCTTAAGTTGCCTTCACTCCTCATCGTGTTCAGAGTCAAATTGGATGATTTGTCGAGCATCTATCAGTTCAGTAGAAGCAGCTGAAATCCATTGATTTCTTTTAACCTTTTGGTTTAGTTTACCAGTAGATGTCACTGCTGTTTCAGTAGCGTTTCGTATATCATTCCAAGGTGACTTGGGGTGGGTATCACTTATGTAGTTGACTAGTTGGTTTTCTAGTTGTCCCTGAAATATGTTCTTAACTTTTTCATCATTAAGTTGAACTCTAAGGGGGTATCCTTGTCGCGGTTCCTTAACGCCTAGTGAGACGCAGACTAATATGCGCTCGTAATAAGGCATGATCTGAGTCTAAACATATGCTCCGAAATGACCGGCGGTCTTCTGTCGAGCCCCTCCAACGATGGCTGATGGAAATATTGTCTATTTGATTTCAGCGTTGAGTTGATTGTGGAGGTTGCCATGTCAATTGATGTCTTTCCTTATGCTTGAAGTTGGCCCTTGCGAAAAATAGACGGTTGTTTGTAGCAGATGGTCGCTACTATCTGTTCATTAAACCGCGACACCATAGGATCCACCTAGTTGCCTTTCGGTTTCGTTTAATCTACCTACTTGGACACTGAAATCACCAACCAACACTATTACATCAGTACGCCTAGCTTTGCGCATAAGGTTGGTAAGCTTTCTTTAAAATTCATCTTTTACTTCATCTGAGCTGCAGTTAGTGGAGCGTAAGCAGATAACGGTATTTGTCCCTATCTTTACGAGGTCTTACTGCCCCGTTTAGACGGACAGCGCATAAACGACTGTCTATTGGGATCCAGTCAAGGAAAACCTGTTCAGCTTTTGAACTTAGCGCTACACCTACGCTTTCAGGGCATTGGTTAGTAGCGGTGGTCTCCGGAAACACGAAGAGTGAATCGGGCCAGTTCTTTATTTTTACAAGGTGAGGTCAAACGCATGATTGAGATAGATCGTTTATACGCGTTTTGGAAATTCAGCAGACATCAATCGAGCGGGATTCTAGAATTACAGCTAAGGAGGCTTTTTGTCCTAATTGGCGTAAGGTTTGAACATTAAATGCTTCGATATGTGGTTTAGCTCTTAGTTTCAGGAGACCAGGAATAACATTTCGTGAACTCGAATCATTAGCATCGGAGACGTGAGATGATAAAGTTATACGAGAAGAGTTCGTCG
The DNA here is from genome assembly GCA_034768735.1 of Schistosoma mekongi. NCBI lineage: Eukaryota > Metazoa > Platyhelminthes > Trematoda > Strigeidida > Schistosomatidae > Schistosoma > Schistosoma mekongi. Next base: position 24,209,750 of record CM068308.1, read on the forward strand.
TAGGGATAAGAGAGTTATCAAGAGTTGAGGATGTGATTTGACCTCGAACAAGATGGTCTTGTATACCGTTAGAGATATGAGGATGGTTGTCACTTCCTGGTTGCCCACACCATGGAAGGATATTACTTCTTCAGGTACCTAAAGAGGAAACTGGGTTAGTGTTGGTCTTAGTGACTTGGGACCGCTCACAGAGCTCACGGGACAACTGCTAGAGGCCAGTAGCGCGTGGTTTTGTTATAGGGAGTCTTTGAAGTGTTAACTTCGTTCTTTGAAAGATTTTACCGCTGGAGACTGAAATCTGTGGAGTAAGGTGAGGTGTGACATTTTTGGGGTCGACCCTGTCTAACTTCTTCTTTCCGTTGAGAAGTCAGATGCTGGTTATTTAAAGGAAACACCTTACTACCGCCACACCCCACAGTATCCAGCAATACGACTTCGCCCTCATACCTTGCGTTGCTGCCTTTAGTCTTATTGTTCTCCAACAGACCTGCTTGCTATTATAGGACTTATAGGAAAATGCATTCCGGCCAATATAGGTCGGTTGGGTCGTCACGATAGGCGAACCCGACCACTACGTCAAGGTAGCAGCTACAGTCGGGAGGGAAGAGTAAAATATCAAAAGTGTTTGATAAATTAATTTCTAATCACCACTAACACGGCTGAATGCTACAGTCGTACTTAGGTAAATCCAAAACGTCATGCTTCACCATATATCTCGTGTTCGTCGATACAAGCGGACTCAGCACTGGCTAAGCTCATTAGTCCTAAGCACATATTCTACAGTGTAATCACATTGGTATCTTTTTTCTGAATACCAGATATTTGATTACCATCATTAAACCACATGTTCACTGACTTACTAGCAGTTATTTTTGCACTAGGCCTGTTCATTAGATAACATCTATAATAACTTAGTATCTATGACTGGCGGTTTGTAGTTTTTGCGTACTTGTATCGTTTACTGTCCACACATACAACTGAAAACTGTAAAATATATTTTCGCTGATAATACAGCTCAGTTACTGGGTATTTACTATGTACTTATCTTTGAACCACACGTTACGTATGAGGGCTATGGATTCAACCTGCGTTTGCAAAACCGAAGTATTTGAAGTGGAAATTAAATTTGCAATTTAGCTGTTGAAAGTAGAACGTATTTACCACTGAGATGATGCCATTATAACTTAAACACGGCGCACTTAGTTGACCTTTTGATCTTTTCTCAACTGCTTTGTAGAACCTATCGTTTTTAAAAGGCGTTGAAATTCATGGTCTGAATCATTTGGAACAAGATAAAGAAACCGGGAAACCAGTCCTAATTCCTTCTAGGATCAATTAATGATCATTCACACAACATTTAGTCAAGAAAGTGAGTGAATTTTTGAAAAATCCTGATGCCCACGTGCAAATAGTCTTCTCTATTCAGTGAATTTAGATGCTTCTCTTTTGTGCTGCTAATTTTCTCTTTGGGTATTACGTTTCTCATTTTAGAAAGTTTGTACTGTGTCCATGTTACACAGGGCTGTGAAAAATCAATTCTTGTCTTTCTGTTCTCAGTACACGAGTTAGTGTGTTCATACTGTAACTAAAATGGTTTTGCTACATTTTATATAATAATCATTCCATATTGTAATGTCTTGTATGTCCTTTATTAAATTACTGACCACTTAGGATTTTTAAACGATGATCTAATCTAATGTGATTTTTGCGGCTCAACTAATTAAATATTGAATTCAATCGATGTGAAAATTCTCTTATAATTCTGTATCATTTCGAGTTGTTTGCCTTTTTTCTGTTTTCGTTACTATAAGGTACTGAACTTTATTGTTTCGCGTTTAACTTACTTTTGGATTTGCTTTGTAACTTTCTCGGAATTGAAATAATAATAATAATTTTGTTTTTGGTAGGTACTGATTTTTTCTCATTTGATTGTTTTTTGATTCCTTACTTCTTGTTCATTATTATTTGATTTTGTTTACATTTTGTAATTATTAATAATTAACACATACTTAGGATTATTGTTTGCTTTATTTTTCGAATTATCACATTATTGTAGTCCTATTTTTGCCTTTTTTTCTGAAGACTGTATTGTATCCGTAGGTCTGGCCAATTACGAACACTGACCGCTCCTGAACTGACACAATTACAGAATTAACGAAGAGACACTGTACTTGTAGATCTACCTAACACTAAAGCAAACAACGCCCGTAATCCACATTTTGAGTAATGGTCTACATTTCCAAATAGATGTAGTTGTATTCCATCACTATTTAATTTATGTCACCACCAAAATCGTGTCATTCTTTAGACAGATATAATTGTTGGACATTGGTTCGGGAAGGGTTCGTCTCCTAGGTGTAGAGCTGAATTACTCATTTTATAGTAATCTGCGTCTGACCTTTTTAGCTTGATTAGTTGCAAGACCATTTTGAAAGTGGCTGATGTCAGTTGCATTAATTTTCTCTCAAATTTGATCGATCGTATATTTCGCACCACCATTCGCAGATCCCAGAACTTGATTAATTCCAACAGTATTATCACTACAGGCATATGCGAGTGTAGGTTTTTTGCTAGTCTGAAATAAATGTGTTATACGTAGGTTGTAAAGAGTGCATTGCATAATTGAGGACGTGGTCGTCAATCCATCTGGCGCTATTCAGTTAGCAAGAAGAATTTAGAAATTCTTCCTCTTATCAGAGATTTTGTTTACCTTGTTCCTTTCACAATGACTTGCATAAATAGTCTAGATACTTGATTTTAAACTGGTGAATCATTAGTCTAATCTTCCTTCACCTGTTTAAGTACAAACATCCATGCAATACTTTCAACCCCCATATTGAATGTATCGCAAATATATTTATGCGTGTAATAGCGCCTTGTAACCATGTGTTTTGTCAGACTGTAGTATACTATATAATAATCGTAGAACATTCGAAAATGTCACTCGCCTCGAGTCATAATACTGGATTAGCGCTCAGAGAATGGAGTTAAAATAATCGTCACAGCAATGAGAGTGCGGATACTAAATATTGAGTACAAGGTGAAATGGAAGGATATGCATTAGAGAATGCATTCAAACCGCCAAATAAATACATTATTTTGTCATATTCGTGAAATCTTATTTTGTAACTGTTGCGTAGGCTCAGACAAGCCCTCGCAACAAGCTCAATATGACATAGAGATCAATAGGAAATATTGTGTCCAATCAGAACGCAGATAGCTTTTTATCCGAAACTTCTAGACAGAGAGAAGTCACGTGCTACGTCTGTGATTGGTCAATTGTCTTAGCACTGCTGTGTTTAGAAGGTTACGGAATTCTCTAGAAGCTTGAAGGACACTTATGATAATATATATATATATATATATATCCTAGTTTTCTGTACATAATCGAACTCTTGCACTAAAATGTTTTTGCAGTATTTCCTGTCTTCTCTCTCGTGTTCCTGTTGACGAGTAGTTTCAGCCTGGGGGTCGAATCATAGCTTAGGAGTCGAAGTGTGCTTTTTACCTAGACAGATAACAATTTACGACAGAGATCCTTGCGGTCGATAAGAGATCTAAACTACGCGTCACAACAGTAACTTTTGCTAAGTATATGCGAAAGTCTTCATACGTCTTAATGGGTGATACACAGTTAACAACCATTAACCATGTAGGTTTTCTGACAACATGCGAAATAACTATACTTTAAGAATTTCCCGGCTCATATTGTTTTCAAAACAAGGTCTTACTTCCTATAAATTACAATCATAAAAACCTAGAAACAAAGGTGAAAGCTGATAAACTGCAAGTAAAAAGTAAATGAAGCATTTAAAGGACTTTGTCATTCCACTAGAAGCTCTCCCCATAAATTGCTTTACTTTCGTTGGGGAGTTTATCTAATAATGACTTACGAATATCCTCACTTCTTGAGTATCAGACTAATTAGGCTCCAGTGACATGAAAACGAAGTATGAACTACTTCCCAGAACACTGAAAAGGGAAAGTGGCATTTTACAGTCTATTATTAGTACCAAGCTGTTTATCACGTAAAACAATACTCGTAGACACACCTATGCAAATGGAGTTCTCAGTATACGTATATCTTACTAAGAATGACTAACAGGGTATGGTCATAAAACTATAAACTGTCAAATGAATACGCAATACCTAAAAGTATCAATATTCAGTATCTACAGTCTGCAGTTAATTCTATAAAAAATGGGCTTGCTAAGGTCACATAAATATAATGCAGCATTGTTAATGAAATAAAATGTGTTTACATTAAGGATAACAACTTGGCATAAAGACTTAATTTAAACAAGCTACAACTAAACTATGTTCACATAGTAATTGAATGTGTAATTTCGGGTGCTCTGCACTTTGTTTACACATCAATACGGTTATGCACATTCAGCCGTCAAATATGATCACAATAATAATGATGAATAAGTACTAGGCTTATAAACAATATCAATAATAAAATAAGGTAAAACTAAAACATTTTCGTAACTGTAAGCGCGAAGTATGCGAGGAAAATCAATAAACGAATAAAGAAAAAAGCCAATGACAAAGATAGAAATGTGACAAATCGTCTTTGCAAGCACAACTCAGGTTTTAAATTGTCTAGAACCTATTCATTGTAAAGGAGGTTCAGAAAGATTCTTTTTCGAAACTGCTTTACGAAAATTATGTCATAGGACAAATCTGAGGTTAATATTTGATGCAATCAACCCATATATGTTTCTTCGCTAATCATAGACTTGATTCTGGTGTTGTTGACATGTCCCTATCGACGCGATAATATTATGTTCTAATCCCGTCTAGTACTCTATTATTCGATAACACTGACTTGGTCCCAAAACAGAACAAGAAAAAGCAGGCAGTAAAATGTGTTTGTTATATCTCATGCTTGATAGATTGACTAGCCACAAACAGCTTTAGCACTCGAACGCTTTAAACCCTTCTTGTGGAAAATTCAGAGAACGAGTAGACAGGAAACTCTATTCCAATAAGATAGAGAGTGAGTTCTGTGCGAAATAATCGTATATTTATAGTATGATGATCCATTCAATCCGAACTAAGGAGTTTTGACTATTACCCGACCAGAATGCACCACGTCGATATTCTGGAAGGTTCTGTCGATCAGTGACTAGATGGAATGTCTCCGGCTCTTTCGAGGGTTCTGGTGACTTCGTTGAGGCTTCTAGGAGCCGTCCCTACATTATTGATAAATAACAGTAGAAGCAGAAGGCTAGTAAATAAGTACACCAGAGTTTATATAAATATCGATGCTTGTGTATTCTAGAAACTTCTCAATTTTTCGTTGGCGCTATTTGTCGAAAGATGGACCAATCATTTTACGCCTTTGCAAGCAGGTTTTAAGCATGCTTTAACCAGAACTATTTCATGATAACACGTATACAGCGAAGAAATATTTACAACATAGGGTCTATACACCTAACTCCAATGGAATAGGTTCACTGATATATACACATTGGGTCAGTCAGAGGAAGGTGGCTACGGTAGTTTTTAGAAAGATATTTTATATGATTTTACCAGGACGATTTTATATGTTACAGATTTGTGAGTATTCTCCGATGTATACATTTAAATATATTTATGCTGTAATAAGTGTAAACGTTGCAAATATGATAAATTTACTATATACTAAGTAACTTTTTACAAATATTCAGTTAACTGAGACGTATGCTTTTTGCAATTAAATGACACTTATGTTTGTCAAGTACATGTATATGTCATACAATATATTGTGGAATCGTCGAATGGACATCACTCATAAGTGTTTATAAGTACATGGAGTTTGCATCTCAAATCCACGATATACATGAATTACTTTTAGAGTAAAACAACACATGATCCGGTTATTAATCGTAAAATTCCTGATTGAATATTTTTCTTGTAACTAAACTTCGATGTGAATTAAACGAAGTCAAAAATAAGTTTTTTGGTATTTGCATTCTACTTTCTGTTCATCACTTACCACTGACTTCATACATATATGTAATAGATATGGCAAACGTATAATGAGATTTAGGTAGGGATGTATTTCATAATGATTAGAATCCACGAGCCATGAGAAACCAATGAAGCTGTTAATAACTCTTTAGTGGCTATTTAAATGTTGAACATTCACCACCGTAGAAATGTACAGTATACAATTTGTTATGCTGAAGAGTATTTATAACTCCCCTTAGAATATACACATTTTAGGGACGATAAATGTCTACTTTTGATAGTTATATTAAAGCGTAATAATGATAATATGATGGCAGGATATTAATGGGCGAAATAATCTCAGCTAACTTAGAAAAAATTCATAATCGTCAACCTTACTTGATTAATTATAATAATAATTCGGTTGAATTGTGATATAGCGCGATAGTCATGCGTTGTTATCGTTGATAACTGTCACACTTCTGACAAGTCTGAACCCTAACAGTCACAACTCACTAAAACTTCACGGACTTCCTGAAAGTAGTCACAAGTGAGCTAACTACTGTATCTGAATTAAAGTGTTTTGTGGAGATCTACACTGTTTACTTGCTTGCATTCATCGCAGATTGATGCCCATTGGATACCACTGAGATCCAGGGAGCACTGGACAGTTGTTTCGTTTTAGTATGGTACTCCACAACGGTGCAAATCCTCGATTCCACCAAGGAGTTTAACCCTAGGTCTTTGAACATGTAAATACAAACACAAATAAACTTGACACCTATCTCCACAAAACCACTTCAATTTAGTTACACCACTTAGCTCACTAGTGAATAACTTCAGGATGTTCCTGAAGTTGAAATGAGAAGTCCTGACTGGTGGAGTTCAAATTTACCGGGAGTGTGACAGCTATTACCGATGACAGTGTACAATCGTTGCACTATTTTGAAAACTGATGGAAGTGGAAACTCTACTATTATAATAGTAAACAAGAAAAAGATTTTACATATTGTACGAGAATGCATGTGGTTGTATATATATATATATATATATATATATATATATATATATATATATACCGTAGGTGCTCGCCACAATATTAAATATAAATGAAACTGTAAAATATATTTGTAACTTCACCGACTGTTTAATAACAGATTATAATCAACTAGAAAACATATGCGTGTTGTGTGTGACGAGTAAAAGTAATTACTATTATAAAAACGAAATCTCAATAATTACTTGATACATACTATAAAATAATGGAGTGCAAAATTATGTATAAAATACGGAGTATACTAAGACTGAAATACGAATAATTCCAAAGAATATGTAATGGTGAGTAGTCATCATTTTATAAGACCGTAGTAAAAACTCATATGTGATTCAAGGCATAATAAACGTTTCATCGATTCTCCACGACCAGTGTACTCTTCTGTCCGAAAGTACCGTTCAAATTGATGATGTTTCCTCTGGCGATTTTATTTGTCCTGTTTGCTCTTTGTTGGTAGTCTGCCGGTCTGCTGGCCGGTCGGTTTCATTTTTGTAGAATGTCAGCTAGGCACTGTAGATAGTCAGTGTTGATTTTTTCCCTACATTTTAATCCAGATGAACTGTTTACTTATCAACTTGACAGCGGCTTTTATACAAAGTGAAATACATTATGTATGGTTTGAAAAATCGTTATTATCAAGGCTAACTGTATAAATGGTCGACGTTATTATTCAGACATCCCAAATTACCGTGACGTTATCGAATGGTACTTTTGTTAGTTTTGGTGGGGTAGTTGGTGAATTCATTATTTTAGATAATTCTGGATCACTCAGTTGTAATGAGGATAGTTGTTGATAACCCATTATCAACGGAATGAAGGATATTTTAGATTACTCGTGATAACTCAGCAGTGTTGTTTTTCTTTCCTCTTGCACAATGCAAATCTGAGGTGAACAAACAACGAACTAAATTGCAATTGTTGTATCTTTTATGGGCTATGATTATTTAGTGTGTATTTAATAATCGCCAAATTGGTAAACTTGGGCCCTTTGATCATATACCAGAAATGTCTAATAGCTAAATATATGGCTGGTAAATCTCTACTACAAGTGCGTTTGTGTGATGCTTTGCTGTTGTTCCCTTCTACTGAAAAACTGATCCGACTGCAACATCGGAAGCATCTTCCATGATGGTATATGAACCATTTATGATTCTATGTACTAATAAAGCTTTGGGGGCGAGGACAATCTTAAGTGCTTAAAATACTTTCAAGACATTTTTGGTTAATAATTACCTTATGCGAGCGTCATTTTAATAAATCAGTTAGTGGTTGTCTGATCTTTACAAAATGCGAAATGATTATTCTGTAAAAAGTTATTAGCCCGAGAAATCTTCTGACCATATTGAATACATTTGTTAGTGGGAATTCTACTCTAGATCTTATTTGCTCAAGTATCGATGAGATTCCTTCGCCGTGATTCATGAGCCCAATAAATTTCCATGATTATTTGTCAAACTCACATCTCTTAAAATTTATGACTGTTCCGTGCTTTGATAGTCGTTTAAGCAAGCATACAGGGTGTCCCATGCATTCTTGTTTAGTATGACTGGCGACTAAAATGCCGTCAGCATAGTCATGTTTTAAAAGAAGAAGTTGGAAAACTTTATCATATAAATAATTGACACGTTTGTGTTGTATCGCTTAACCCAAATGGGATTTGCAAGAATTCAAAAGGCCGAAAAGGTTCGGTTACAGAAGATTTTGGAATATATGCCGGCTCAACAGGTATATGGTAATATTTCATTACCAAATCTATTTTTGCGAAAATATTAATGCTAATTACGCTGTTGGTGGTATCATGTATATACGGGACAGGATATCTGTTGGTGACAGTTTGTTTGTTCGACGCTCAGCAACCCTCCAAATGATATAATTTCAGAAAAACGTTCCTTCAGCACCATATGTAAAGTAGATGGCCATAGGATGCTGGATGGGTAGATTATACTTTTTTTACAAATTTGTCGAACTCTTCATTCTCTTTAACTAAATGTTGGCAAGGTGTACCTAAATATAAGATATACGACAAAATATGTAAATAATTTTATACTACTTATTAGTAGGTAGAAAATAAAGGTAAACAATTTTAGACTTATACGGTACGACGAGAATGGTGATGATTGCTTTAGGACGTTTTGTAAGTTGATTTTAGATTATTACTGATCATTTGTGGTCTATCAATGCAAACATTCAGTAACAAATAATGACCAGCTCGTAAGGTTTGATGAAAACTCTCATCGCTATTCTAGTCCTTCAAAATGAGGATAAAATTACTTGTCTATAAATTTGCTCATTAATAAGTAAAATATCACTCTACATTTGTTGAATATTCTATAGATGGATACCCTAAACTATAAATGTTATGGATGCAGACGTCTTGAGAGTGTATTAACTGGTGGATCGTAAGCACTGAAGCGATGACTGACGCTATGTATGAGACTTTACTGTCGATAGGCAGCTAGATATTAAGTAGGGAACTGGTATAATGATTATCTATATGGGCATCCGAACTACTGCGGCTCATTCACAAGAGTCGCTAAGATGGTATCGGATATAATAATTTTTAGGGGCATGTTATCTTTGTAACAAATTATTTCACGAGGTCTAGAATTTGCAACTAACTCACAAAAACGTAATAAGTCGATCCCAGCTGTTTAAACCATCACATCAGCGATTATAAAACTCAAAATGTAGGAAGTTTCGGTGTGTCCCATTATGCATGCAAATTCTTGATGATGGACGATTTCTTGGATGCATCTCAGTAAGATCAATTTGTGTTGTATATTATCCCGAATAATCTTAATATACATGATTAATCCACAGATTCCAAATACCGATGAAATTGTTGATGGGTGATTGAAATGCTATATATATATTTATATCGTATGTGCAGTTATGGTCAAAAGGATGAAGTGTTGGGTTGGATATATATAACATACATGTTATTGAAATGTATTAGTTCATTAAAGAATACTAAAATACTACTCCATCAAGTCTCTACAGTCCTGACCTAAAATTGGTGGAATTTAAAAAGTATGTAAATCTTTTATCTACAAAAGCTTGTTTAAAATAATATGGGCTGAACGCGGCCGATGAGAAACTGTCTAGACTAAATAAAGTCAACTTATTCTGCGCAATTCTTTATTCTTGCTTTACTCAAACTATTAACGGTTACCAAGTGTACATAATGTTAGACATCACTATTATGACGAGTTCTATACCTAAGATATTCCAGTAAATAAATATGTATGACAAATTAACGGTGAGGTATACGCACGTTTGGTGAGTATTCGATAAAGTATAATAATTCAATAAGTGATGAATTCATCCAGATACATAAATAATGTCCTATCGTATATAAGCAATCAGAATATTAAGAAGTTCGATATTACCACTAACGCTACTTTTAGCCTCTGCATTTCTGTGTTTGCTTTGCTATTTATATATCCAGAAAACAATTCAATTCTCGTAAATACTCTGATTGCATATACATGTGCAATTGATATAACGTGTGAATAATGAGAGGTCAATATCGATGATTTAGATAGGGATGTATTTTGTACTGATTGGAATTCACAAGACATTGGAGATCAAACAAACTACCAATAATTTTCATACAGTGAACACATACCACCATAGAATTGTATTATACAATAGTTTATGTGATCATAGGGAATTATGGGTTCTAAGAGTTTATTGTTCGTATGATACTGAAATTAATCTGTGGTCCTAAAAAAGTATTTGAATAAAATATTTCAATTATGAAGACCAAAAACATACGTTTCAAATAATAAAACTGATCTGGTTTAACAGATCTTAAGCCATAGAAATATGTTCACAATGGATTCAAGCAAATATTTAAACCAATTTATTACTGACATGCCCGACAGAATATATTTGAATCCATCCAATAATAACATTAACGCGTAAAGTGTTGACAGGTCAATGATCAACTGTAAATTCCCATGTTACAAGTTTATCTATAGGATAGAATGTATATGTAATACGTGATTCGTATTCAGGATTCCAATATGAGAATGAAACTGAAAGGGAGTACAACAGGTAGAACTAAACATAAACCATTAGACGCATAATATAGCTTTCGACAATTAGCCCCCTTGATAAATGTAGATTATGCTGTGAGAAAACGAAGTTTGTCAGAGCTATGTTATATACTTGACAAAAAACTGTCGAATAGTCTGTTAGTACATAAACCCATCAAAACATTCACCAAAACAGAAAAATAAAAGATGGGCCAGTGAGGATCACTTTTCATTGCGAATATAAGGTCAGTAGTACCAGGGTCTGTTCATTTTACCATTTAAATACTATTTTTAATAAGGCCTTCATTTCGGCTGACATGACGAGGCAAGGAATGGAAATCACATTCTGTAGAGCCTATTCATCTTGATATCGTGACTCCTACTGCTAAACAACAATATGTTGAAGAATTACTAACTTTGCTAAGTATGTCTCTTAAACTGCGAGATTTTCTTAGATTCATTAACCGTTATCGTAACTATTTTCCATTTCAGATCCGAAATTTGACAATAATAAGTTCAATAACAACTGGAATAAATACTTCAACATGAAGAAAAGTCAATATAGGGAGAGTGAAAGTTACGAAATAATTAAACATTAAAAAGGGTGCCATAAGTATTTCTCGAATAAATATTTTAAATGAATAAGCAATAAAGTATATAGATAAAACAATTGAGGCAAAATAAATAAAGTGTGTGAAAAATTAACACAATAAATAACTATGATTTAGTAGGAGAATGCAGTCCAAAATGCACTTACCACTTCAAATATACCTTAAATGGAATATTTGATTTTGTTTATAGAATGATCATTTTATGAATATTTTCTTATCAAATTGACGAAATGCTTTGGGGATATAATCAGAATGCTTCATAACATATTGAACTTATTACCTTAGCAGTAGGCATTGTGCCGAATGTTGAGAGAAGTCGAATCTTCACATATCTTATTGCTCGTTTAATTTTCCGAATTTTAACTCCGTTATTTAGATTTGGATGGCATGTGGAATCAGGGACATTTGTGATTTAAAGACAAATGTAAGAAATCCCCTTAACATAGACGACAACATAGACTATACATTTCCTTGCATCTTCTTATCTTGTTTCGCGACAACGCTAGTTCCTTTCCGTTTACCATTCCGTTTAAATTTTGAAACATGAAGACTACCGAGTAAGTTTCGACATGTTAACATACTTAATAAAGAGTCCCACTGAATTGAACAAGTACAAATGTACGACGAACAAAACGATCAATGAATTTCCATCAACATCATATATTGCAGCATTGACTTAGCCATCATTCAAGGGGTCAGTTAACACATGCACATAATGCATTCAATTAAAATCTAACATTAAATAACTGTTATTAAAAACTTAAATAATGTTATCTAACTATATTAAGTTCCATCCAATCTGAAGCTTAAACAAATGGGCATAAAGATTATTCTACTTAGCAAACAATTGACTCCATTGAACAGTTATATCTCACCTCTTGACCTATATAAGCAAAATCATAGAAGAGCCATCTGTTGTTTATTTTCGTTAGATCTCTCATTTGCATTCACTTTGAGGTAAAATTAGATGAAATCAAGATATAATAGATATGAAAATACTGGGAATATTTATCATATTCATTCTGCCGCAACTTTAATTTACTGAGAATTATATTTTACTTAACAGAGCCATTGCGACTTATTAACAGAAGTGAGATTTAAGTGTGTGTAGGCTAGATGAAATGTTTACAAGCGATGGACTCCACTGGTCACATTTGCGCACTTGATCTTCGGGCATCACCCCTTGAAGTTAGTCACTAGTGAACCTATATCGACTGAACTTGTGTTTAGTGTAAATTGGTGAATTCGATTTTGTTATCAACCACGTCCGGTACGAGGCAGTTGCTAACGGATCACAATAGATAGAGTTTCTCTATTTATTGCAAATCAAATGAATTTAAAACAATAAGCGTTTGCTAGCTGGATTAGTGGTCTAACGGTTAGGCATTAATCGCAAAACCTACAAGTCCTAGGCTCCGTGTCTCAGTGAGTTCATAAATTCATACCACCGAAGTAAATGTGATATCGGTTCATTTCGTCCAAGGACAACAACCTAATTATTACCGAGGACCAGAAAAATATAGCGTTGGTCATTATTCATTGATCAGTCGGTAGCATAAGACAATAACTGAATTACAGAATCGAAACAATATGCATTCATATCATAATGTTGATATCAGTGATTTAGGTATTTAGTCCGACAAATTCGGGCTGACTGTTGTAGTCAATTGACTGAATGGAAAAGACTCCGCAAGCTATTGCTACTACAAATCTCATAAGTTTCACACGAGAAATTTATCAATGGATGCATAATTGATGAGACAATGGTTTCACAGTTAACACAACATGACTGATCAGTTAAAATGTCTGATAAAATGTATACAGGGGTGAAAAACGACAAAAAATAATTGAAAAATGGTGTGCACTTTCACTTGATCTATTTTATATTTAAAAAATTGTAGATAGCTAGTCAATTAGAATTTTACAAAGTTAGCATTCGGTCAAAAATTCCCAAAAACAAAGACCGCATTGAATAATGAAAGAAATATCTAATCTATCAAACAATTTTATTAAGCAAAACAAATATACATCATTTTGATAGAAACGAATAATGTCTAGTGATTCCACTCACTATGTCATCTGCGATGTTTCTCTATATTTAAGAGTCGTCGAAATGCATTCGCATACGGTTTCTTACGAAAAGCATAGATAAACGGGTTACAACCACTGTTGAGATACAATAACCACACACTCGACATAATTAAAGTCTCAGAAAACATGCAATTGCAGAAAACTTCTCCCAAGTGTAATGGCAGATATGGCAACCAACAGAAAAGGAAACAACAAATCACAATCGCCATGTTTTTTACCGTGCGCAGTTCTCTTTTAAACGTAGTCTGGCGTTGAATATGATCACAAAGTGAGAATTTACTCTGAATATTTCCATCGATAGATGGCAGAGAAGACTCATTATTCTTATTATCAACTATTTTGTGGTTACAATTTTGGTAGGAAGTCTGATGAGGATTTTCTGAAATCGAAGGCAATTCACAACTATTCTGACAATCGCTAGTGACATCACATTCAGTTTCCAAAGTGGCCTTGTTCTCATCTAAACACTTTTCATCACAATTCTGTACATATTGTCTAGTGGTTTGGTGTTTTATGTTTACTCGTCTCATTTCGTTTAAAGTTATTCGGTTTTCTGTCAGGTCTGTTTCAATGGAGTGAAATGACTGTGAACTAGAATCGACGTTTTTCATTTCTCGATTTGATGTATTCATTACTTCGGGATGCACATGAACAGACACCTGAGTAGGATATATGTGTTTTGCATAATGTTTATGTGGTCCACTATTACTACTGGTCAACTGATCACTAAGTGACACTTTACAAAATGCTTTGAATCTAAATCCCTGTGAATTGGTAAATATTGGTATATCAATGTTACTCCAAGATGGTTCTGCAGGCTTTATAGTGGGATTACGGAAATAAGTCATTAAGTTGTCTGCTAGTCGTTTGTGAGCAGGCAATGAATGACCGTGGTGTACACTGACATTATGGATGCTGGATAGTTGTCGACGTCGGATCGCATGATGTCTTATGGCAGTAAATATCAGGAAGTGAGCACATCCAATTATTATGATTGGAATCAACCAAAGGAATACTGCCGAGAATATTCTGATATTCGGATTATAGCTCATATAACACTTTCCCTCAGTATAAAAATGTTGATAACCACAAATGTATGGTAATGATACTGAAGTGATTGACAATAGCCATGTACCACCCAACAAACAAATTAGTCTAATGTCGTTGCGAGTTCTATTATACTGTAGTGGATGAGTAACTGCAATGTATCTGTCAACAGATATACAACACATACTAAATACAGATGCAAATGAAAGCAGGAGTCTACTAGACAAGAGATACTGACACAATAAATTAGATTGAAATGGCCAATAACCAAAATATTGGCGCGCAATCGCCAGTGGTAAAACTAGAATTGATAGTAGAAAATCAGATATTGCCAATGAGACGATGTAGAAATCGATTTCACGCCTGAGACTTTTCGTCAGTGCAAATGCCATAATGACAAGTAGGTTTCCAAAAAATATTATCACTGCTAAAATTAGTGATAAGAATGTTACCACTATTCTAGCTGGACCATTCCATTCACCTGACGCATTGATGCGGGTGTTCATTGTAAAATTCTCCAAACACATTGAACAATGTTTAGATAACTCGAAATTCATGTCTTCCAAACTAACTATTCATTCGATTCATCTTAATTTCCCTGAAGACAGTATTTCATAATTAAACATCATCCCATAATTAAAGAGCATTAATTGAAGTGTGTTATATTATTCAGATTAATAATTGGTGTTTTCAAATGATACTGAAATATCTATTCAATCGTGTTGTTTGTTAATAGAGTTATGATACTTCATATTTTTGATGGGTTATAAACACTCAGTTTTACATGACGTTTTACCCAATTGTTTTCAAGTGCTTATCTGAAAACAGATTAGACAATAATTGATGTTTATTGGTCACCAGCCAATCAAATTTAAGCATAATCTATATGTACTAAATTTTATATGGTTAGATTCAAAATACGCATGATGCATCCTAAAGCTCATATGGTGAATAATATAGACGTTGGACTGTTGATAGTTTTCTGTGACAAGTTGGAGGGTAATGTCACCGGACACATTTTACGTACAGTATTCCACTTTACATCTCTCTTCGTTACAAACCCTATTTACAGGACATGTATATCCTGCATGTTATCAATTCATTAAATCACACTCTGAGTCCGCTTAATTACAATTTAGACACTCTCAACTCAATACACCCTCGCTACCTATTAAATATTCAAAACCCACTCACATTAATTCGTTTCAATTAGCTGTCTACTCAGATGTCTACTCAGATGCTATATAGTGACTAGCTTCGAGATTGATTTGTTGATATGTCGTAACCCATGAAATCAGTCAAGTCGAGATTGAGGTGGATGCCCATCTATGACATTGGATGATAGATATGCCTTCCAGATAATTTATTACAATTCGGTGATTTTCCACTAACCAGTTGAATGGTGTTGAGATTAAGAGGGCAATTTCAGACCATACTTTTAATATCATGTAGAAATGTAATTTCGCAGAATTGAAAGTCCTAAAGTGCGACGAGACTTCTGTCTAACATGTATTGTTATCACTGGTTGCGCATCTGTAATCAGGAGAGAGTCGATTCGATTAACAATGAAATCCAGAATGAAGAAAATTTCCATTTAGACGTTAAGAAATGACGACAAGAAAGTAGAAATTTATTTCTAATTAGTTTTTCATTAAGCCTCTGCACTAATATATATATATATATATATATATATATATATATATATATATATACGACAGGTTTTTGTCAAGTATATAACATGGCTCTGACAAACTTCGTTTTCTCACAGCATAATCTACATTTATCAAGGGGGCTAATTGTCGAAAGCTATATTATGCGTCTAATGGTTTATGTTTAGTTCTGCCTGTTGTACTCCCTTTCAGTTTCATTCTCATATTGGAATCCTGAATACGAATCACGTATTACATATACATTCTATCCTATAGATAAACTTGTAACATGGGAATTTACAGTTGGTCATTGACTTGTCAACACATAACGGGTTAATGTTGTAAACCTCTTTCCTTGTCTTGGCCATCATAATAGCCAATGTTCGGATGGTTTACGAATAACTTATTACACTTAATTCTCTAATGATTATTATTATTATTACCATCAGATTTCTTATAATCACATTATCGGTTACTTCTTAATAGATATTGTGTAATCAACAGCATAGGAACCCATCCACTCATTTGCTAACAGAAGTTGGTTTGCCTCAGGGTGCTGTTGTTTCACCTTTTCTTTTCTCACTTTTCTTGAATGGCCTGCCCTCTTCTATGAAAAATACCTTTGTCAAGTACGCAGATGATCTTACTATTAATACGCCTGTTTCTTCTTCCTCAGATTGTTGTGAAATGAATCGTTTTTTAGCGAATGTTGGGCGATGGTTTAGTTTTAATAGTCTTCAACTTAATCCCTCCAAATGTCAAACAGTCAATTTCAGTCTAAGACATGAAAAGGACCTAACTGCTCTTGTGAATTCACACGATGTTTGTAAAATTGGAGACTCTACAATTAGGATTATGTCGAATGTTAATTACCTTGGTGTAACCTTTACTTCTGATCTATCTTGGTCTTCTTATGTTTTGCTTATATCAAAGAGGGTTTTCCGTTTAATATACTATGTGAAGAGATTACGTGGTTTTGGTATAACCAAGCACTTATTATTACAATCTGTCAGTTCATGTATATTACCAATCATTTTATATTGTTCCCTATTATTTTTTCCCGAACTATTGAGATAAGACTATGTTGTGTTGCGTAGAGTACCAAAAGTTGTTATTTATGTGTGTAGTGAATGCTACGACGTTATTATAAACATGGATGTAGATAGACATTTAAAGTCCTGCAGACAGCTATCTAAGGTTATTCTATGTGATATAAACCACCCTCTTCATTCAAAACTTTCACCGTGTTTATCTTCTGGCTGAACGCGACGCTGCTATATTAGGATTCAAGCACGTAAAGAGAAGTATAAATGCTCAACTATTCCATATTTAGCACATGTTCTATGTGATAAAAAGTTTGTAAGAACCGATCTAATTAAAAATCTGTGCTCTTAAAAATACGGATTATTATAAAATGCAAAGACTCCTGTTCCTTATGTTACTGTAATTGTTGTTGTTGTTGTTGTTAACAATATGAAAATGCGCAAAAAATTTCTACTTGCTTCTAATATTGTGATCGAATCCTAGGAGTTCGTATTTACCGAATACACACTTTATTTTATAGTGATGCCTGATATAAAGCGTTTGGTTTATTCAGTGGGCTTTCAACATAGAAACGTAACTCACCGACCTCATATTCTTGATCTCAGGAGTTTGTCTCACATTACCTTAACTCTTGTATTGAACATGATTCCACATTTTGCACAATGGGTATCACATCGTACGTTTATATTCACTTTCATTGGTGATATTCACCAGAACTGGGTGTCTCATGTGCGTAAATGATAAACTGGAAAATGTCAATGTATACAAAGAATTTGTTCATTTTTCCAATATTCTTCTATACACGGACGAGTTTATAATTACGTTTTGCTTACTTATTATGCGGAGCTACATTCATTGATCTTCGTGGTTTAGTCGCTCGGCTTTCAAATTGACGAACATGGATCAGGACGTATCTAGACAGTGCGATTATTATTGCGATCTAACAATGTACTCTTGAGAACAAACGTGGTAACAAATTACATTTCCTTGTCAACTTATCAAACAGACGGGAAGATAGGTCGTTAAAGAGAAGTGTATACAGAAAGAACTCTAATGTAATCCAGTGCACTCATATCTATAGTTGCACTCTCATCATTTCCAAAATAAATCTTGTTAGATGCCTAACTAACAGGACAAAAATGACCTGCTCAGTGGATGGCATCTAGAGGGAAGTATAGTTCATCAATAATATTCTGACTGGACTAGGATATTCGTAAGCAAATACATTGCAAAGAAATACATGAATGTAGGCAACACAACGTCAGTAGCACGGATTGTCAACAAGAGACCTTTATTCGTGAAATTACAATTTGACAATGATGTTATTTACGATTTTCTTTTAAGATAGAATAGTGAGGGAAGTAAAGAATGAACTTTGTCTGGTAAAACATTGCCTTTCATTCCCTACTCGACCAGTTGTGTTCACTTTAAATATGAATAAGTTACCTGTGCTTATATCAGTCCAGATGCTCCTGAAGAGCAAGCTACATAGGACGTACAACCAGACAAATTGACCACCAAATGAATGAACACCTCCCAGCATCGTTTTGAATAGGTTAGAGCAAGAGTGTCCGCATCTACAACCTAGTTCACCTGATAGATAGATAGCAAGCGCATGGTTGAAAGAGCGAAGTCATTTAAGATAATATACAGCATACTAACACAACTCTCAAATGGGGTCTGTATTCGCCCGTTACACATATCAGAAGCCATTTGAATTCAGACCAATAACCCTAGTTTATGGATTCAGAAGATATATATATATGACACCCCTATCTCTTCCCTGGTCAAATACAACTTAACAGGCGATTCCATGTACTTTGCACATCTTTTGTTTTGATACATATTGTCATCTCCTCACCTCCTTTCGTTTATTGTTTCCACCATCTATTTTATTAGATCTGTCTATTCACGTCTCCCTATCATATTATAACTCCTGATGACTGTTATTTTGATGAGTTCATCTCAATAGGTTTTAATCGTCTTTCTGTATTGAAAAGTTTATTCAAGCTATTTTAATTGTTCGTATCACTACTAGTACACTTGTCCTTTAACTATCAGTCTACACCTCTTACTAATTATGATAATTTTTGTAATCTGTCTATTTCATTTACACCATTGTCTCACAAATCGCATTAATTTGCCTAACATTTTACATACCTGAATATAAACATTACTGTATATTAGAGTAACAACCGATGACGATCTAATTGACAACAATATTTTTCACTCATATGCGTTGTTCTAATTTAAATAATGGATAATTTTACCTTTTTGAAATCATGCTCACTTGTTCATTGTTTGCAAATGATTGAAAGCCGCAAATCGACAAAAAATAATACCACATACACATTATGATGCCATTAATAGATTATTTGTTTATTTATACATGTCATTACCATTATCATTAACTTTGATAATTTCAAATAAATTGAGCATTGGATAGATTGTTTATAAAATAAGTGATATATATTTGTAAAATTCCAATGAGTAGAAATTAAAATTTCTGACGTTTCGCGGCTAAATGCAAGTCGCTTCTTCAGAGAAATGAATTTATTATGAACAATCGGTACCGATGCTAAGTTCGCTTTGGATTATCAAGTCAAACATTGGTAACCATTTCCAAAAATAAAAGTTATTATATTTGAGTGTTCTAATATATTTGTTATATAAAATATATGTATGAGTATGCACGCTATCAGTCAGAATTGCAACTGTTTATAACGAAAGTAGTAACTCATACAATTGATTAATACTCCAAGGATGTGCACTGAACACATTTAAATCATGTGTATTATAGCAACACAATTGTATAGTGAATATAATGAGAGAGTTTTCGAAATTACATGAACTGTCAGTACATTCGAATTGTATTATTATCGAACATAGGTCATGGCAAATTGATTCATGGCATACACTATAACAATAAACAGATTAATATGAATATTCGTCCAAATCTTAATGAGTAGTTTGGTATAGTTTGGGCGACAGTTGAATGGAAGACATTAGATATGAGTTGTATTTGAAAAATCTTGTCAATTAAGAATAAATAAATTCAAACATCATCGCTTGGCTACAATGTGAATTCGATATTGTTCATATTAATTATTTCCCTGAAGAGGCTTGGGCAAGTTTACTGGATGAAATTTAGTGATTGTTTCACTTCGATCCCTCAGAATTTTTGTAACAAAACTCACCTCAAATAAATAGGTTAGTTAAGTTGTCTAAACGATCATTCTGAGTCATGGTAAATTTAAAGTCGTTGTCATTAGCTTACAAGACTGATTTAATCAACTATATTTTCTCATATCAAGCTATTAATTCTAGGCAGCGTAAGAAGTTGAGCCTTGTTAATCTATGAACAGGTAAAGGAATTTCGTTATATAAACTGTGTGATAAACCTACACAAACGGGAATATATATCACATTTACAAATAGAATAATGTCCTCCACGAAAGCAATTACGAAGTAATTTGTTGAAGATTGACCTTACTGTAATTTCATATGCGTTATTTGACAGCATTTCGAACAATGATCAGTTAAGGAGGAAGTATAGTCGTCGTTTTTCCGACCACTATCTCTCTATATTTGCATCAGCAGTTTCAGCTTCCACAAATGAATATAATTCATTCGATCCCCAACATTTACTTAAAATAGTGTTAAACAATCGGTGTAGAAACATGTAAAAGTTTGAGGGTAGTTCAGATAATTAGTGTCAGACAAATGTGATCGTACATCGACATTATTGAGAAAAATTATTTACCATAGAGTAGCGGCAGTCGACATCACTTCATTAGTCATTGTGCGAACGTAAACGCAGTTGTGAAACAAATTTCAATCAAATGTGGATTCATAAAATCGAAAATAATGTGTTTATTTTTCTACCTCATAAGATTAAGTCATTTATGCTTCTAGTATTTTTGTGTTATCTGAGGTGGGTGCTTTCATTGTGTACATTTCGTTGTCGTACCAGATAGCAACTTCAGCTCTGACTTCCATTGTAAGTTATTATTTTTTCTGTTCTACAATCTATAATTCAATATACTGCTGTAAAGTTTTCTCTGTTTTAAGGTGAATGACTTCCTTCATGTACTTTCCATTGTCGCAGTCTAAACGGCTGCTGAATATTCTGCGAATTGACCTATTTTGCATTCCGACCGTTTATAAATTCTCTGAAAATCATATGATTTTATTTACTTAACATATTTTTGTATTATATGATTCCTACCCATCAAGTTTTTGATGAAATATTTGCGTCAAAGCATGCTGTAAAATAAAGATTATGTGACAAATAGGTCAGTCAAGATTTTGACTCCTAATTCGGCATCCAAAATTCCAAATATATCATCAATTACAGGTCTCTGACAGTCTACTTAGGTTTCATACTGTCATAATAAGAGAATCTTCGGCAAATAATTTCAACAATAAAAATAATTTTTGTACATCCGTTCTACATTAAATTTTTCACTATTAATTAATCATTACTTTTAATTGCGTTATTAGTACATATAAACCTGATCCTAATCAATGAACCTTTTAAATAACCTTTTCATTCTGCACGATAACTTTGAAAGCGTCGATACTGTTTAATCCACGCATTGTGTTATATAGACAGTGTGTTTGATTAAATCAACTTTTCGTCAACTGGTTATTTTATCTAGGTAAGAAAGCTGGTTAAAATTCACTTCTTCAGGTTAGAGACCAATAACTTTTTGAAGAGTGATCCGTTTGCATCTGCAGGTTTATCAGAAACGACTATGATATCATCAAAATACTTCATGCAAAGATATATCTCACCTACTGAATCTCTATCTTGACTTTCTACATATGCCAAAAATGCATTAACAAATAGTGATTCTTAATTGATTACTCATGGCCATTCCATCAATCTGATGGAAGTCGCTTAGATAAATCTAATGAAATTTTGTTTTGATTTGAAGGTTAATGGATATGATAACAGATTGAAGAATACAACAGTTAGTCACACTCGATTTTAATCTAAATGCATTTCCTTTTAACGCATTACACTTTCATTAATTATATACACGTAAATGGAAGTAGACTATTACGATTAGCTAAATTCTAGGAGTTGATTATAAGATTTGATAAAGGAGATACTTAGTGTGATAACTAAATATCAAGATACACTAAACAGATATTCATACTAGCATTTCACTGAAACATTCTACTGAAATGAGTAGATTAAATGACTTTAAATACAGAGCTCTAATGCAGAGTGAAATCTACTAGTGAGAATCAACTAGTCTCAACGTCACAATTTTGCAGTCTAGTTTCAGCACATCTAACTAAATTTTCAACATTAAATTGTTCTAAGAATAATAAGGTTTAGATAAACATTCTCTACTAAACAACTGATCAAACTTATTCTGGTGATGTATTGGATTTATGCAGTAAGTCAGTCAATTTATACGAATCGTAACATGTGAAGATGTGTATTTTCACGTTATTCCTATTTCGATTCGAAATCCGTGTACAGCCGAAGGCTATTAACAGAATCACAATAGACATTCAGGTTGTTATTACAGCATGAACATATCAATAAGTATGTGTAAATATCGGTAAAGATGTAGAGAAAGAGAAAATCGGCTCCAAGTGTATGTACGATGTCAGATGTGAAATTTAATTTGTGATAATCTCAGTGTTTGAAATCCAGTTGGTTTCATTGTTCTGCCGAGAAGTTTCGTCTGAACATATTTAAGCAAACAACCAAAATTTGGCACAGATAAGTGTTGTTTATCCACCAAGAATCCGGTACTTGACAAGACTGTTGTCCGTTTCCTCGTTGTTTTCAATGGTTGTTTAGTAAATTTCAGACTAGGATGAATGAGTTCAGATATAATTTGACAATTAACACTTTTCTAACTACACCTAAATGCTGATTCTGTTCCAAGTGAGAGAATGCTTTACTTAACGTGAAATGAGTTCGAAATGGGTCATATGGTGCATTTATTTATGTTATTGGTGTTGAAAATACGATGAAAGAATGAAGACATTATTTTCTGCCATTGTCATATGATTGGATCTGTGCACCACAAATGATAAGTACATTTAAGTGAACAGTATTGGTTGTGTCGACTGGAGAATACTCGCACTATGTATCATAATGTTAGATAAATGAGTTCTGACATTAACAATTTGAAAACAATGATTGAGATAATTTGTACTACCTTTTTACTTATGACAAAGTATTCGATTATCATTCAGCAACAGCAACAGTGTAATTAAGTAGACTGCTTTCTGACCACTTAGATTATCATGATTCACCCATATATACATAACCTATTATATCAATCGTTTTTTATATGTCAAATATTCTACTGAACAATGTTGATTTAACCTCTGGCCTCCACCGACATTTTGAGTATCTAGTAACCTAACACATCTGCCCAGATTTTTCATCTACAAATGTAGTATTACATCTTGAGTACCACTAATGCAAAATAAACTTCCTACTGTTTGTTTGGAATTCTATCATTTCTGTTCGATGTTTCTTTACCTTGAGAATAACTACAGTTCGAATCCACTCTCTCACTAGACATTTCGATAGAAATTCACTTACTCGAAAGAAACAGCTATCCAGTGATTTCGGGTTTTCAATATTCCTCTAACTCAGGGTTATTCGTTGTTTCGAATTCAATTTCACCAGTTTCCACAACAATCAATTACATAACTCCCTTAAACTAACAGTTTCAGTATGTTTTCTACATTTATCTTATAAAATGGATGGATCAAAAAACAATATGAACCTACAAAAATATTTTCCGTCATAAAATTATCTGTAATGTGGCATTTATTAGACCTATACAAAATTCGATTCATTTTGCAGTATACTGTCAAAGTGTAAAGCACTATTTAAACAAGGTACTAAGATAATGTTGATAACTTTTTGAGTAAAAAATAACTATTGTATTAGAATTCATAAGACAGATATTTAGGAACGCTGATCACGAGGAGGACCCATTTCTAATTCAAAAACTTGCTGATTCTACATTAATGTAATTAGTGTTGCATAATTATTGTTTATAACACTTGGTGATGTAGTTTACTTCCTTGTAATAGAAAAATAAGTTTCCATTGTAAAAACTGACAAACCAGATTAGTGAAGATTGATTAATAAAATTTCTAGTAGAAAAGTCAACTAAGTTTAAGTAAGATGCCACATTTACATCCTAATTAATTTACGAAATGCTCAGTTCATTCACATCTACAGTGTCTTTTATAAATAGTGAGTTATTTAAAACAGTCAACTTGCTAAATTCTAATGTATTGCTCAGTTACACAAACCGAAACCAAAATATTATTCAATGTTCAATCGTTTTGTCATTATTGCGTGTCGTTTATTTTATATTGATACAAATGAATGTTTGCAGCAGTTTACAGCAATCTAAGTGAAACTATATTTTTCCTTCATTCAATACCTAAAACCCAACGTTTCTCAAATAGACGCCTTCATTATTGCTGTTAGACTCAAGATAGAACAAGTGAAAAACTACTGATTAATATAAATACTATACAACTAGCATACTGGTTCATCACATAAGTATATTCGAGAATCTAAAACAAACGTATGCTAAATTGATCTACTCTTTAGTTTAGTATCCAGCCGCTAAGTTTATCAATCAGTTTATATGCCTAAATTTGATTCCATATTAGATGAAACAGTAGTTCATTTCGTGACATCACTAGGTAATCAAAGGTTTAGATTTCGAGTGTTTGGATTTAGCGCTGTTGTTCTCAGGCTGCATGATTTTACCGTTTTATTGTACTTAAAAACAAATATCTATTTGGTCGACCACTCAAAGAGTATTATTACTTTTGAAAGCCCTATGCATGCTAAAAGTAGTGAATGCTATTGTGAAATCAACAATCAGATTTTATTCTTTTTTCCGTATCACTAGGTGTGCATTTGGATTGAAACAATAATTCTGTACAATTTAGTGCTTTAAAGCATTTTTCGTCTATATAGGAGAATGTAGCAGAGAAGTAAGACTTCACTTTAACCACATCTATCAATACAGTTTACTGTGATCAAAATATTCTTCAACAATAATTATCTCATATGTAATTCAGTAAACGGAACATTTCTATGATTTCCGATAACAGATATAAAATAAAAACAGAAATACACATCTCGACCAATGTTCGTCTTTTGAACAAACAATCCACGGAGTTTGTGATATGCTAGTAAGAAGGTTTGAAGTTCACAAACAGTCAGATAATCAGGTTCACTCATTGACTTCACTCAGTTGGCACTGGACACTCGACTAACACTGAATTAATGTTTGCTTATAAAATGTTTCGAAATAACTATTGATTTCTTGTTATCAGTTACAGAAAACATCTAAAATTTAATGTACTGACAAGCAACCCACATCGTTATTGTTAACATTATATAACTTAATACCTTAGTCTTCATTATTATCTCAACAAGATTATTTT
The DNA here is from genome assembly GCA_034768735.1 of Schistosoma mekongi. NCBI lineage: Eukaryota > Metazoa > Platyhelminthes > Trematoda > Strigeidida > Schistosomatidae > Schistosoma > Schistosoma mekongi. The sequence goes on from CM068308.1 coordinate 24,235,683, forward strand.
CTTTCTATGTTTGGTGATGGAATATAACTTGATAATAAATGAGTTTATAATAAATCTAAAAGTGGAACTTCAAGGAGTTTGATAAATTCAAACAAGTTAGTGAAAAATAAATGTATTTATATTATTTATAACTTAGTATCAATGTCAATATTTTCAATTATTCAACATCTCTAGTAGTTGCTCAAATGAGCCGACATGTTATCATTGTTAAGTAATTGTTTATCATTAACATTAAATCACCCCTATATTACATATATAACAGTGAAAACTTTTAAAAATATATATAGAATGAACAAATTCAACAAAAACATAAGCACACACTAGTATTTGGTGTTAATAAATAGGAAAAAAGACGCTAGCGATATTGTTTTACGTGTGTATATATTCCGTAGATATTGCCAATCTGGTTTAGGAAAGTTACAGATATTTTTAATAACCACAAATTTTATAAATGATATGCATAGATTGACAATATACTAGTGAAGTAGTTTGTAATTATATGATACAAAGGAACATTTGTTGTATTTTTACCTTCTAAGTGAAATAAACCCTTCAAATTCTGTTATTCCACCATTCTTGGTATTTGTTTATTTATTGATAAACCACATAAACGAGTTATTAATATTCAAAGAGTATCGGTTCAATGAAGAATTGACCAGAAAAAAATTAAAACGTATTAGATGATCCAATAAAGTTATCTGAAACATTAAGCTCACAAGTTTCAAAACGAGTTAAAGATAGTTTTAGTGAATTGAAATAAATTTTCATGAATTCTTAATATGTTAACTGAATGAAAATACTTTGCATGAAAGATGGAGCAGATATATGTATGTATATAAGGATTATCTACAGCCTTTCAAAAGTGCAATTTCTTTGAATGCATTAGCATATTCTTTATTGCAAAACGCATATATAAAAGGGTTAAAAATACTGTTTAGATAACCCAACCAGGTAACTATCACATACAATTCCTCCGAGAATGTGCAATCGCATAGTGCTTCACCCAAGTAAAATATGAAAAATGGAGTCCAACATGCTGTGAAACATCCAATAACTATGGCAACAGTTTGTACTGTTTTCATTTCTTTATTAATTATGCGATTTTCTCGGGAATAAAGTGACTTACCAATTCTTTTACAATTTCCTGCATAAAATTTTTCACTACGACTCTTACCACTATATATCGATGATATACCTTTACATTTACGTAAATGGTGACAATTTTGTGTGCAATCAACTGGTTGTATATTACAGCGTTTGGTCGTTATGTCAAAATTGGATTGGTTGAAGCATAAGTTGCTTGTTTTATGTTCATTTGGGGAAGATTTATAAAGTTGAATTTGTTCAACTAATTCATGTTCTGATGTGGATACGCGGAATATTGGCAAAACTTTTAATTTGGAATTAACAGGTTCTGGTGCGTTAATTTCTAGTTCAGTAGATGAAGTGATACTAACATTTCTGTTACCTGTATGATGATTGTCTTTGTTGTCGCTGCAAGAATTTATGCAGCTGTATGAGTAAGATGTGTCTGCCAAATTATGATAATTACCAGAAGTTTCATTTAAGGAAGTCAACAATATATCATTCATTAATATTTTGTCTGCCTTAATACTCTGTCTTGAGGATTGATTAGCTGTATTCGTAATTTGTGACGATGTTTTCATACATTTAAACAAAGGTGGACGACTCGAGGCAATAGTCCAACTGTCTGGTTTCCGTGAATCATCATTCAGGTGTTTGAACACTTTTGAACGTTCTCCTATTATGCAAAATATTCTCATATGCACATATCCAATTAGGGTTATAGGTAGAAAATAAGCAAATATTGATGAGAAAATTCTATATTCTTTGCTATAACTTATATAACAACAGCCAACACCAGTTATATGTTTATCGACACCAATTAAAGGTGGTAGTATTGATAAACTTGGAATGATCCAAGCAAGTGATATCATATAAGTTGATATTTTACGGGTTCGTTTAGTGATATAATGTAATGGATATCCGATTGCAATGTACCGATCAACTGATATGCAACATAAGTTAAGTATCGAAGACATACACAAGAATATATCAGACGATATGTACAATTCGCATAAAAAGGCCGACTCGAATGGCCAATAGCCTACATTTTGGCGTATAATTGAAAATGGTAAGACAAAAAGAGATACAAGAAAATCAGCTGCCGCTAATGAAGCAATATAATGATCCGAAACCCGTCTAAGTCTTTTCCTTGTAGCCACAGACAAAATGACAAGTAAATTGCCAAGAAATATGATCACCGTCGCAAAACTCAGAAAACATGTAACAATATTATTTGTAACTTTCCAGTCTATATTACTGGAAACAAAATGACAGGATGACACATTAGTGAATTCTTGAAAAATATAGGAATACGTCGTACTATTGATCATCGAATTCACTTACATGTTATTCCTAGTAGTAGCAGTAGACTTGCACAGAATAAAATTCCATTTGGAACAATTAATTGTGAATTCCATTCCAAACTAACTTCCTCATTATCAACCAGTCAACGTATATCTTGCAAAAAACAACTAACCAATGAAAATTAATTTATGGGGATGAATTTTGGTCAAGAATTATTCTAAGGGAGAAGATGAAGAGTGACAGAAGAGAAATATAAGCCTGAAGAGACCTTATTAAGTGGGTTCTCATATTAAAACTTATGAATCTTTTATTTTCTGAATACAAACTACAACCATGTAATCACAAATTACAAGTTGTGGTGAATATTAAACAACACGCAATATGTGAATAGCATTTTAGCAAATATTTAACGAAGTCTAATAAGAAACTCGTTTCTTAATGAGTAGGTGGATATCTGTATAAAAAGATAGTGCTGATGTAGTGACATTCACTGTCAATTGACACGATATTGATGGGAAATGTTGGATTAAACTGAGCACTCCATTCTCATTATTTCGTCCAATAATCCTAATTAATAAGTGATTTTCTAGTCAAAATTTCAATAACGAAAGTAATTTCAATATTAGCATTAAAAAAAGGAAAGGAGCGATGAATCATATTGTCAATTATTTTATCATCTAAGCTCTCTTTCTCTCTCTCTCTCTCTATATATATATATATACATTATATATATATATATATATATATATATATATATATATATATATATATATATATATATATATATATATGACCCCAAATTAATTAACAATAAGAATTTTGCAGTAAAATCGATGACAAGTGGTAAAATTGAGCAGCAAAATTAGGCCATTTCGTAGCATTCCTCTGTAACAAATTGATTCAATTGTTCCACAATTTACTATTCCTTCAAAATACTACATAAAATTGGTTAAGGTCTGTTCACGCAAAAACGAATCTGTAGTTATTGCAGACATATAACGAATCTGTATACTCCTCACAAACGTTCAGAATGATGTAGTGAATATCACGAATGTGGGTATTGTTAACAAATACACCATAGAGAGGGCGACAATTACATTCGTGTATAATGGAAGTTGCGACTTTATGAGTTTACATTTCCAAGAGATTGATAGTGCTGTGGAGGTGTGTCTCTCACATCTATTATCAGTTAACCTGTTTGTGTCATGTATCACAATAGTGATATGATGGTGATGGTATCGTCACGTTTGATAATATCCCACGACGCCTATTATTCATTGAGTAAAATAAAATTGTTGAGAATGTTAACGGCACTCATTGTAAAATGTAAAGAAATTGCTAGCTTCTTATCTCAGACAAGTTAAAACGTTTTCTCATACATTTCTTGATATATCGAAGAAAGTGTAATCCATATTATCCTTCATTACCGATCTAGTATTTCATAATTGACAAGTTTGATTTTGTTTTCCGCATTTACAAACATCTGAACAAGTTAGTATGTGATGAAATCACTCAAAAGATAATGAGCCGAATTATTCATCACGAGATTGGCCTGATGTTCATCATGAGAACTAAATTCGAACAAACTTTGAAGGACTCTAATATTGAGACTTTGGTGCATAAGCGGTATAACTTACCGACACTCATTTCTTGCATATAGTGAAATCAATGACTGTAAGAGGAGTGGTGGTGTCGCGAATCACATTGTCAACAATATGGATATATATGTAAAATTGGAACTGTGTCACATCAGCTATAATACAAAAATCTCTAATTCGTCAGTCACCAAAATGGTGACGACCATGAAGTTATGCACTTCAATATTTTCAATGAAATCATTCAAATATTCGAAGAATGATTATCAACACAACACACGCAGTTGCTGAGATGCAGAAATATTATACCGAATGTCAGAAATTGGTTCCAATTAACTTTCAGACCACTGACCTACAGGCGAAATATGCATCATTTATCAGACTGAAGTTTCTAAAGTAATTTGAATGACAGATTTTACAATCACATATCACATTAATTTAGTTTCACTTCAGTGGATTTAAATTGCTGACAATGAGATTCATATAATTCTGATAGATTAGTAATGAAATTGCCATCAAATTGCATCAACCACGAAATGTGAGTTATCGCCTACACTTGTGAGAGGATTAAACGGCTGTGATTGTGCAGTTTGATGATGAATTCGTTGAGAGTGATGATTTGCATCGACAGTTTTCAATGTTCCTTCCACATATCCTTCAAAAGTGGGATACTAATTAACATAACTCATGATACGAGATTTCTCGATCACCATGTATTCAAAGTTATTTGAGTGATTGTGCAGTCCATTAGGACTATTTTAATCTCATCAGACCCAATGTACTCGATTATCACTAATTGAAATCACTCATATACACCCATTTCTTATTTTTGCAACACAATCAGTCACCTACTAATCAGTAGTATGACAAATAAACAAGAATTAAATAAAGTCATATCTAATATTTGTATAGTTTAACATTTCATATGAGAACCATACAACAAATAACGAGTCACTAAGGTGTCAAGTAGCCGTAACACTGGAATTATTCTCACTTCGTGCAAATGAATGCAGTTTCTACAACAAAATAATCACAACATTGACTGAGTAGATCCACTTTCGATAACCAGACAAAATTTGTGAAACAATTATTAATTATGTATTTGCAAATAATGATATTTTTATTCTTGCCGGTTACTAGTATACGAATATTAAGGAGTCATTAGTGTATCTAACTGTTTGACTTAATTGGTTACGTTCTATTTTATGTGAAGTTTACCTTTGAATTAATATTTTCGTTAGGTCTTCGTAATTTTGCAGCAACACCTTGAAACATAGCAGATCATTTATTTTATTAATTTTAGTCTATCTATCTGTTCAAATTTACATTTTCATTGATGAAATGCATCAGATCAGAATGTCTCATGTACATAAATGAAAAAACCTGAAAATGTCAATGTATGCAAATAATTCTGCATTGGTTCAATATTTTTTTTGTACGGATGAGTTTATAATTACATTTTGTTTACTTATATTCACTAACCTGCCTGGTTTGATCGCTTGGGTTTCAGCTTGGTGAACATGGATCAGGATGTATTTAGATAGGTATTATTAGTGCGATCTAACAATGTACACACAGATTTCTTTTTTTTTTAGATGTAATCCGCCAGTTCATTTTATGTTTCGTTGTTTTTGGAACTAACTGTTTGAATTCAGAATTTTTGGTGATTTCCAACCTAACTATTTGTCTCATACAATTAACAGTCAATTTTAGTCATTTAAAAATACAAAAGTATTTCTACTTTGATCAAATATTGCAATCTTTACCTGGGAATACTATTAGCTTTATACTTACTTGAATAGCATGTTTAAGCCACGGGCTTACAATCGAGATAGCACAACTCACTAACTCTATAGGATTGATTATAGAAGTTTGTTTCAGATATGTTTTCGGTCAGATGAGACACACATGTGGGTTTTTATTGTTTTAGTACTGTTTACAATACCTTATCTAGGGTATCCGGATTATCTGTCTGATCCCGTCGATAGTCGATACGATTAATACGAAACGCTATCTCTGATACTTGTACTTCAGTCGGATACCAAAACTTGTTTCTTCCCAGTCCACAGCTATTCCAAAAGACTAGACCTTTAGGAAGATCGTATTGTGGAGCAAAAACTGAGATAAGACTAGCGAACAACGTTTACATAATTGAATCGGTTTTAATGTCAATTAATTTATGGTGATTATTCATCAAGTTAAACCATCAACATGTCATCGATACAATTATTGTTATCAAACTGTACTCATGAGTAGGACTCACATTGAAATTAAATTAATGTGATGATAGTTTACAATCAAGCTTACAAAAGTCGATTCAGCTTTATTCGCTTGATTAAATCAGCCATTGTATTTTTGGAGATTTTGAATCTGCAACAGTTTCACATCACCTTAACTCTTTTATTTACTGTGCACAAGGAGTTTAACATTATACTTTATTATGTTGGTATGCCTATACGAGATATTCAAACTTCGTTGAAATACACACTGTCAAGAGGGTGGCTTCAACTTTGATCAGTTCTGTGATGGATCTTATCGGAGATATATTCCTATTTATTCTGTCGAATCGACTTTTTGATTTATATGCAGTTGACCATCAGCCTGGAACCCCGCTATGGTTGGTGCCTTTCCAAAGTCCGGAAAAAGGAGGAGTGTTGGGCATGCGCTTAACTATCCCATCCAGCAAATAAACAACTTTACTAATAAACGTTAATCAGAAAAAAACATGTTAACCATTTTTATTGTGCAATCGGATTTGGAAGGTATTCATTTCACAGAGTTATGACGCCTCATGATGAAAGCAATTTTCTTCGAAATTCATGAGGCTGATACCCATTCTGACAATCAGATGGGATATCGCACGATGTATGAGACAAGAAGAAGCATCCAAATAGCTAATAAAAGAAAATAATCGACCTAAAGGTACTTGGAATAAACGATTTTTATTGATTACAACCCGTACAACAAAAATTAGCCTTAGAGGAAGTGCTTTTATACTCCAGTCACTAGGTAAAAAGTGGCGACATGGACTGGGAGAAGGTAACGAAAACGGTAAAAGGTTTGCAAACCTATGTGCCTCCAACATAATGATTACAGCTGGCACCATATTCTCTCACAAACGCCAACATAATGCTACTTAAGTTTCATCGGACCACATTCCGGAAAACCAAGTCGACCACATTGGCGTCAGTAAGAAGTTCAGAAGGACCATGGAAGAAGTAAGAGTAATAAGAGGAGCTGACATATCTTCAGATCACCACTTGATAGTATCCAAAATGCGACTGAAGCTAAGAAAGCACTGGACAACTGGAGCAACGTTAAAACGAAAGTTCAACACAACCCGTCTCCAGGATACTAACAAACTCAACGAAATCAAGATAACTCTCAATAATAAATTCCGGGCCTTTAAAGATCTACTGGGAGAGAATGGATTTACCATATAGGACAACTGGAAGTAAATTAAAGGAAACAATGACTTCAGCATGTGGAGAGATTTAAAGCCACTAGGTGCACCACCATAAGTAGTGGATCTCTGTCGATACACTGGATAAGATCCAAGAAAATAGGAATAGGAGGATGGGCATAAATAACAACAGAACAAGAACAAAGAAAGTTGTAATACAGGCCGAATACGCGGAAGCCAGCATACAGGTGAGGAGGATAGACGAAAATATGTTTAAGATCTATCAATAGCAGCTAAAATGCCGCCTAGGAAGGAAATATTCAACACCTATACAACACAACGAAGTAGCAAGGTGGAAAACACAGTAAACCGGAAGGATCAATCAAAAAAAGGATGGCAAATCAATCACTGAAACTCAAGAACCCAAAAATAGGTAGGTAGAATACTTTAAAGAACCCTTGAATAGACCAACCTCATTGAACCCACAAGTCATCGAAGCAGCATTCACAGATCTACCTATACATATTGACCCACCAACAATCGAAGCAATCAAAATAGCCATCAGACAAATCAAGAGTGGCAAGTCAGGATGGCCAAACAACACAGCTGCTGAGGCACTAAAGCCTGTCACAGAAGTAACTATACAGATACTCCACATTCTCTTCAGGAAGATTTCGAAGAAAGAATTAGTGCCAACAGACTGTAAACAGGGTACCTTATCAAGATAACAAAGCAAATAGATCTATGCAATTTTCGAGAACTACAGAGGTATCACTCTACTTTCAATACCAGGAAAAGTCTTCAACAGAGTGTAATTGAGCCGAATGAAAGATCCAGTCTGCGCTCAACTTCAAGAGCAACAGGCAGGATTCCGTAAAATTCGATCGTATATCTACCAAATCACGACACTACGGAATGTTGTTGAACAGTCGATTGAATGGAACTCACCACTTTATATCGATTTGCTCGATTACGAGAATGCACTCAAAGAGAGTACATAGGCAAATATTATGGAGTTTTCTTCGACATTAAAGCTTATCTGAGAAGATAGTCATTATCGTACGGAATTCTTATGACCGACAATATTGTAAAATCGTGAATGTAGGTCAGCCCGCTGACTCAATAGAAGTGAAGGCTGGTGTCAAACATGTCAGCTTACGAACGCACATCTTCTTTCTTTTAATGGTAAACTGGATTAAGAAAACGTCAACACCTAAAGGGAAGCACGAAATGCAGTGGACAACCTGGATTCAACTAGACGACTTGGACTTTGCAGACAACCTAGCTCATCTATTTCACATACAACGACAAATACAGGTGGAGATCAGCAGTGTAGCAGCAGCATCTGCAGCAAGCAGTGGGCCTCAACATATTCTTGGAAATCAGCATGATCCTTAAGTACAAAACAACGAGCATCAACTCAATTACACTTGAAGGGAAAATTCTGGAAGATGCGAAAACCTTTACACACCTGAGCAACATCATCGATAAGCAAGCAGGATCGCATCTGTAGCAGATATTAAGACATAGAATGACAATACAAGAACGGCATTTCTACATTTGTAAAACATCCGGAACTCAAACCAGTTGCCAGCAAACATCAGAGTCAGGATTTTCATTACAAACATCAAGATGGTTCTATTGTATGAAGCTGAAACTTGGAGAGCTACGAAAAGCATCCTTCGAAAGATACAAGTATTTAGAAATAGTTGTATGTATGTCCACGGAACTCCTAATCCGTTGGCCAGACACCATCAGCAACAACCTCCTTCAGTGGTAGAGAATAAACCAACCAAAATCCAGTTGAGGAAGAAATTAGGAAAAGATGCTGGAGATGGATAAAACACACGTTGAGGAAATCATCAAACTGCATCACAAGATAAGTACTAACTAGGAATCTTTAGCCCTGAAGGGAAAGAAGAAGACGAGGAAACACATTGTATCGGGGATTGGAGGCAGATATACAGAGAATGAATAGCACTTGTGGAGAACTGAAAACAAAAGCTCAGGACAAGTTGGTTGTCGATTGCCGGTCAGTAGCTTATGTTCCACGTGGTGGTGGTGGTGGTGGGGTAACAGGCATTGATTGATTGACTGACCATCTGGATGCGTGTGTGAAGCCAAATCCATATTCGATGGATTATATGCACATGGGATATATAATTAATTAAACCAATCACATTTGCAATCTGACATCGACAGTTGCAACCGACAACCAACTCCAATAATCTAACGTTTAACCTGTACATATATTTGCTGAACACAGTGTTTAATATATTCTTTGGTGGTTAAATCATTTTCCTGTAAATTTATCAACAGTATTACTTGCGTGCATCATTTTAAATTACTGACCCTGTGAATGTGCCATCTTAATCAATGACTAGTAATTATTAATGAGCCCCACATCCATCATAATAATATGTGATCAACTATTAGTTTTTATTATCTGCAGTGAATCTTAGTCAACGATTCTATAGATTGTCTGATCATTACTTAGTGAGTCTAGTGAGTCCAGTTTAAGTCACTTTGTTAATTTCATTATCTTATTTTTATTTTAACGCTTTTTTACCTAACAAAAGTGAGTTTTATGTACTTCAGGTTGATTTAAAATAAAATACTTATCAAATTGTATTGGCTACTTTATGTAACTTATTGCATCTATTCACTAAATACTGTCGAATCAAAATCCTTTTATTTTACTGATCTGGCTAATATTGTAGTTGAATTTTAAAATAGAATTTCTATTTTAAAAAATTCTGATTTTATTAGTTCACTGTTTTTGTAATCAGTATCTTGTCAACATACCTACTTCAAAGTTAAACGTATAAAATGTTGCTATGTTATAGGAGATATTTTATTACAACATTCCATTATTTTCAATTGTTTGTAACATGTCAAGTTGGAAATATAAATAAATAAATTTTCGTTATTTAAATATTTGATAAATTTTCAAGAGATGATTGGCTAGACTTAGATTTATCTTCAATTTTGATTGGTATAATAATTTTATAGAAAATCTAATGAGTATTATACACTTTCACTTTCTGATTAAAATCTTAATCAACTTGTTATCTTACCAAATCACATTAACACATTAGTTTGAGACAACCTTTTCAACATTTTTTTTTAACACTTACTAGCATTTCAAGTAGAAAACAACATTATTTATAAAGATTTTTATCTTATACAACATAATTGATTTTGTTAAAAAAACTATTAACATGAGTCAATTAATTTATAGTGATAACAGTTCCCATGAAAATGTATACCCACCTAATGGATATCAAGAAACAATTTCCTGTATATTATTTGCACAAAATTCCAATTCCAATAATAATTCTATAAACTCAACAAACATGGAAAATTCAATAATTAGTGAATGGCGATTAGCATTGAACAATTTCATTATCGCTCTTCAAATAATATCTGGCATTTTAATCTTTTTAGGTAATCTTCTAGTCATTTCAGCGGTTGCAACAACCAAGGAGCTAAAACGTATAACTGATTTATATATTGTATCACTTGCCGTGGCTGACCTACTCGTTGCAATTTTACTTATGCCACTATTCATCATTAGACAAAATGTTGGGCGTTGGCCTTTCAAATCACCAGAGATATGCAAATACTGGTTATCTTTAAATGTGCTATTATGTACAGCTTCAATATTAAATTTATGTTGCATATCTGTGGATCGATACATTGCTATTAACTATCCAATGAAATATATTAGTAAGCGAACTCGTTGCACTGCACTCGTTATGATTGGAGGTGCTTGGACTCTTTCATTTCTGATAACACTACCACCCATATTTGGAATGCAGCATCATACAGATGTAGGTAATTGCTATATTAGAAGTGATATGGGTTATAGAATGCTCGCAGGTACTACGGCGTTTATCATTCCATTTTTGTTAGTCGGATTTATTTATGCACGAATATTCTGGGTGATCCGACAGCGTTCAAAGGAATTTGCAATGGGAAAGTTTTCGGCCGACTCTAAAGAACATAAAAATAAATCAAGTAATTTAGTTTTTAGCCGTAATAACATTCACATTCAACATATTGGGCGTATAAAACAATGTTTCAGTTCATGTAGCTTCAGTCGACGTCGATCGTTTATATTAAGTGATAGAAAATCCAATTTATGTATTTCATATACTCCGAATGAACGTCACAAAAAGGATAAAGTCAATAAACGTCCATGTCAGTCCATATCTAATTCGATCCTCCAAGAACGTTCAGTGCAATCATGTCCAGGTAAACCATGCACAGAATATGAAAATACGCTATCAAACCCTGTTACGTTTGATATGCATACGGATAACACGGAAACATACACGTCACAAACCACTGACACAAAAGAAAATAAATTCAATACTGATTTTCTCTGCATTGATGATAAAACAGCTTATAGTTCTGTAAACAGTCAACAAAATCATCCAAAATATGAAAATGGACAAGCAGTAATAAGTCAAACAAATGAAAGTTCACAATCAAAGTCAAAAAGTTCCGATAAGCACAGTAACAGACATTTTAGTCGACGTGAACGTTTTACCTTCACCACTGAACAAAAATCTGTCAAAACTGTCGCAACTGTCGTTTGTTGTTTCATTTTATGTTGGCTTCCATACTCTATTTTACATTTTGTAGAAGGAATAAACGGATGTCTACTGTCAGAGGAAATTTACATGGCTTCCACTTGGTTTGCTTATTTAAACAGCATGTGCAATCCATTTATATATGCTTTCTGTAATAAAGAGTATTCGAAAGCATTTAAGCGTTTGTTGCACATTCGAATTAATGCATAAAATGTAAAAACTTTAATATTAACTAAATCCCAAATTCTAATAATAGTATACTAAATATGTTTATGATAATGAACATTATAAGGTTTTGTTGATTGATGTTATATTTTGCTTAATTTATTCAATTAATGCATCAGACGTAATATTTGCTAATTCATTAGTTTTTTTTCTAATATTCTGTCATTTAAATGCGAAAAATTGTATATTTAACTGTAAACCCCTTAATGAAAATGTTTTTTCACTGTAACTTTATCAAAATTAAAATTTTGTTGCAGGAACTGATGCCTATCAGTTTCAAAGAAATTTTAATTGTTTTTCAAAACTGTTTACATTTGAGGTTTTTTAAATTATTTTGGTTACACTTATTTCGTCTTTTTGAAGTTGGTTATTTCATGGTTCATTTATAAATCGACGAACATTACAATAAATATTAGGTCATTCTACCCAATCAATCAATTGTTTTTGTATTTGTAAACGACGGTTAATATAATTACTTAAATTGTATAATCGGTAAGAACTAGAGATTATTTAAAAGTTACCTAGGTATCGTAAATAAAGCTTTCAGGCTGCTTTATCAGTCAAAACAATGAAAATGAATGTAGTGATTTCCGTTGACATGCTTTATATAAAATGGATACTAATAGGTTTGGCCTCACATGGTGTTAGTTTTATAGAGTATTTGATTTAGTAATGAGACCTAATGGTTAAAGCTTTCATTTTACATGTTTACTTTGGTTTACATTATTAAGGTATCTACAAATTATACCGAACAGTTACTGTTGCAATACACAATCAAATAAACAGTTATTCATCAAACTAAATAAGTTTCATGTATATGTATGTATATATCATCTGATTACTAAGAATTGTTCTAATTAGCAAATTAATTGTTGTGTAAAAGTAGAAAATTACGGTTTAAAAGATAATTGCTTAAACTATGAACATATTTGCCGAAAAATCAGTTTCAATTGGCTAATCAAAAACTGGATGAAGTAAATACTTTCCAAATAAGTTTTACATGATTTACTTGATTTCATTTTTATTTAAATAGGCTGAAACTTTTCTCTGTGATATTATATATATATATATATATATATATATATATATATATATTTGCTTGTGCAAAAATTAACAGGCCAATTAGTGACATCGACTTACTATTAAGTAATTTTCACTACACTATATTACAGTCAGTGTAAGCTAACAGATGACTAACTTCGGAAGTAGTTGCTGAAGCTTTTGTGAGAAGTTTTGCCAAGTGTAGTTTAACTATAACACGTGTGAGGTAGTTATACACTCTGGGCAACAGATGAGTTCGAGAAAATATATTATAGATTTGTTAATGACAGAAATCCTAACTATTGGATATCGAATGGCTTAGTTATCTAGTGGTTGAATATTTCCCAAGAGAGGTAGAGATCTTAAGCCCACTTACCAGGTGATGTCATTGATTTACACCGCTAAAAAGTCATACGGTAGGACTATACAAAATTTCACTGCTTCTAGTTTCTAACCAGGTTTATTTCACAATATCAAATTCAAACTCAACAATCTTCATAACACAAATGTTTAGCAGACGGATATAAAGGAGAGAGAATTTTAAAGTTGAAATGTGCTCCGAACATAGTTATGTGCTTTAAAGCGTAACTAATTTAAGTGAATAATAATAAAATACAGGTTTTACGTTGATGATAGAAAGAGGATTTACACATGCAACTTTTGTATGAAGCATATGAATTTAAAACTGAGGATTCATTTGTAAAGTCTGGGTAACACTTACAAATACCCAACACTATCCACCCAAATATTTAAGTATCTGTAAATCTACTTATTTGAGTAAAGTTGGTCTACAAGAAGCAAACGATCTATAAACATGACTTCAGAGAGTTTCTGGCACAGTAAATTAAAACCTAACAAAGTACCTATAGACTGTCTTCACATTAGAGTGTGATGAACTTTACAAATTTATATGATTAAAGATTTCCTAGTTTGTAAAAATTCTTTGCGAGCTTTACACTAGTACCAGCCATGAAAAATAATTCCAATTCTGAATTCATAAAATTTAAATCATTTGTAAATTTCTAAATAACATCAAAATGAAGAATTCTAAAATATCTTTTATTCTTGTCTGAATAAAATATTCACCATTCTGCTTAATTTAACTCCTCCTAGAGCCCTCGAGGGTTACTGCCAATCCTAAGCCCGGAAAAATGAGGAAAATTGGACAAGCGGTTAGCAACCCAATCCCGTAAAACAACAACCTTGCTAACAAATCTCTAACTAGTACAAACCTTTATAACCATTTTAACTCTTCTCTGGGAGTTGCAAGGTCTGTTATGACGCCTCTTGGTGAAAGCCGAGTTTCTTTGGAAGCACGAGGCTGATGCCCCTTCTGACAACCAGAGCAACAATTAATATAGGTACATGGAGTGTCCGCACGAAGTGGGAGACAGGGTGTTAGGGATTCGAAAGCCCTAGAAATACGATTGTTTATTTTACCAAGTTGTACTGATTTTTGTACGCGTGATTTGTAAACTTTCATCACTTGTATATGAACACATTTGACAACATTCAATTGTATTATTATAAATGTTGACAATTTCATTTGATGAATAATCACTATGATTATTTTGTATATATAAGGGAATGTGTAAAATATAATCTGAATCTGATTCCAATTCTGATTTCGATTCTGTTTGGTTGGTCTATAGGGTTGTTTTTCTATCTCTGGCTTGGGACTGAGTGGGCTTAGGCCAGTCGCACATTATCCACTAGGCACACCTCAATAAGCAGCCGCGCACAACTATCAATTTTCATTTGCAACATAACACAGGGAGAAGCATGCAAATAGCTGAAGAAATGTAAAGATACAACCTAAAGATGACTGGAATAAGCGAAACGCATCGGTTGCAAGCTAGATAGCAAAGATTATCCTCGTGAAATGTACTTTTATACTCCGGCCACGAAGAGGAAAACGCCCCACACACACAAGGAGTAGCATTAATGTTGTCCTAAGAATCATAAAAGGCTCTTGTTGGGTGGGAACTTCATGGACCTAGGATCATCAAAGCATCCTTTAAGACGAAGAAGGAAGGGATTACAATGAATGTCATCCAGTGCTACGCACCCACCAATGACAGCCACGAAAACGACAAACACCAGTTCTATGCAAGACTGCAGTCAATCATCGAGAAATCTTCAGCCAAGGACCTGACCATTTCTGATGAGTGACTTCAACGCCAAGGTTGGAATCGATAATACTGGATATGAAGACATCATAGGACAACATGGACTGGGAGTAAGGAACGAAAACGGTGAGGGGTTTTCAAACTTATGTGCCTTCAACAAAATGATTATGAGTGGCGCCATATTCTCTCACAAACGTATACACGAAACTACATGGGTTTCACCGGACCACATCACAGAGAACCAAATCGACTACATATGCATCAGTAAGAAGTTTAGAAGGACAATAGTAGATGTAAGAGCAAGGAGGGGAGGAGCTGACATAGCTTCAGTTCACCATTTGTTGGTGGCTAAAATGAAACTGAAACTGAGAAAGCACTGGACAACTGAGTCAGTAGTATTTCAAAAGTTTAATACAACCCTTCTCCTGGATACTAACAAACGCCTCAGATTCAAAATAATTCTCAACAATAAGTTCCAGACATTTCACGATCGATTAGGTAAAGTTGGAACTAATATGAAAGACAACTGGTAAGAGATTAGGGAAACAATAACTTCAGTATGTCAGGAGGTTTTGAATTGCAGGAAACAACGCCGTAAAGAATGCATTTATGTTGGTGATCTGGACAAGATACAAAAAAAGGAGAAGAAAGATAGCGATTAATAACAGCCGGAGAAGAACAGAGAAAACCAAAGATACAGGCCAAATTCACTGAAGCCAACAAGCAGGTAAAGAGTAGCACTAGGTCGGATACACGGAAGTATTTTAGGACCTAGCAATGACGACAGAAAAAGCGGTAACAAAAGAAAACATGAGGCTCTTATACGATACAACGAAGATATTAGCTGGAAAATTCAGTAGGCCAGAACGGCCAATCAAGAACAAGGCTGGCAAACCAATCACTAAGGTACATGAACAACGAAACAGTTGGGTATAACACTTCGAAGAACTCTTGAATAGACCAGCCCCACTGAACCCACCAGTCATCGGAGCAGCATCCACAGATCTCCCTATAAACACCGACCCACCAACAGTCAAGGAAATCAAAATGGCCATCCGACAGATCAAGAGTGATAAGTCAACAAGACCAGACAACATACTAGCCAAGGCAATGAAAACAGATATAGAAGCAACTTCGTAGATACTCCATATTCTCTTCAGTAAGATTTAGGAGGAAGTATAAGTGCCAACAGACAGGAAAGAAGGGTACCTCATCTAGATACCAAAGCAAGGAAATTTATGCAATTTTAGAGAACTACAGAGGCATCACTCTACTTTCAGTACCAGGAAAAGTCTTTAACAGAATGAAAGATGAAGTCGACGTCCAACCTCGAGATTAACAGGCTGGATTCCGTAAAGACCAATCGTTTGCCGACCAATTCGCTACTCTACGGTTCACTGTTGAACAATCAATTAAATGGAATTCACCACTTCCTCGACTACTAAAAAGCATTCGACAGCGTGGATAGGCAAATATTATGGAGCCTTCTTCGACACTAGGGC
Source organism: Schistosoma mekongi (assembly GCA_034768735.1). Classification (NCBI taxonomy): domain Eukaryota; kingdom Metazoa; phylum Platyhelminthes; class Trematoda; order Strigeidida; family Schistosomatidae; genus Schistosoma; species Schistosoma mekongi. Next base: position 24,252,567 of record CM068308.1, read on the forward strand.
GTAACTTTAAAGATACTTAACAACATACAAAATTCTTACGACGGACTACATTGTAAAATTGTGCATAGAGGCCAGCCTACAGATTCATTCGAAGTCAGACAAGGCTGTTTACTCACGCCCTTCCTCTTTCTACTGGTGGTTGACTGGATCACGGAGACTGCAACATCTCCAAACACTCTCGAAATACAGTGGACAACATTGATGCAACTAGACGACTTGGACTTTGTAAATGACCCTGCTCCTCTATCCCACACACACCATCAAATGCAGATGAAAACGAACAATGTAGTGGCAACCTCGGCAGCAGTAGGCCTCAACAAACACGAAACAAAAAGTAAGATTTTTCGACATAAAACAACGAACACTAATCCAATTACACTTGACGGAGAAATTCTGGACAATGTAGAAACCTTTACATACTTCGGCAGTATCATCGACAGACATGGAGGGTTTGATGTAGATGTAAAGGCGCGGATTTAAAGGCAAGGGCAGCATCTCTACAACTTAATAACATCTGGAACTCAAACCAACTGTCAGTCAATATTAAAGACAAAATTTTCAATTCAAATGTGGAGACAGTTCTGTTGTATGGAGCTGGGACTTGGAGAACTACGAAAAGTATCCTTCAGAAGATACAAGTATTTATAAACAACTGTCTGCTTAAGATACTTCGGATCCGTTGGCCAGATGCCAACAATAACAACCTGTTGTCATAGAGAGCTGATCAATTTTCAGCTGAGGAAGATATTAGCAAAAGGAGCTGGAGGTGGATTGGACACATATTCGGGAAACCATAAAACTGCTTCAGAAGTCAAGCATTAACTTGGAATCCTAAAGACCAAAGAAAAAGTGGAACACCCAGGAACGCATTGCGTTGAAAATTAGTGACAGACATGAAGAGAATGAAGAGCACTTGGGAAGAGTTGGGAAGGAGAGCCCAGGACAGAGTTGTCTGGAGAATGCCGTTTGTAGGCCTATGCTCTACATGGGGTAACAGGCAGTGATATATATATATTATATATATATATATATATATATATATATATATATATATATATATATATATATATATATATATATATATATATATATATATATATATATATATATATATATATATATATATATATATATATATATATATATATATATATATATATATATATATATATATATATATATATATATATATATATATATATATATATATATATATATATATATATATATATATATATATATATATATATATATATATATATATATATATATATATATATATATATATATATATATATATATATATATATATATATATATATATATATATATATATATATATATATATATATATATATATATATATATATATATATATATATATATATATATATATATATATATATATATATATATATATATATATATATATATATATATATATATATATATATATATATATATATATATATATATATATATATATATATATATATATATATATATATATATATATATATATATATATATATATATTTCACGGACAAAATAACACGTTTGAAAATTAATGGAATAGCTATATCTTGAGTTCACAAAATGGAACTGGTTTACTAATTTAAGTGACACAAACTGATTCACGTTTCTGTGATCCAAAATCATTTTTTCCAGTCTCGTGAGAGCCTACTGAAGGTAATTGTTCTGAACTTTTAATGACACTATCATAATTGTAAGTTTTTCTTTATAACTATCCCAACTAATGAAAAATATCTTAGTTGCAATTATTATTTATTGAACTAGTTATTATTTTTTATTTTACTATTGTTAATGCTTATGGAAGTGACCCAATTATATGTTTTAGTTCAATAATTTGAATGTTTTTCACAACCGGAGAACTTGCATCACTCAGGAGTATTGTTTCAATGACTTCCGAATACAAAAGTTATTTACTAGAAGAGAAAAACAGTTAACGTCAAAATATCAGCCACAAAGATATAGCAATATAATCTAATTATTATGTATCTTCATGCTAAATGTGACATTGTTGTAAAAGCAATCAACAAAATATTAAACTACATTAAACAAAAGATATTCTCGATTAAAATTCACCATCTAGTATTAAACGATTTCATTAACTCTCTCAGTGACATTGATTTCAAAGTACCTGTAATTGGGCGAAGTCCATATGTATCTGATAAAGCTAAAACAATATCAGGACACTGACAATTTTAAATGCTAAATTTAATCAGCTTATTCCAAAATATCCGAATCCCTATCCGAATTGATTCAGTGTTTTAGTTGGGGAGTAAAATACAGATAAATTTTCATAAATACAAATCTTATAGATAAATCGTTTAAGATATTTGAGAACATTTCACAAATCAACAATTTAATGAATGCATTTAAAATTATAACAGTAATGTATCTGTCCGGAAATCGTAATGAATTTTAGATTGTTACTTACTTACTTACTTACTTATGCCCGTTACTCCTTGCTGAGGAGCATAGGCCGCTCACCAGGATTCTCCATTCAACTCTGTCCTGAGCAATCCCTTCCAATTGTTTCCAGTTGCTGTTCATCCTTTTAATGTCTGCTTACAATTCTCGACGCAGCGTGTTCTCTGGCCTTCCTCTTTTCCGTTTCCCAACAGCATTCCATGTTAATGCTTGTCTCGTGATACAGTCTGATGGTTTCCGCAATGTATATCCTGTCCACTTCCAACGTCTTTTCCTCATTTCCTCTTCGGTTGGAAATTGGTTTGTTCTCTCCCATAGATAGTAAGCTGTTGCTGATGATTTCCAGCCAACGGACATTCAGTATCTTGTGTAGGCAGTTGTTTATAAATACTTGTATCCGTCTGATGATGTTTGCAGTAATTCTCCAAGTTTCAGCTCCATACAGCAGGACTGACTTCACGTTCGAATTGAAGAGTCTGACTTTGAGGTTAGTTGATATTTGTTTTGAGTCCCATATGTTTTTCAACTGTAGGAATTCTGCCCTGGCTTTGCCGATCCTTGTCTTTACATCTGAATCGGACCCTCCCCAGATATGTGAAAGTATTCACTTCTTCCAGAGTTTCTCCATCAAGTTGAATTGGGTTGGTGCTCCCTGTGTTGTACTTAAGAATCTTGCTCTTTCCCTTATGTATGTTCAAGCCTACTGATACCGAAGTTGCTGCTACACTGATTGTCTTCGCTTGCATTTGTTGGTGTGTATATGCTAAGAGAGCTAGATCGTCTGCGAAGTCCAAATCATCGAGTTGCATCCTACTTGTCCATTGAATCCCGTACATTCCCTCAGGAGTGGAGGTCTTCATGATCCAGTCAACCACTAGGAGGAAGAGAAAAGTTGAGAGCAGACAACCTTGTCCGACTCCGGTCCTCACTGTGAATGCATTTGTCAGTTGTCCTCCATGCACAATTTTGCACTATGTTCCGTCGTAGGAGTTCCGGATGATGTTGACGAGTTTCTCTGGTACACCGTAGTGTCGAAGAAGTTTCCATAGTGTTCTTCTATCTACACTATCAAACGCCTTCTCATAATCAATGAAGTTGATGTACAGTGGCGAGTTCTATTCCACTGATTGTTCAACGATGATCCGTAGTGTTGCGATTTGGTCCGTGCACGACTGATCCTTACGGAAACCAGCTTGTTGATCTCGAAGTTGAGCCTCCACTGAATCTTTCATTCTGTTCAACAATACTCTGTTAAAGACTTTCCCTGGTATCGACAGTAGCGTGATCCCTCTGTAGTTGTCACATTTGCTCAAATCTCCTTTCTATGGTATCTTGATAAGATGTCTTTCTTCCCAGTCTGCCGGCACTTGTTCTTCCTCCTAGATCCTTTTAAATAAAAGGTGGAGTATCCTTGCTGTTAGGTCGATATCTGACTTGAGTGCTTCAGCTGGTATATTGTCAGGTCCTGCTGCTTTCCCACTTTTGGTTTGCCTGATGGCCATCTTGATTTCTTCCATCGTTGGTGGAGTGACATCTATCGGGAGATCTGTAGGTGCTGCTTCGATGTCCTGTGGGTGGGTTCGGTGGAGCTGGCCTATTTAGAAGTTCCTCAAAGTGTTCTACCCACCTATTCTTTTGTTCTTCAATCTCAGTGAGTGTCTTGCCTTCTTTGTTCTTGATCGGTCGCTCTGGTTTACCATGTTTATCTGCCAGTTTCTTCATTGTGTTGTATAGCTGTTTCATATTTCTTTCTCTTGCAGCCTTCTCCGTTGTCGTTGCAAGGCCTTCGATGTCTTTCCGTTTGTCGGCTCTAATGCTCTTCTTTACCTGTTTATTTGCTTCTGAGTATTCAGCTTGAGCCTTGATTTTTTCTGCTCTTGTTCGGCTGTTGTTGATTTCTATCTTCTTGTTCCTCCTTTGTTGAATTTTGCTCAATGTCTCAGTGGAGATCCATTCCTTATAATGGTGCTGCTTGCGGCCTAGAACCTCCTGACACGTTGACGTTAGTGCTTCTTTGATTTCTTTCCAGTTGTCCTCCATACTGGTTTCTTCTTCTTTCGGCAGATCGTGTAAGGCTTGGAACCTGTTGTTGAGAGATATTTTAAATTCCTTGAGTTTGTCAGTGTCTCGGAGAAAGCCTGTATTGAACCGTTGTACTGCTGCCACTCCAGTTGTCCACTGCTTCTTTAGCTTCAGTTTCATTTTAGCAACCAACAGGTGGTGGTCTGAAGCTATGTCAGCTCCTCTCCTGGTTCTTACATCTTCCATTGATCTTCTAAATATTTTATTGATACATATATGATCGATTTGATTCTCAGTAGTATGATCCTGTGAGACCCATGTAGCCTTGTGTATGCGTTTGTGGGCGAATATTGTACCACCTATAACCAATTTGTTGAAGGCACATAGGTTTGTAAATCTTTCACCATTGTCATTTCTGTCTCCCAGTCCTTGTCGTCCCATGATTTCTTCACATCCAGTGTTGTCCATTCCGACTTTGGCGTCTAGGTCCCCCATCAGGATTGTCAGATCCTTTCCTCGACACTTTGCTATAATTGATTGCAGTCTATCGTAAAACTGATCTTTGTCTTCGTCGTTGCCGTTGTTGGTTGGTGCATAGCATTGGATAATATTTATTGTAATCACTTTCTTCATTGTTTTGAAAGATGCTTTGATGATTCTGGATCCATGTGGTTCCCATCCCATAAGTGCATTACGTGCCTCTTTGGACAGCATCAGAGCAACTCCTTGGGTGTGAGGAGCATTTTCCTCTTAGTGGCCGGAGTATAGTAGCGTCTCTCCCGAAGCCAATGTTTTCTGTCCAGCTTGAGTCCAATGGGTTTCACTGATTCCGAGTATTGTCAAGTTGTATCACTTCAATTCTGCAGCTATTTAATTTGTCTTCCCGCTCTCCCACATTGTTCGAACATTCCATGTACCTATAAAAATATTTACTCTGGTTGTTAGAAGGGGGGGTGCATCGGCCTCACGACTTCCGAAGAATTTCGGCTTTCATCATGAGGCGTCATAAACAATCCTTCCACTCCCAGGGCAGAGTTTAAATGGTTTATCTTGTTTAATCTGGTTAGCGTTTTTTCAGCAAGCTTGGGTTTTACGGAATGGGGATGTTAGTCCAATGTCCAACCCTCCTCTTTTACCCGGGCTTGGGACCGGCAGTAACCCTAGGAGAGCTACAGGCGAAGTTTTTAGATTGTTAATGACCAATTAATACTAAACATCATTTTCTCTGAATAACTTTCAGGTAACTAACTGTCTACCGGTTTGATATCGAGTTCAAAGGTTCTATAAAATAGAACTTTCTTTTTACTAACAATAATTAACCTCTTACATTAAATTTGCAATTTCTTATATATTTGTTTTTAAGCTATTTACTAGTCAGTATTTCTGTTCGTTGTCCTGAATACTGATAAATATTTAGTATTAAGATCAATCATCTACACCAAATGTCATAAACGTTTCCTCTTATGAAACCGGTCTAACTTGAGGGTGCTTATGTTGGTAAAGCTTGTTGAGTTATAATTAGTCATGTCTCATCACAATGTAAACATTAAGACAAAATGGTATAACTCTAAGTATTTGAATTGTTGTTTGATATACATGTGAACTGCTAGCTACATATGAAACAAAGTATGTGAACCGCACCAGGCATATGACCAAGCTGCATTTGCCGTATTACCAGAGCAACTTCTAACGATTGAACCCACTCTTAAGAATGAGAATAAATCAGAAGGCAATGAAAGATGGAAGCGAAGTTATATTTGATTGTAAATAGAGAGTCAGTAGGATAGCAACGTCTAAGCTGGCAAACTAGAAAGAGAGCTGCTTCCCATAGTGCGTCGTGTCATGATGTGATAGAGATGCGTGACAGAGAGCCTTTAACTAGCTGTGTCCGCTAGGACAAAAATGGTCACCATCAATATCGAGAGCCTGAGCAACTATTCGTTTTTTGGGATTATTGACCTCTACATATACTCTAATATATTTTTAAGTTTAATACGATTTGCTTCCCGAGCAACTAACATCAAGAAATTTCAATTTATAAATAGTCAATAAATGTGTGTGTTGGATGAATGAACTTGGTTTGGTGATATTCACTGCAGCATTTAACGTTCACGTTGAACATACATGATAAGCTCACTTTATAGCTATCTTTAAAAGCCAATCAATCAGTTCTTCCTATGTGAACCTGAAATGATACTTCATCCAGAGAATGTTACAAAGCAGATACTATAAAAAGATGTTACATTTTAAGAAATTGTCATACACAAAATTCGACTTTATTCACCTAGAGACTTTTCACATTAAAGTAGTTGTAAATAAGTGATAAGATATCATAGATAAACTCACATTAAATATTAAAAAATTGTCTCTGAATGTATCTCGTAAAATATTATCCTTCCTTCTCATAATTTGCTTCTATTAAAATAAAAGATAAAAATGACTTGATAATGGGTCCAGTGGAAGAGAAATATTGAGAAAAATATAATTATGATAGCGTTTTGTTATTTATTTGTAATAAACACGAAACAATAAACTTAAACATTCATTATAAAATCGTGTAGTCATTTGCAAACAAATTAATGAAAGGCATTTCTTCCTGAAGTCTTGAGAATCGCATCACTGTCAAGTATATAATCTCATAAACAGCTCGCTCTGATAAAACTAACAGTTATTGACATACGGTTCATATTATGCAATTCAAATTATCATTTATGTAAGAATAACTGAACCAGAGATATTTTTATAAATTGATTGAGGAGACTTGAGTTACACCTTATTTCATTATTAGCACTCCGAAGTTTCTGATAGAACAATATTTTCAAGGCCAGAAGACATAGTATATTAGGGTATACCATTGTTACCGGAGTATACACAATAATAGACATTAGTCATGTGAACATAGAAAATATAGAATTCCAGCAAATATCAATAATAGGAACTCTAAGAAATTATCATAAGTATAACTTTATGAGTGTTTGATAACTATATATGATGTATAGAACTCAGAATTTAGGATCCAGAGTTATCTTATTAAGAGGAATATACTATATACCATAAAAGCGTCCATGGTGGTGACTACAATAATGGCGTAAAAGACAAAAGCAGAAATGACAGAACAATAATAAAATTACTATAAGATGAAAATCCTCATTTGGACATTAATAAGAAGTGAAAGCGAAAAAATATTTCTCCTCAGTTAGTTTTCTGTCAGGCCGCTACTTTAATATACATGATTTATAATAATGGAGTAATCCTGAGCAAGTCAGGATGTTACATAATAACATTGATTATAATTTTAAATAGTGTAACTATAACATGGTTTTGGGAAGTATCTAAGGATAGCATTTTTGACATGAGGAGTTATTAGATATCATGTTCGCCACAGAAAATAAATCGTTCAATGCACGTTAATAATTTATCCAGTTCATTAGATAATGACAGATAATATAGGACAACGAAGTGAGGGAAAAATTATAGTAAGAGCTCCTCGGTCTTCATCACTATGATTAATAAGAAAACAGAACACTTTCCTCCACACATAGCATGCTGTTCTAATAGGCAAAATAAAAATGTAGCCAGTTATCGATGTGTTTATATTAATAGTCATTTACTTTCCAAAATCCTTGTGAAATTTCAACAGAGCTGTTTCAACGTAGTGCGAGTAATTCTGTCCTTTTAAGTTCATAGGGTAATATCTGTTTTACATGTATCAAAAATGAATTGATCCAACAGTGAAGGATACTTACGGTGAATAGAAACCTACAAATATTTGCACATGTAAGATGTTTACGAGCATGATTCTGAGATGCTGAAAAAAAGTAGTGAGTATATCAAAATATACGTACTTAAGTACCATGTAAACATGGAGTACACAAGTAAAACAAACTGTTACAGAAAATACAGTATTTTTTTGACATAACAATTCTCGTATCGCGGATTAATTCATAGACCTAATAAAGTTAAGTTGGTATAATTGGTAATGTCCAATGTAAAGCTCCCTTGGAAATACCTTTATCAAGTACAACACATACCTGTTTACAACTACATTATCTGGTTGGTTAAGAGAGCACAAAACAAAGATATTGGTCTGTTACATAGAGTAAACTAAATTCATTTACTTTCCAAAATCCTTGTGAAATTTCAACAGAGCTGTTTCAACGTAGTGCGAGTAATTCTGTCCTTTTAAGTTCATAGGGTAATATCTGTTTTACATGTATCAAAAATGAATTGATCCAACAGTGAAGGATACTTACGGTGAATAGAAACCTACAAATATTTGCACATGTAAGATGTTTACGAGCATGATTCTGAGATGCTGAAAAAAAGTAGTGAGTATATCAAAATATACGTACTTAAGTACCATGTAAACATGGAGTACACAAGTAAAACAAACTGTTTCAAAGTTTGCTATTTGAATTCGTCACAGATTGTCATCGTTTTGTTACCAAAAAGCAATAGGACTTTTGATTAACGCACATCCTCGATTCTGCCATATAATTGCTTTTGCTGAGATTTAACCATGCTAGAACAAAAGAGCCTCTCAGTGCTCCTTGGATTTAATGGCGCCCAAGTGACGCACATGTACGACGAATACAGACTATAAAATAACTACCATTCAAATCAAAAACCACTAAAGATCAGCTGTGTTTCAAAATTGTCTACAAGGTAAACAAAAACGTTCAAAGGTAGTTATATTTAATTGTGTTTGCACTAATATAACTTTACCTGTGGGTTTAGAAAACAGGAACTGTATGTGTGAAAGAAGATTATTTAACCTCCATTTTTACACAGCCTATATTTTCAGAAGCACACATTTACACTGCATCTCATACTCTCTTGGCCTTGTGTAAATAATCACTACTTTTATGCTACCATTTGATTTCCTTCTATATACTGTTTTATATTTAAAATTTGTCCTATCATGTTACGTTCTTTTTTAATTTAGTTTCTGTTATATTTTTGGTGAATTTTTAGATTATAAACAACAATTAAAGTCTTAGGAAGAACTTGTATATTCCCGTTGTTTTATTATAGACTGAAGCTGGTCAGTCATTGTTGCTATATGTGCATCCTGAGCGGATTGCCTCGATATAGCGATTTTTTAACAAGTATTATATAATTTGGATTCAGTAGTCTAGTGGTGAACGCGGTGGCGTTCGACACGAAACGGACTGAGTTCGGATCCAAGTGTGAACATCAACATTGGGATGTAGGTAAAACCAGCCGATTAGTCCCAAATAGGACGAAACGCGCTTCTTGGATTCCACTTGCCAGTCACAATCCAAATTATATAACAATTAAAGTCTGTTAATAAAAGCAAACATCTCACAGGATTTTTATTCGATCCTGTGTTTTAATATATAACATACTTTCGGTTAAATCCATGTAATTTATAAGTACTCGAACGTTACTTGTTTGTAACAGTAGAGTGATGAGAAACAATTGACCAATAATGATAACTTAGATTAACAGTAATCGATATTCACTCACTTTAATTGCAAAATGGGATACTAATTAACATAACTCATGATACGAGATTTCTCGATCACCAAGTATTCAGAGCAATCTGGGTGATTGTGCAGTCCATGAGGAATATTTTCATTTTATCAAACCCAATGTACCCGTTTATCACTAATTGAAATCACTCGTATACACCCATCTCTTATTTTTGCAACACAATCAGTCACCTACTAATCAGTAGTATGACAAATAAACAAGAATTAAATAAAGTCATATCTAATATTTGTATAGTTTAACATTTCATATGAGAACCATACAACAAATAACCAGTCACTAAGCTGTCAAGTAGCCGTAACACTGGAATTATTCTCACTTCGTGCAAATGAATGCAGTTTCTACAACAAAATAATCACAACATTGATTGAATAGCTTCACTTTCGATAACCAGACAAAGTCGGAGAATAAATTAACTAATTATGACTTTGATTGAATATATCACAGATTGATGTTGGCGGGGTACCATTCAAAACCAGAGAGCACTGGACAGCTGTTTAGTTCTAGTGAGGAACTCCTCAGCAGTGCTCACCCCAGATTCCGCACCAGGAGCTTCAGCTTGACGCGAACACACTGCACACTGCTGAGGAGTTCCACACTAGAACGAAACGGCTGTCCAGTGCTTGCTGCGTTTCAATGGTACCCTGCCAACATCAATCTATGGTATATTCTATTAAATTAGACAACCAATCTCCATAAAAATAACCATCCTAATTATGAATTGCAAGTAAATATATTTCCATTCTTGCCGGTTCCTAGTATACGAATATCAAGTAATCTTAGGTTTATCTAACTGTTTGATTTAATTGGTTACGTTCAATTTCATGTGAAGTTGCCTTTCGAATTAATATGTTCGTCAGATTGTTGTGATTCAGCAACACATCCAAGAAGCATTACTGTCCAAGGGATCAACACATAACCGGGCTCACGTGTGCATCAGTCCAAGTTATCACACCACAGTGGTGTACCATATAGGTAGTAGTAGTTACTTAATTAATGATAACAGTAAAACAATAATTGGTGTGTATGCAGAATATGATCCGGGGAAAAGAAATTAGTTTCTGGGAAGACAGCTGATAAATAAATTAAAATTCCCAATTTAGGGGAGGAAAACGATTGACTACACCTCCACCACTTTGACCGATGCTGAGCCGTCACCCAGAGTTGCCAACTGTGTTTTACCAAATTCGTACGGGTTTCAATCAAGTATTCTACTTCTGTCAAAGCAGCTCAGACCAGCGCGTACTGATTTCATAGACTGATGCAATAAGTCTGTTTAGCCTCCTCTAGATTTCTTTCACCCTACTTCTATATCAGTTATCCTAACACGTCTAGGTAATCAGTACTTGGGCATAGGCAACACATATCCCAATCACCTCAGCCAATAATGATTTACAACTACTTCATTTGATTTACCATCTTTTCCTAATACCCAGGATTTTGCTTCATTATAACTTATCAGGTGATTGCAGTTAACAAAAGCTATATTTCGAAAACACCAAAGGTCATCAATAACTTACCACTGTCATCAACGTTTAGTCGCCACATTTTACATCCATACGGTAAGACAGAACGGACTATTGTGTAGTATACTCGTCTTGTACCGTAGGCGACGTTAGTCGACATAAGTAAATCGAGACTTTTGAACCCGTGCTGAGATTTCATCCGGTACCAACGGATCAGGGCTGATCAGATTCTCAAGATAAATGAAGAGGTAAGCGAGCTTAACTATTTTACTGCCCATTTTCACTTCATGGGTTAACATAAACCAGTCTTGAAGCAGCAATGTGTATTCGCATATTGAACGTACTTGCATTGTTGCTCAATCTAATCAAAAGACACTTCATCTTACCAATTTCCTCACCACACAGGACTATGTCATCTGTGTATTCAAGTAAATTGGTGGATTTCATGATATGAGACGGACTCCCAAAAATTTAAATAACGATACTTATTTCAAACATTTACTGTATTACGGAACTAAACAAAAATGGGGATAGTGGGCAGACTTGACACACTAAATGAGAGGAGTTATAAGTTCTGATGACAATCAGCCTTACGCTATAATGATAATAATGGTTTATGAGTAAAGAGGGTTGCAATGCGCTGTTTGGAGTGCAGTCTCAGTTGACTCGGGACTTCAGTTACTGGCACTGGTGGTACATGAGGCAGCTGGTAAAAGGAATTCAATTTTGTAAGTGGTAGTAGAATAAATATTAGAAATTAAAATGAATCTGATTAAGAAGGCGATATTGTGTTTCGTTAGGTGTGTGAGTGCGGTTATCACGTCCCGGTTCCTCACACGGTGGAGGTTTCTTCATTTTGATGTATCTGAAAAGCAAACTAGGTTAGAGCTGGCCTTCATGACATAGATGCATGACCGCAGCACCAAAAAGACAACTGATTAAGGTCGGTCAATTACGGCCTATTTGAGAGAGGCTATTATTTTGTCAGCTCCATGTTTGGAATGGCCAAACTACAAGAGACGAAAATCCACCCACCTCAACATCTAAAGGGAAGCACAAAATGCAGTGGACAACCTGGATTCAACTAGACGACTTGGACTTTGCAGACAACCTAGCTCATCTATTTCACATACAACGACAAATACAGGTGGAGATCAGCAGTGTAGCAGCAGCATCTGCAGCAAGCAGTGGGCCTCAACATATTCTTGGAAAACAGCATGATCCTTAAGTACAAAACAACGAGCATCAACTCAATTACACTTGAAGGGAAAATTCTGGAAGATGCGAAAACCTTTACACACCTGAGCAACATCATCGATAAGCAAGCAGGATCGCATCTGTAGCAGATATTAAGACATAGAATGACAATACAAGAACGGCATTTCTACATTTGTAAAACATCCGGAACTCAAACCAGTTGCCAGCAAACATCAGAGTCAGGATTTTCATTACAAACATCAAGATGGTTCTATTGTATGAAGCTGAAACGAGCTACGAAAAGCATCCTTCGAAAGATACAAGTATTTAGAAATAGTTGTATGTATGTCCACGGTACTCCTAATCCGTTGGCCAGACACCATCAGCAACAACCTCCTTCAGTGGTAGAGAATAAACCAACCAAAATCCAGTTGAGGAAGAAATTAGGAAAAGATGCTGGAGATGGATAAAACACACGTTGAGGAAATCATCAAACTGCATCACAAGATAAGTACTAACTAGGAATCTTTAGCCCTGAAGGGAAAGAAGAAGACGAGAAAACACATTGTATCGGGGATTGGAGGTAGATATACAGAGAATGAATAGCACTTGTGGAGAACTGAAAACAAAAGCTCAGGACAAGTTGGTTGTCGATTGCCGGTCAGTAGCTTATGTAGCTGGAAACTTGGGAGCTACGAAAAGCATCCTTCGAAAGATTACAAGTATTTAGAAATAGTTGTATGTATGTCCACGGTACTCCTAATCCGTTGGCCAGACACCATCAGCAACAACCTCCTTCAGTGGTAGAGAATAAACCAACCAAAATCCAGTTGAGGAAGAAATTAGGAAAAGATGCTGGAGATGGATAAACACACGTTGATGGTGGTGGTGGGGTAACAGGCATTGATTGATTGACTGACCATCTGGATGCGTGTGTGAAGCCAAATCCATATTCGATGGATTATATGCACATGGGATATATAATTAATTAAACCAATCACATTTGCAATCTGACATCGACAGTTGCAACCGACAACCAACTCCAATAATCTAACGTTTAACCTGTACATATATTTGCTGAACACAGTGTTTAATATATTCTTTGGTGGTTAAATCATTTTCCTGTAAATTTATCAACAGTATTACTTGCGTGCATCATTTTAAATTATTGACCCTGTGAATGTGCCATCTTAATCAATGACTAGTAATTATTAATGAGCCCCTGCCATCCATCATAATAATATGTGGTCAACTATTCGTCGATATTATCTGGGGCTTATCTTATTTGTCATTCGATTTAATGGTCTGGTAAAATGTAGTGACATCTAATGTTGTAATCTAGGACACATTCTCTCTTAGACAATTAAATTATTAATCGAAATTGAATAAATAAATATCACTCTGAGCTTATTCTTTATCCACAGATAATTTAGAAAAAATTAATGTATTTTATTAGTAGTCGGTAGCATATTTAATAAAATGAAAATAAGCAAATATTCCTTACGATCGTAAAGTAAAATCTAACCAATAGATTGACATGACCTAAAAGGCTGTAGAATAAACTGCCTTAAAATGGAAGAATGTGGCAAATTTTATGTTCTGGGAATATCGAAGACAAAACTTTGATAAGTTACTATTACTTACTGTTTGATCGCAAGTTGTGTGTATCACCACAGCGTGTAAATCTATATATATAACTACTAATTTAAAACACATCTCCAAATACACAGAGACGTGAACGGTTGTAGTCACTCGCTAATTGCTAGACCGAAATGTGACAAATGCAAAACAATGTATTTTGGTTCATTCGAGTTGGACTGTTTTCCGACATAAATACAAATCCAACGCACCTTACTAATATTACAATAGAAACATACACGCAAATTCTCTTTACTCCCTCAAATAATTAACTTTTTCTTAGTCTACTTGCATTCTGTACACAGAAATACACGCATTTTTTCCATTTTGAAACATATGACATTGATAAAATCAGACGGGTCTTTGATCCTGGCTTGTATTGAATACGTTATTTGATGTCAACCTCAACTTAAATTCCTGTCCATTTGTTTATTAATTCTGTGAAGAAAGGTATTAAATGAAAGCAGCAAATCGAAAAAAATAATACCGCATACACATTATGATGTCATTAATAAATTATTTGTTCATTTATTATGAACAATCGGAACCAATACTCAGTTCGCTTTGGATTATCAAGTCAAACATTGGTAACCATTTCCAAAAATAAAAATCATTATATTTGAGTGTTCTAATATACTTGTTATATAAAATATATGCATGAGTATGCACGCTATCAGTAAGAATTGCAACTGTTCATAACGAAAGTAGTAACTCATACAATTGATTAATACTTCAAGTATGTACACTGAACACATTTAAATCATGTGTATTATAGCAACTCAATTGTATAGTGAATATAATGAGAGAGTTTTCGAAATTACATGAACTGTCAGTACATTCGAATTGTATCATTATCGAACATAGGTCATGGCAAATTGATTCATGGCATACACTATAACAATAAACAGATTAATATGAATATTCGTCCAAATCTTAATGAGTAGTTTGACATAGATTGGGCGACAGTTGAATGGAAGACATTAGATGTGAGTTGTATTTGAAAAATCTTGTCAATTAAGAATAAATAAATTCGAACATCATCGCTTGGCTACAATGTGAATTCGATATTGTTGATCGCGATTAATTACCTGAAGAGGCTTGGACAAGTTTACTGGATGAAATCTAATGATTATTTCACTTCGGTCCCTCAGAATTTTTGAAACAAAACTCGCCTCAAATAAATAGGTTAGTTAAGTTGTCTAAACGATCATTCTGAGTCATGGTAAATTTAAAGTCGTTGTCATTAGCTTACAAGACTGATTTAATCAACTATATTTTCTCATATCAAGCTATTAATTCTAGGCAGCGTAAGAAGTTGAGCCTTGTTAATCTATGAACAGGTAAAGGAATTTCGTTATATGAACTGTGTGACAAACCCACTCAAACAAGAATATATATTGTGGTGGATACTACTTATTGATGAATTTATAAGTAGTATTCGAATATTGGAAAAATTTAAACTGATTAAAACTGTTGCTACTGCATGGTTTTATCAAGCTCTAGTTGGGATCACTGTACATCACTAAATTACTACTGATTGATCCCGAACAACTGTGTTTCATTGTCACCAAATACCGTTTTTCTTGATTAATTGCTACTAGCTCAAGCTTATCGCGAATCGGATCATAAGAATTCTATATTTTTACTAGTCTGTTGGAGCAGACACTAATGTGGCAATAAAATACGACTGTTCGTGATTGTTCTGATGCCATTATTTTATAGTTTAGTGCAATAGCATTCTGTACTTATCGATTTTTTATTGTACTATCACTTACTGTGCTAATTCTGTTATTTCATTGAGACTGATTGCAACAATGTACCAATTCATTTTGAGATATCCCAAGTAAACACGATTACAGATAAAAATCCATCGTTTACATCCTTTTATGTTAGAATTTTTTGCAATAGGAGATAATCAGCTAAATACATCTTCATAACTTTAATTTAGGATGTCTGCTTCATGTTAATTCAGTTATATTGCCTAGCTATATGTGGATTATTTATATTGTCCACTGAGGCTATCTGATAAAATAATTTTATTTGCATTGACTTACCTCACACCTTTTTGATGTATCTGAATACATAAATATATTTCGTCTACTCCAGATTTTGTTTTCACATTTCTCTACGGCACTGCCTTATGGTCTTATTCTTGTGGTTTCTATGTTGTTTTGAGAGATTAATTTAGATTGGTTAGTACATTACTATGTTTGGTACTGTGTTTCGATTGGCATAATTAAGATTCTAAGTATTGTTGGTGAAATAGTAAAGAATATTAATTATTGTGATATGATGTACTCATATTAAGTGATATAAATATGCATACGTAATCTTTTAAATCTCTTTTTAAAATCACCAGGCTGACCATCTATATTACCGAAAGGAAAAGTAGTGATGTGGATTTAATTGTTATTGATTACCATAGTGCGTAGTTAACCACCAAACATACGGCCATCCGAACACCGGTGATTCTAACCACAAAAGGTTTTTAAACTGTAATGCATTAACACAAAATTACGACCCCTTCTTTTCCTTCAGTACCATTAGTAAATTTGGTTTATTATTTAGAATAGTACTACCTTAATTTTTTATTTAAGACAGCATACAGCTACAATTACAATTTTGAAAGGAGTGATTTCACAAGTATAAACACTTCTAGTTGCAAACCTTGAACAATTAATTACGTTTAGGAAAATTCACGTTTCACCGTTATTCAAAGTTTGAACGCAACTTGAATTTTCTTTTAAATTAGATATCATTAACAGAGTATGAAACAAAAGAAGGGTCTCCGTGCGCTTTACTGTTTACAACATTCTAAATTAAGCTTTAGGCTTAGATCTATGTTAATGAAACACACCTACTTGTTTATTTATTTTTAATGTTAGGATTTATAGGAATTTATGTCAAACGTAATTCTGTATGTTGACTTATATAAATAGAGGTGTAAGCAGCTAGCTTTATTAGTAGACCACATCCAACAGACTAGGAAATAAATAACTAATATATCAGTAGGGTTATCCAAAGGAAGAATCATTATCAATCTTACTAAATTTATTTTAGAATCGTTTGGCTAATTTTGTGAAGGATTGTTTTCTCTAAGTGGTTCCTAGTACTTCCTTGGTGTCTACTATTGTGTTATTGTAGTCTACAACATATCTTTCAACTTTCTTAAGTAAACTAGTACCGACAAACTACTAGATTAGAATTATGTGACAGACTGAAGGCACACTTTTTCGAAATGTTGCGTTGAATATGCGTTACGACATAATACAATCACATCGAACAAAACGTGAATAGAAGTGATGTTTCGAAGAAGACTAGATAAATGATGCATATAGTCAAAACCGATAATGAAGACGAAATAATGAACGGTTGAATCTACGAATAGAAAAAGTGAAAATGCTCAAGTCATTTAGCAGACATCTATATACATCAAGAAAACTTCATAATCAAGTGATGTGTAAATAGTTCATGAGAAAATGCATATGTTGGAATTTTCATGAAAGGCTAACTAATCAGCAGAGTTCTGAACCTAGCTTTGATAACCGACTGAGACAGAGAAAAAGGATTTTATTAAATATCCTTAATCCAAGTATCAACAATAAGACATAACCTTTTGAATATGGCTATCGAGGAGGGAATTTTTCTTCCTAAAATATTCATTTATTTAAAGTAAGAATGACGTCACCAATCCGAGTGCAAATTCTGTGTTATTAAAAACGTGTTAACAGGATAAAACTGCATCCCATCACTAATTACACTTGAATTTTCTTTTAAATTAGATATCATTAACAGAGTATGAAACAAAAGAAGGGTCTCCGTGCGCTTTACTGTTTACAACATTCTAAATTAAGCTTTAGGCTTAGATCTATGTTAATGAAACACACCTACTTGTTATTATTTAGAATAGTACTACCTTAATTTTTTATTTAAGACAGCATACAGCTACAATTACAATTTGAAAGGAGTGATTTCACAAGTATAAACACTTCTAGTTGCAAACCTTGAACAATTAATTACGTTTAGGAAAATTCACGTTTCACCGTTATTCAAAGTTTGAACGCAACTTGAATTTTCTTTTAAATTAGATATCATTAACAGAGTATGAAACAAAAGAAGGGTCTCCGTGCGCTTTACTGTTTACAACATTCTAAATTAAGCTTTAGGCTTAGATCTATGTTAATGAAACACACCTACTTGTTTATTTATTTTTAATGTTAGGATTTATAGGAATTTATGTCAAACGTAATTCTGTATGTTCAAACATGTAAAAGTATGAGGTGAATTCAGATAATTAGTGTCAGACAAATGTGATCGTACATCGACATTATTGAGAAAAATTATTTACCATAGAGTAGCGGCAGTCGACATCACTTCATTAGTCATTGTGCGAACGTATACGCAGTTATGTGACAGATTTCATGGAATGTGAATTCATAAAATCGAAAATAATGTGTTTAATTTTCTACCTAATAAGATTAGGTCAGGGTGTTTCTAGTAATTTTGTGTTATCTGAGGTGGGTGTTTTCATTGTGTACATTTCATTGTCGTTCCAGATAACAACTTCAGATCTTACTTCCATTGTGAGTGACCATTTTGTTTATTCTACAATCAATAATCCAATTTTCGCTTGTAAACATGTCACTGTCCTGCTAAATTCAGGAAAGTTTCTGTTTTCACACGCCCATTTCTCACTACTTCTGATTAGGCGACTGCTGACGTAACTAGAAACTCGTTGACAATCATAGAATTTCGTCTTTTGAACTTATTTCTTGTATTTTATGATAGATCACCATCACGGCTGGAATGGAATATCTGTGTCAAAGTATACAGTTAATTACACACTTTTTGACAAATAGATCAGTCAAGATTTTGACTCCTATATCGATATGCAGAAATCCAAACATATCATTAGTTACAAGTCTATGACAGTCTATTTAGGTTTCATACTGTCATAATAATAGAAACTTCGGCCATTAAGTTCAACAATAATAATCATTTTTGTGCATTCATTCTACATTAAGTTTTTTATTAATAAATGTTCATCACTTTCATTAATCTTATTTGTGCAAATACATTTGATCCTAACCAATAAACACTTAAATAAACCTTTTCATACTGTAT